>VWZZ01001349.1:464142-762632 GCA_013399095.1 Psophia crepitans | reverse complement strand
ACAAGAAAGACATCGAGGCCCTGGAGCGTGTCCAGAGAAGGGCAACGAAACTGGTGAAGGGTCTAGAGCACAAGTCTTATGAGGAGTGGCTGAGGGAACTCGGGTTACTTAGTCTGGAGAAGAGGAGGCTCAGGGGAGACCTTATTGCTCTCTACAACTACCTGAAAGGAAGTTGTGGTGAGCTGGGGGTCGGCCTCTTCTCACAGATAACTAGTGACAGGACAAGGTGGGACAGCTGCAAGTTGCGCCAGGGAGATGGCGTTTAAGTTGGAGATGAGGAGAAATTTCTTCTGGGAAAGGGTGGTCAGGCATTGGAACAGGTTGCCCAGGGAGGTGGTGGAGTCACCGTCCCTGCGGGTGTTTAAAGAAAGGTTGGATGTGGTACTGAAGGACATGGTTTAGTGGGTAATAGGTGGTGGGGGGATGGTTGGACTAGATGATCCTTGAGGTCTCTTCCAACCTTAATGATTCTATGATTCTATATCTACTTCAGGCTTCTTATTCTTACCCCCTTCTTGTGATGATGTTTCCTGCTTGCAGACCTGTGGGCCACCTTGACTAGCACATCCCTGATTTCCTTCCCAGGGAGGATAACTACTGTAGGGAGTAGGCTACTTAGCACCTATTAGGTAGGCAAGCCTAGCATACACAGGACCTTCCTCCTTCAGGGGAAGAACAGAATAAATAAGGAAATTCACTCATGCCAGGAGGCGCGGTGATTCCCCACTGATACCCTAAAAAGAGAACAGAACCTGACTGCAAGCTCTGCAGAGGCCACTGCATGATGGCAAATGTCACTTTACAGGGTCGAGATAATTTTTTTTCTCGCCCATAAAACAATGCAATCCTCTGTGCTTATTTTCACTAGCAATTCCTGATAAATCTGTTTATTAGACAGGAATGTTTATTGTGTATCAATAAAGTGAAAGGCCTAAGGAGGGAAGGTGAAACAACTCTTTCAATATCTGTTCTGGGAACAAAGATAACAGCCCGTCACTGGAACCACAGAAAATGTTTTTTTGAGCATCCTGTTTTTCTGACTTAGACCATAAATATGCTCAGCACTATTTTAATCAAATAATACGCTTTTTTTCTTTCCCTTCAGCAATTAATCATATTCTAGCTGAAGGGAATTTTTTTTAAAAAACAAACCACATCAACCCAAAAAAACTCCCCACCACCCTGGAGCAGTCATGCTAAAGGAAGCAAACCCAGCTTTCAGAATCATAAGCTTCTTTGTTCAGGCTTGTTTTGCTTTAGTGAAATCTGGAGAAACATGTATTTTCCCCTAGATATGAAATACTTCCTTTACACTTCCTGATTTCGTTCATAATGTGGTCCTTATCATCATCTGAGAAAAACAGAAGGATTAGAAAATAACAAAGCCGCCTTCTTTGGAAAAAATCTACAGACAATAAAGATGGGAGTAAGCTCTGCAAGTCCTTCTAAATTCCTCTGCTATCTGAAGAGACAGATCAAGGTTTTTCCGCAGGTGAAGCTTTTTCATACTGAAAGTGAAATATTGCCTTTCTAGCCCATTCAGATCCCAGCTTTAGCCTTCAGGAAAATTCAGTATTCAACTATTACATCTCTTAATATTTTATTTTCTCCTTATCTTTAATGAGATCTCTGCCAAGAGTTTTGGAGAGTCCCACTCGAAGCTATAAATTTCTCTCTTTAAAATATTTTCATATCCAGCTACAGAAATTAGGATTCCTCTATACTTCTCAATGAGAAACCTGTGCATGCTTATCCTACTGGATTGCTTCAGCATTGTTTTTGTTTGTTTGAAGCACGGTAACATGGAAACCATAGTGGTGAATTCAGGGCTTTAGAGAATGAGACAATCATATTTAATATAGTCTGTTATCAGGAACAGAGCCAGGAAATCTAACTGGATCAAAACCCCTCTGCAGCTGCAGCACTGACCAACAGGTAGTCACCTGGATGGAATAAAAAGACTTTCTACTTTTTAAAGCCCAAGCTAGGAAGTTACTCAAGAATTAAGACTAGTGAAGATTCTATGGTAAACAAAATTTAGCATAGAGGATTAAGTTTAATATTTGTTTATATTCCTGAGCTAAAATAAACAGTGATTAATATGAGAGGTGATTTCCATACTAGGGTATACATTGGATGTTAAACAGTAAAGCCATGTAGTTCACACTGCTAGGGACAGTTATTGGTTACCCAAAGCAAGTATAATTCATGCATGACAGACATGATTTATCACTCCACTACTTTCTCATTTATGTCCATGTATTATAGCAAAGTAGCACACAGTAGAAAGCTAGAGTAGCATGGTGGTGAGTCAGTACTTAGGGGAATTAGCAAGACAGAACAGAAAAATCTTAAATACCACAGTGTGAGAGTGGAATAGCTAACAAGAATGCTTTGGATAAAATCTATGATGAAGTGAAGCACTGGAAATAAGATTCCCTGTCTGTACACACCTAGTTAATACATCCCAAGGAACACTGACACCCATTTGAATCAGTCAGTCATGTTGGAAAGAGAGCTGTGAATTAGAAGAAAGACTACAGGGCTTAAAATACATTTAAGAAAAACTCTTATTTTTTACCCATCTATAAGTTGAAGAAACAGCTTGTGGCTCTGTTGTGCCAGCACGATATTGGTGTAACTGCACCGAGGGCAATAGCCAGTGCTGTAAAGTTGATGCAATGCAGAGCTCTGCCAATCCAATGGACTTCAGTCATAAACTTGCTGACTGCTTTTTAATTGTTCCTAATGACTGCTGGTGTGGTTTGGCATTTAATTTACATTTATGAAAATGTTAAAAAGGATGATTCATACCAAATTCAGGTCACGGGGAATGAATACAATGTCATTTTATTTAATGTGAAGTCTATTTAAGTATTTTTGCCTAAAGGCAAAACTTGTGATAAAAGCTTCAACCTCCATACAAAATATGCACTTTTGCATTTGTAAATGTATCAGGAGAGTCTCCGAAAACAAGATTTCATGTCCATAAACACTGGTCAAGCATTATAGAAAAGTTTGTCTTGCCTTATATGCTTATAAGAAGTAGTCGCGAAGACTTTCATTCCTCCTCCACTTCCCCACGGTTATAAAATGTCTCATTCAGAAGTCACATAGTTTTTAAATTGCAGTTTCTGCTGGCCTAATGCTCAAAAGTACACTTTCTTTGACTGGAAATGACCAAAAGGTCATAACTTGTCTGATTATGCATGCAATACATTTACAAGTTCCTCTCCTTTTTTCAGTGGCTCATGTCTTCCAAAAAGCACTCATTAAACACTCACAGACCAAAGGTAATTTATTTATAGATGTTAGATAGTCCCAAAGTTGCCAAATTGGAGGAGGCTAAGTTATTAAAGGTTAAACCTCCTAGAAGGGTGTGATGATTTACACAAGTATCTGAATAGAAACTTAAGTATCTAGCTGTAGAGTTGAGGGTTGTTTTTTTAAAAAAAAAATATTGAAAAAAAGTTGTGCACAAACTTTGCTTGTTTCTTGGAAACAAATGCAAAAGTCACTTCATTGCATGAAGACAAAATGTCTGCCGCATACTTCGAAAGATGACCACTCTCTCTATATTAAAAAAAAATCTCCATTTTCTGTTTTTCTGTGTAGTGCCTCTCACTCTCTTCCTCCTTTTGAAGGATACCTGACAAGTTGACAGTATTCTCAGAATACTATTCAGAATAAGAAAAGATACGATACTTGTATTTCTTACAGATTAATTTTCTTCTCCAGACAATTTTCTTGATTCTCAGAGGTTCCCTGGTGCCATCACATGCTGTATCTAATGTCACATCTAACTGTATCTAATCTGTAATCTTATAAAATAACACAGAAGATTGCTTTTCTTCCACACTCAAAATCTTTGACTTCCAGTAATAGAGACAGATTACCGAGCTGCATATTCCTCTGCTCTGTCCCAAACATCGGCATTTTATCCAGTATTAGACAAGTCTGTTATAAATGTTAAGGACTTAGAAGCATTCTTTCTACAGTGCCCATTGCTACAGTTAATACTTAAAGAATTCAGCACCCATAAGAAACTAGGAGTTCCTTGTTGAACCCTTTTAGTAACTGGTTTTAGTATTTATTAGTAAAATTTTCATTTTGTATTTGAAACACGAGGCTAGATGTGTACACTCTGTTCCTGTCTTTCCAGGGGTTTTCCCTACATGTAGGCACTCTGCTTCCTCGCTGAATAATACGAATAGTACAGACAATAAAGCACGACGACGATTTATGGTGACTGCTCAGCCTTCTGCATTGTGCCAACCCATCAGTTGCTGACCTCTGCCAACAGCTTCTCCGCTTACTTAGAAATCTTAGAATCACTTTAAAACTGCGAACATAAACAACGGATAGGGGAACCTATTATAGCCGTGCGCTTCTGTGTGAACTGCAGGCTCAGTCTTCAGAAATAGCCTTCCACACTGGAAAAACAATGGGTGGTCATGCACAGATTATGCAACAGAACTGCTGGAAAGAGTGCAGAAATAAATGAATTCTGGTTAGGATTATCTTATTCATGACAATCACATGTAATTTAAATAATGTTACAGGGGAAGGTGGGGAGGGGATCTCCTGGGTCAGCCCCTCAGTAGCTGACCTCAATTAGGTTTGTGCAATTCTCCTTGCAGGGGAGGACAGTCGTGGCTATACAGGACGTCAAGCCAAAAAATCCTTTGGTAAATTACAATTAAAGAAAAGAAACTAAGGGTTTGAGTGCACGGTCTGTGAGGAAATCTTTTTTACCTGGAGTTTATTATCTACTCTTTTTTTTTTTCTTTTCTCCTCTTTCAACACACTTCTTGGAGTATAAATATCTTTTTTTGCTTTTGTGGATCTATGTCTTTTAAACCAACGCAATTATACGATCTTTTGAACAGATTTTCTTTGCAGTCAGCTGGCAAAATGAAAGTCCCCTGCAAGAGATGATATAGTAATGCATTCCTCATCACCACAGGCTACAGGGAAAATACAGACAAGCAGTTCCCCTGCTGTCTTAGATATACCAGGCTCACCAGAAACACTAAAAAATCGACTAAATAATAAGTTGGAAAATATGCTGTAACAGTCTGTATCTGTGTGTGTGTGTGTATAATAGAATCAATAGTGCCTGGAAAATAGCCTTCCATGTTGGAAAAACAATGACTGTTTATACACAGATTATGAAACCAAACCACAGGAAGAAGCACAGAAGAAATGACTTCCAGTTAAGATAAGCATATTGATATAAATTATGTCTAATTTGCTTAGTCAAAAAATAGGAGGGTAAGAAATGAGAGGGGGCGTTCTTTTTTCCTATTTAATTGCCTTAATGAAGTCCCTGAAGGTATATGATAAACATAAATTGGACTCTATAGGCTCTAGCTTTTATGAAAAGATTATTTACTGTTTTTCACTTGTGTCTCCTTCAAGGCAACCACTGTGATTATAAGATTTTGTCTGTACTGAGATATGCATTTTCTGAATCTAGAGCCTGGTGGTATCAGTCACTTCCAATGACTTGTCAGGGTCAGGTATTTGCAATTTAGAATGAGAAACTGAAATGCAAAGGCAAAATATACTAAAGCACCTGTTGAGAAAAAGAAAAAGGGAAGGGGAAAGGGAAAAGGAAAGGGAAAGGGAAAGGGAAAAAGGAAAAGGAAAAAAAGGAACTTCTTTGGCTTGAAGTCCAGAAGTGTTGAAGAAGAGAAATAGAAGTTCTCTCACATCTAAGACTCAGCATATGGTAGGAAAAAAGGTCCTCCTTTTTCCTTAAGAACTGTGACAAAATATTTTTTCCTGCTTTTCTAAGTCTCAGATTTACTACCAAAACACCTTCTTCTTTCTCTTTTTTTTTCTTTTTTTTTCTTCCTTATATGAGATTGTGAGTCCAGAATTAAATGCTTAGATCGCTTCTTATGACTTTGAATAACACGCATAATACGAAACCATAAGGAAAAGCAATAGCTGATAATCAGACTTCAGGCACAGAGTAACCATACAGATAAGAAAATCTTCATTTTGTCAGGACCATTTTGCTCTAAACCTTCTAAGAATCTTGCTTCCTTATTGTTTGTACTAACAAGAAAAGAATAATTGAGTCTTATCTTGATAAAGTATATCATCCAGGATAGTTGCAGCAACATTATAATTTTCTACTCTGTCAATATTCTTTATTTAATTATGGAGTCTGTGACTTTCCTCTTATTTTGATATTAACTTCAGGGAATTTGCCATATAGGAAATATGCTTTTCTACTTTTGGTGTCTATATATATTTAAATATGTTACATGTTAAAACATCTCAATTAGATAAAAGGATACCTAATAGATGAGTACTAACCTAAAACAGATCACAGGATTCAGTGTTATTATAACAAGAATGCTGATGTATTTATTCACTTGACTCGTGAAGGTCATAATCTGCAGGTTTATAAATTAATTTATAACAGCAATTATTAGAAAATTAAATCTTTTCTGAGTTTTTCTCACACATTGGTGGGAAGTGTCAGGATGCATCTAATAAGTGGCTCAGTCACAGAGGGAGTCAGTGCAATCTGGAAAGGGTAGTTCAGGCAAGGTGCTGACCTGTGGCAGGGGAAGGGGAGCAGGAGGTATAAAAGGTAATTTTCTTCTTGATTGGAATGTTTTTCTTCCAAGCAAGAGTTTGAAAAATATTGAAATTATTTTTAAGGGGCAATCTGCAGAGTCACGGATACTACCATTAGGTCCTCGAGCATTATATGAATTACTCATTTGGAGTACTCTTGGTATTAAAAACAATAAGCTGACAAGAAAGAGTGAAAGGGAAACAAAGTTTAGAACCTTTTTTTTTTTTTGTGGCTTCATAGGTGCTTTAGAGAGGAGTATAATATCATTCCCATGGAAGAGATGCTCAGGATAAGACATGAGAAGGTGAGAAACTTCCCAAAGGTCATCCAAAGGACCAGCATCAGACTAAGTAATATGACCTGGGTCTCCTGAGTCTCAGCACAGTGCTTCACCAATGCACCATCCCATCAGATTACCTCTGCTAAACAGACAGAATCTGAGACAAGAAAACGAAAAAACTGAACACATGATTTTCCTAGGAGGAGTGCACTTTGGAACTTGAATAGCAAAATGATCAGGTTTCATTAATAATTTTCCAGAGCATTTCCACTGTGATACATTATCAGAGCTGGGAAACATATTGGTAGAATCTCACTTCTAGCAATAGCAGATCTTTATAGAAATTAAATTCATATCACATATCTTGGCACTGTTATTCTGCTGGCAGAATCTGACATCAAATTTCTGGAAGTGATTGGTTGCTTATTACTTGGTTTAATTTCACTTCCTGGGTCTTTCTTGCTTCTTTTCTTTTTTCCTTACTCCCATCTTAGTTGAACAGCATTTGCTAGAATTTCCCTGTGAAGAGTTTCACAGCTGAAATATTAGATTTTTTTCATCTGAAGAAAACAAACTATATTTTGCCTGACATTAAGTGAGTGAATTTGTGATGTTCCATCCAGTAGCAGAATCTTCCACAGAAGAAACATTGACTGAAGTGGAGAATGGGATGACTTTCATTGAAGAAGATTTAAGAGATTTCCTAAGTGCAATAAAAAGCAAGAGTGGGTTAATATATTCTGATTTATAAGCAACTGTTACTAAATTTAAAGAAATTAAAAGAACTGAATGTTATGCGTGAATGAGTAACAGAAATAGAGGTCTGGTTTGACCAATATGAAAGACATTATGAGATGACTACTGAAAACCTCAAATTAATTGAAAAGAAAGAACCAAGCAGCCTGGGCCAACCAGCCACACCAGCTGCCGCTCGGTTTAGGGCACTAAGTGGTCTGGGGATGCAGCTGTTCCTCAGCAGACCAGCCTGCAGCGTGGGGTCAAACCACTGTACTGAACAATGGAGAACACAAAGGAAGTCCTCCCTTGAACAGAAAGGACTCTCTGAGCGAGCTGTACCTGAAAGCAGGTAATATTATTTCCTAGCAACAATTGAAAGGCATCGATGAACTCTCTTGTCAGTAATGACAAACACCATGACATTTGTGAAGAGGTTCTGACCCTTTGGAGAAGGAAGAATTTATTTTATAGGTGCAATTTTCCCATGAAAATGTCCACTTAATACACCTGATGCAAGAAAATGTTACAAGCAACTAAGAATGTCAATCTAACTTTTACTTGCATATGAAAAAAAAAGGTATCAGAAAGTATTTTCAGAGGATTCAAAGAGACATTACCAATAGCATAGTCCCAAGAGGGATTACCAATAACACCACCATGAGCTTTCTCTAGAGTCTGTTGCTTTATGTGTTCATGTAGAGCAGTAAAAATCAAAGTGACAGTTCATAAGGATGTACCAGATTCAAAGTTATTCATTATTTACATTCTGCATGTAAAGCAGGTAAGTCACTATGCAAGGTACCACATTGCTAAATTTTCAATGTATCCACTATGTTCTTGCATTAAAGTGTTTGATAGCAGTTTGGTAAATTCATTATATTTTTCTTCAACATTAACTCTTGTCTGCAACTATAGAAGAAGATAAGAGGTCACAGATGTTAATTTCAGCCTCACTTTCTTGTTGAAATTCAATCTTCATGTGTGTCCCATCTACCTGCTCCCACTCCTTCCCCAACACAGAACATCTTACCTACTACCCTTGAGATGTCATATTTCATATTCATTTTTTCCCTGTCTGGGTCAGCTAACAACCTTGCTTCCATTCACAGAGGCTTTGCATGGGACTTGGAGTCACTTCAGAGTTTTTGTCACATGCCTGATGCACCACCCAAGCTTCAAAATTTCTCACACAGTTTAATTGGCCTGACAGTGTACTCTCAGGGGCTTTTCCAACCAGGACACAATTTCAGTCTCACCTTTCTTGCAGGACTCTTCTCCTAAGAGCTGAATAACAGTTATTGGGATAAAAGTCCTGAAGTTTAATATGATTTCTTTTTACTTTTTTGGGAGGACACATCTCTCCAGAGTAAGATTTGTTGAAAACATGACAGGTTTTTAGCTAAAGCTGTTGGGTTTGGCCTCATGCTAGTTTCCTCTGGCAAGTCATCGCAGTACTGATGAAAACACTGTCTGCACCTGTATCGTGCTGTCCATGGGGGGATCTGATCAACAAAGTCAGAGACCCTGCTTGTTTCAGCACAGTAGCAATCCTACAGAGCTGAATAGCTAACGCAGGGATGAATTTCCTGGATACTGCTTGCATTTTTCAAAGTAACATATGAATGCCTGTGCCTGAAAGACTTTCTAGCTTGCTGGTCCTTCTGGGGGGTGGAGGACCCTCAGTCTGCTTGATGGGGTTTCAAATGTTCTACAAAAAGTTGCCTGGGTGTTTTATCACTTTTTTTTTTTTTTTTTTTTTAGAGATACTTGGGGCATTGTTCCTTTGCAGTGTTTGGACATTGCCACTCTTTTCTTCCTGATACATTTCTCTCATGTCTTGAAAGCTGCAGGTTCTCCTCACTTTACACACCTCCTGGGTCTCTTCTGGCCCCACCACAAACTGTTTTTTTAAAGGACTTGGACACAGGAGTCCTTACAGCAGGGCATATAGCTATCCTGGCAACCATGAGACATCAAAGCAGAGTTACACACTCTAGTCATCAAAGATATGGCTTTAATACTGACCCAGCATCAGGATATATTAAATTAACCATGCATTGACTGCAGATGAGAATTGATGGTATTTTGCTTTATGGGATGGGAAGCAAGGCTTGATGAAACTGCTGCCACAGGGCAGTTTGGGTGCCTGTAGCCTTTCCTAGGTCCTGGTGCTGGTCCTTGGTGGGACTCTCTCTCTCCTCCCTTCTCTCTACTACCCTGCTCCCCACTCCCCTCCACAGGCTCCAGTGGGCTCTGAAGAATTAATTTCTCCTGTTCAGCCAAGGGCTTCAGTCTACCTTCACCTTGCACGTCCTCCTGCTTGCTGCAGAACAAAAATTGCCTCTATCTCATTTATGTTATCACTCACTTCAATGCAAATAGCACATCCTTTGTTACAAAGTCAGTGTCTTCACATTTCTTTGCTTGCCATCTAAGAAGTCTGTGTTGTTTTGCGGGTGTAGGATGAAAATGGAGCGAAGTTATACTTTCCAATCTTACATTTTTCACCAAAGCGTTGATATTCTTAATATATGTTAAGAAAGATTTCAAATTACTTTCACTGTAGCAATATAGTTGCTTTCTAGCATGATGCTCAACTTTCCAGTCTTTAGATTCTTTCCATAAAATAGCCACAACCTTGTTTGGGGTGAAAACAGGAATTAATGAGATTACCTACTGAAAACATCAACAGTTTCCCTCTATGAACTTCTGATTGAGGAAATCTGACATTTAGTTCATATTTAGTTGGTCACAAACTAG
Organism: Psophia crepitans; assembly: GCA_013399095.1. Lineage (NCBI taxonomy): Eukaryota > Metazoa > Chordata > Aves > Gruiformes > Psophiidae > Psophia > Psophia crepitans. The sequence continues at coordinate 752,256 of VWZZ01001349.1, read as the reverse complement.
CTGGTCTCAATTAGCGATTTATCTTCCTAAAGCTATTCTCTTATGCCATCTCTTTCCTGCAACTGTGGATGTTCTATCATTGGCAATAAACAGATCTTGTGTAAGTGATATTACCCATGTGACTTGTACAGTCTTTAAGGATTGAAAGCATTACAAAGAAAGCACAATTCTGTGCTTTCCAGACAGTTCTTTATCTGAAATGAGTAAATAAAGGGTTGATCAGCAAGATATTCTTTCATATTTTCTTCTTCTGTCTCAGGAAGATGCAAGCTGCCATCCAGACACCCAGCTGCTAGGTTTAATAAGACTGTTTGCAGTTTTAGCATAAAAAGCTTTGTATCTTTTATTGCAAGATGTGAAATTGCAAGTTTTGGTCCCTATCTGATTTAAGCTGTAATAAGAAGTTCAGCCTCTTTCCACTGAGAGTAATCAAGTCTCCCTATATTGCAGTGCTAATTAGAGCAGGATGAATTCTTCAAACTAAACAAACTTCTGAAATGCATTACAAAACTTAGTGCTGAATTATTTCTTCTTTTTGAAATACTGAGAGTCTAAGAGTTGTTTCAAAACACTTTCCCCCCATGAATACCTTTCCAGATACCTGTTCATGAAATAGTCTTCAATCTTCTAAAGTGTGCGGCTATACCCTTCTCTATTGCAAACCTCATAAGTTTATGGGATACAGAAATTTTGGTGCCAAATACTAATTTTTTCACTGGATATTCTTTTTTTTCCCCCAAGAAAAAAGATTTAAATATTTGTGCTCAGAAATCATGAAACAACCTACAGATGAACCTCTAGTTTTGCACCAAATTGAATTTTAATGTCACTGTTAATAATATAATTATTTACCCTTAATTTTAAGTAATATATTTGATGTATATGTACCTAAAAGTTTCCAGGCCACAGACCAAAATGAACTAAAAAAAAAGGGAGGATTCTGCTCCTACTGGAGAAAAAAAATGAGAATATACACTGTAGTAAGCACAAATGTGCACTAAAATTTCATTCCTGTACAACTCTCTATAAAGTTTTCAGCTGCCTCATTTTGCATTTCCTTGTAGTCTGCTTTTCTAAGGGATAGAATCTGGTTCACACAAACTTATTTACAGGAAGGTGGGAAGGTAATGAGAACGAAGAGTTAAATAAGCAACCTTGACAAAAATTGTTACCTTGTCCTTGAAAGACTGTAGGAAGTGAGAAGGTTCATAGCAGGTATTTCAAATCTAGCCACCAAAATATACCAGCGTGCATCCTTGTGTCATCCTAGTGCTGTGATGACTGGTCTCACTGTATGGTCATTTCTTCTTCTGCCTTCGCTCCATGGGCACTGTGTCCCGACAGCGTGGGAATCACGTGTTTCAGTTTACAGAGGGAGTAAAGAATTCACATGCAAAAGAAGCAGTCAAAGCAGGAAACTCTCAAAGTGCTGTTTGGTTCACTTAAAAAAAAAAAAAAAGAAAAAAAAAAAAAAGCTAGTGGCATAGGCCTCTATCTCTGCTTCTGGCAACAATAATCCCAAATTTAGACAGAAGATGAGTTCCCAAGAGAGCAGGATACAAGCCTTTCTGGCTTTCATTCCCCAGCCCCACAGCTCTGTTAAGCATTTGGAGCTGACTTCAGAGCCTGGAAATGTTGGTATCTGATATAAATTCAATCCAGCTTTGGCAAAGCAGTCTTTAATATCCTATTGGAGGCAGTGCTGAGAATCTCTCTTGAGATGGATGAAGTGCCCAAAGTTTCCAGCACACACCTCCATGGGAAGAGCACCAGGAAATTTAGAAATTCCCCTCTTCCCTTCATCCCTTCTTCCTTCTCTTCTGCTCCCCAGCTTCCAGCAACTTGCTCCCACAGGGTGGTCCTGGCAGCCTTGTGGACCTCAGATCCAAGGTAGCAGCAAAACCAGGCTGCCTCACAGATCCGTGGCCATTGCAGTTCCAGAACTATAGAGAAAAGCCGGCTGCCCAGGGAAGATGGCTCAACAAAAAAGAGTCAAAACCTGAAACCTTACTTGATCAGAAGATTCATCAAAACCAGTATAATTTGGCATGTTTTTTGACAAGTTGGCCCTTCAAAATGAAAATTTCTCAGGTGACTTTTTTTCCCCAATTTCTTATAATTTGATGCACTGGGCTTCTGAAGGATAGGTCAGCTGGAAAAGCTCAAAAAAATAGGTTGCCAGAGAAAGGTCTTGGTGATCTAATGCCTTGCAGCTTAAGTGCAACTGGATGAAGGCAGTCATACAGGTCTTTAAGCATCAGCAACACTATAACAACAAGGACAAGTGGAAAACTGTCATCACTGTGGATGTGCTGGATGGGTATTCTGGGAGGGGCAAAGGGTACTTTTTAAAGGCTTTCTGTATATCCAGCGTTGTACTTGATCATTTATGAAAAGAGCAAACCACTGTTGATATTCATCCACTGAGAAAAGTTTAAATTTTATACAATACTGCAACCTTTATAGCTGAAGCAAAGTTCATGCTCTCAAGGCCATCCTTCTACTAAATTCAGTCAAAGAAATCTATTTTTTGTCCTGCTTTTCTGTCTTTTTTTTTTTTAATAAAGCTCAGAATTGGTGTAGTGAAAGCAAATACAGGGATGAATTAAGATAGTAATTTTTTCTTTCTCTTGCTCAAGGAAAAAGATGTAGAGATGAGAAAAGTTGAATGGAAGAGCTGAAGTGGATGAATCTGACAAAACAATCACAAGAAATTAGATATTTGCAAGACTAGCTCTTTTCCCTTAGCATGAGTGTTAAACAACAACCCATGACACCTTAAGCAATGACACTAGTGCTATATCATTTACAAGTCTACTCATTAAAAAATAGTAGATTATATTTCCAAAAGTAGCCAGTAACTATTATCTTGGCTTTTACATATGGAGTCTGATTTTTAAGAAGCAACACATGAGACTTTAAAAACTGTAGCACTTTAGAAGGCATTGTCCATGGTAAAGCAGCGTTTTTTTCTCTATTGTATTCTTATTTTTGTTAGAGCACAAGTTATTTAAGGAGTACCAGAAAGATTATAATAATATGAGCGTAAATGTTCACCCTATCATAAATAAAGGTGATTTATGAGGGAAAATTAAGGTATAAAATAGGCAGAGTTTACTTAATTAACTTTGTAAGAGCTGACAAATGCAAAACTGGCATAAAAGCAAAGGAAAGATAAGAATTGCTTCAAGATATCATACATAGAAAGCTGCAAAATGAAATCCGGCAGAGTATTATTTAAAACCAGATTTTTGTGGAAATTATCTTAACAATGCAGATTGATTAGACTGAGAAATAGTATCCTAGAAGAAGAGCAACTCTGGTAAGGTATTGGAGGACTTACTACAGGAGACCAGTCCTGCCTTGCAAGTATGATAGTCAAGATTCACCAGTAGCTATGCTATCTTTTTTTCTCTCCACAGCTTTTGTGATTAGTAGAAAGTCAATTAGATTGCCACACTGAATACTTCCATTTTTCCCTAGATAAATTCATAACAGAAAACTTTCTGGGAAGGGCTTTCTGACATGGGCTGATGGGGCACATTACTCACCATAACTGTCCCAGGTAAACGTAAAAAACTGCTGTTTATTGCAAGTCTTCCGAGGAAGGAGATGTTGAAGGCCAGTTGTCTTAAAGAAACTATCTGGAAATGACAGCTATATAACTCCAGTGAAAAGGCAAATAGAGTCCTGATTGCTCAAAATGAAAACAATTAATTTGTACTTTGCTATAAGTCAGCACTGACTGCAGGAAGCAAAAGAACAGGATAGATAATATGTCCCTAAAAGGAAAGCAAAAGGGACAAAATAGGTATTTAATATTATAGGATTAAATCTATCATTATATGAAAAGACAGGTTCAACAGAATAAACAGAAATAGGGTTAACTACATGCTTCTCGTCACAGAAATCAAAAACTGAAGACATGAATAAAATTCTATTAGGACCAAAAGATTTTCATTTATTTGAACAAGCTTTGTACTAGGCTTTTATAGCACCAAATGAAAACAGAGATATTGTGGACATGTAATTTTGCCTCCTTGGTTAAGGCTTCAACCAACTTCTTTGTTTCAGATAACCTTTAATGCCTGGAAATACCCAGAATTATTTTGGAGGGAAAATTTCTTTGAAAATGTCTTCTTAAAAACTGTTATTTTTTTGGTTACCAGTTGTAAAAAGGTTATGCTGGTTATGGCACATTTTATAGTGTTACTGTAGCAATGTTTGCAAGTGGACTTTCAGTGAGTGTGTATTTTTAAACTACTTCAATACTGTAACACCAGCAGTAACTGGAAAAAGATTTTCCCAAACGAAGCCTTTGATTAGAGATTTCTCACTTCAGTAAAATTATCCAGTAGCATTTTCAAAATTGAAAGACATGCAAAAAAGTGTTTTTCTTTTTTTATTGAATTCTTAATTTTGACAGTTTGAAAACAGTAACCTATTGCAGACAATTTCTCTCACTTCACATTTTAACGAGATGCTTGTTTTTACTTCCTCTCAATTTAAAGAATAGGTTTACTGGATCCTTTTAAAGTTATTTTGTCCATGGTGAAGACAGAAAAAAGTGAAAGATGAACAGTCCTTATAGATGGGCAACATTTTTTGCACATTAAAAGTAAAAGAAAAAATTATCTTGAATCTTCTTCAGTAATTTGACAAGCTAAAATAGTAAAGCTTAAAAGACATCTTTCTCAATGTGTAAAGCTTAATTGGAAAGGGATAAGATTCAAAGCTAATTTTCAGAACCAAATCTCAAAATATTTTACATCACTTGCTGATACTCTGTGCCTAAGAGGGCATTTGCAGCGGCAGAAGCAGCCCCCAGGGCCCTGAGGTGCCCCTCACCCTACAAAGCCCAGCTGGGACGGGGGTGACAGGGCAAAGCCTCCCTTTTAAACACCTCGCTCTCCTGCTCTCACCTTCATTCCCTTCTTTGTACCCAGCGCTGGCTGTTGTGCTGTTCGCTCCCTTTGTTTCAGAGGTTAGCTCAGGAACAGAAGGAAGCAAGGCATTTATGCTAATTTGTTTTTACAGATGAGAAATGAAGATTGAATTTCAGTCACCTTTTGCTTGTGAGAGCCCAGATCAGAGCAAGTCTACTCCAGCAGCCGTGCCAGCATTATGTCCAGGTAGTCCCTTAACCTCCCTCTTTTGTTCCCGCTTCAAAAGTCTGGCCAGTGTCCGAGAACTGTGGGGAACAAAATAGATTTAACTGAGGCCTTTAGCTTCAAAGAAGAACAGATCCTTCTAGCTATTTGCTTGATTTTCCTGTTTTGGCAGGTCTACATCACCTTTGTTTGAGGCACACTTTGCGGCGCTGCCTTCAGTCCTGGGCTCCCCGTTTTGAACGTTGCAGGCACAGGCAATGGCACCTATTATAGGAGCTGCTTGACACTTTCCATCCTATGACTCTGTTTTCCATTGCTCATAACTTCACAAATATTACAGATTTAGGCTGAACTTTCCATGCCTGGTATCTGCCTCAGGCTGTGTTTTGTTTTTGTTTTCTCTTTTAAATGTCTCAGCCAAAATAAAGTGGGTGTTTCCAAGAATACATTTAAGGAAAAAATATATCATTCTGTCCACACTGAAAGAAAAAGAAAACTCCAACAAACCAAACCCAAACTCAAAGCAACAACAGAAAACTCAAACCAAACCCTTGTAACTATTTTGTTGAAGTTCTATTTTGTCCACAGTGGAAAAACAAGCAAACAAAACACCACACACATGTGAAAATAGACCCTTCTTGTAACTATTTTGCTGTAGTTCAAGCATTGCTGCATTTTGGAAAGGGAGTGTCAGGCATGATTATCCATCTAAATTTTGTGGGGTGGATCCAGTATGGACCAATCTCAAGTCTTGCTTTTGAATTAAAACTTCTCATTGTGCTCAAGCCAAGACATTTTAGCTCTTGCGCGAATTCTATCAGTAAAATGACTACAGAATTAAGGGTATCTTGGGGTTCATCAGTACAGCCAGCTGGACAGCAGATGGGGGAAATCCCAAATGGAATGGGGAGCCAGAGTGGCTGGGTCTGAGTCTGGCTGGGGACTGCCACAGTGAGGTTAAACGGGGAAAATGCCCCAAGTTCGCAGGTGTGGGACAGAAGGCTGCTTGGTAGGCAAGGGGGTTAGACAGGACCAGGCAGGTACATTCCCATGAGGTCCCAGACTGAGGACAGTGCAACAAGCCCACTGGTACCTGCCACAGGAGTGCCTGGGAGGCAGTCAGGGCAGTGTTTCAGGGCTCTTGCTGGGTTTAAGGATTACGTGGTCAAGGAGAAGCATGTTGAGCCTACAAGCAGTGTACGGGTATATAAATGAGCTGTGTGCTCATACATGCATGAATGTGTGTATGCACAGTGATACAGGCAGCATTCAAAGTGGGGAGGTGGGGAGGGAGGCCAGGTAAAGCAGGGATGTGGTGGATGTGGTCTCAGTAGCAATCACCTCTCCCGTACAGATGCTCACTGTTCCCAGCTTGGGGGCCTCTGCAGATGAAAAATGTCCCAGCTTTAGCAGAGCAGTAGGAGCAGCAGCATCTTCCTGCCCAAATCTTGTCAGGAGCTGAGTGTACCTGCCTTAGACTGTGGGGGATTCAGCTCCCCATGGCCCAGACAAGCCTTGCACCATGCAGACAGTGTCTACTGAAACCCACAGCCCTGGGGAGGGCACACTTAGAAGAGCAGACTCCTCCTGACTGTAGAGATATGCTTTGCTTTATTAGAAAAGCAGCAATGGATTCCTATATAGTTGGTTTGAATCAGACACATCATGCATAAATACAAATGAAGGGGACAAAAATTTGGGGCCGCAAAGGCAAATTCTAAAAAATTAGAAGCGGTCCTACCAAAGGCAGCCCATACATCCTTAATGCAGCTCTTTCACACATACCAGTTCTTTGATGTAAGCAGTATTGCATCCAACCACAACAACACGACAAAGTCCATTCAAGTCTCCCAGGGCTCTGGCAAGATTACCAGCCCCAGGATCTCTAAGAAAAGGATAATACAAAAGTACAGTGAATTCTCCACTTGCACACAGAGACTATCATTTTGCAGTGGATTCAAGTAGCAGGTTGAAAAACCCTACTCTGCATGCTTTAGAGAAGCGGTAAGTGACAGAGAGGGAAGATACTCAAGCCACTGCTTCCCCAGAAAACAACAAAGAGATCTAGTTCCAGTTCTCTTTTCCTCAGACATGAACAGCAGGGGAGTCTGAGTGCAAGGTGCTAATTAAAGAACTGGACCCCAGCAGTATTTTCAGTCTTTGGGGATTCCTTCACCACATGAATCAGTTGTTGCTGAGTTGCCCAGGTTGTTGCTTCTTTTCTCCATGCTCTCTGTCGGGTGTTCAGGCACTTTGATCCAAATCTTCAACTGGTGTAAATCGGTACTGCTCCCTAGGGACTTAGTTTTTAAAGATGAAAGAAAAATTCTATTTAAAAGCACTGCTTTGTCAGTCTGACTGTGAAAAGATGAATAAAAATGGCTGTTGCTTGCAGTACACAACTGGTTGCCTTAGTAATAAAGTCACAATTGGGTTGAAGGGACCCCGTATAGGACAACTAATATCATTAGAGAAGGGGAAAGATAACCCTGGCAGAAAGGTTCATGGCAATTAGATTGAAAATGGGCATTGAAAGAACAATTAATGTGCTCTTTTGGTGCTCTTCAATTATGATTGAACAAGCACAACTCTAGCATTCTATATTGTGCTTGCTGAGTAAATTCGCTTTACTCCTAACAAGAATCATCTGATAAGATAAAGCTACTGCCAGTTAGTGCAGAAGGGAATGCAGCATGGATGGGTTAATCTCAATACCTGTGGCAGCTTAAATTGGAATCCTTTTTTCTTGTCACGGTGCAACTGCAGTCCTTACTAGTATTGTAACAGCACGTTTCCCTCTGTTACACATGAAAACACACTGTGAACAATTTTTTTGCAGAAAAATGAAAAAAAACAACACCCAAACCATTAAGATTTTATTGTACAATTTCTGGTAGAATTGTTTACTCATTTATGTTATTTGAAAGCACGGTCACTGATATCTTTTTTCTCTGGTGTAACCTTTGTGATTTGCTATACAACATCTACATATGCTTAGGCACTCAGGACTAGCAATGTTAGATGTACAAATACACTTACAAATCCAGAGAGGAGAGGTGAACCAGGATATTGAAATTTAGGATAGTAGAAAGACTGCTTTCTGTGGCCTAAGGTGTTGCAGATTTACCATATTCCCAGGCAGAAAATTTACATTCCGTAGGAAATGCATCACCCAAACGTGTTTCGTAAAGAGACCCATTTAAAGATATGCGAGTGTCAGACTTCTTTCTGTATCCCCATGTTTCACTGCTCATAGCTTTGCCCTGCCAGAGTCACTGTGGACCTGTGACTCCTCCTTCTCTAGTGAAGGTACTAGTTTCAAAGGCTCCCAAACACCATGTTTTTATTAAAATAGAAGTTTCTATCTCCACCTGAAGTCTCAATCTAAACCAGCACCCAGAGTGCACGCTGGCACCGTCCCCACATGAGGTCCTCCCTCTTCTCCTTGCAGTCCAAGCCACTCCCTTGGAGGGTTCCTCCTGGAGCCACCCCATCAGCTCTTTCAGCAGCAGAATCAAGTGGCTGACCAGCATAGAGCTTTTGGAGAAAGCAAGCTTGCCCTGATCCATCCCGATGATGGGAAAAAGAAGAATGCTGTCAGGAGCTTTACTCAGCAGGGAATTCAAAGAGGCAATGAATGGGGTCAGAGTGGCAGACGGATTTGTGTGTGCATGTGTGTGTATGGATGGAGGGAATACGGCTACATCAACAGTACTAATGCTCTCAGGAGATGGAGTGCTGCAGACTAACACCATACTCGGCACTTCCATGAGATGCATTCTTTTTCTCGCCTTAGGTCACAGAGAGTCTCCTTTTAAAACAGGTGCCTGATACACCTTGTGCTAGAGCAAGATAGCAGGTATTATATGGCCTACTTCAAAAATAACAGCAACCTTTGCTAATTTTGTCTCTGAGTAGTGAATTTTGTTTTCCTTTTCCTAGAGTGTCTCAGTCAAGGGAATTGAAACTAGTTCAGGAAGAACAATTACATACAAATTATGCTGACAGAGTCGCAAACACACAGTACACCTCTATTCCCAGGGTACCAGTGCAGAGTTTTTTCTGGCTTAGAGATGTTCTAGAAAGGGATTAAACCAAAGCAGTACTGAGGCCTTTTTGATAATAACAATTAAAAGTTGTATCAATTGTTCAATTTAAAATTATGGGTTTGTACATAATATTCATGCTAAAATATAAATTTTCCTAGGCACAGTGGGTAGAATCCAGGATTTCTGCCTGCTTCTCTGTTGTCTACAACTACTCTTCACCTTATTTGCTCTCCCTTTGGTTTGGTGAAGTTTTTCTTTCTTGGCCCAGGCACAACATGGAAGGAGAGCATTCTCCCACCTTGCAGGGTCGTAACTGGGGGGCTCAGAAGACCTGGAGAGGTAAGTTTGATCCCCACAAGCGTTTTCACATCCTGAGTAGATGTGCTCACAATTTTATTATCAATTAGCGAACTTGATATTCTTTTGAAGACCCAAAGTCAAATTCTATATTGAAGAGCAAATTACAGATTTTGGATGTCTTGTGCCTTGAATCAGAGCATCCTCTTACGATGTCACACGTTTCCAGTTTGAACCTCTGACTAGAAGCAGCAGCTTCTTCAAAATAGATTGATCCAAACTGAAGTATATGTTCATATAATTCTTAAATTCCCTTCATTCTGTGATTCAGAATGAATCAACACATTCCCACATGTCTTCCTAATAGAGAATCTTATATTAGGAACCAACAATAAAGTGCAGCTGGGAAGATTTAGCTACCATATGCCTTGGCATAATTTGAGTAAATATCAAAAAACTGTTTGTATTCTGGAATTTAATGGAAAGTGTGCGCTTCCATTAAATAAAATCAGTACTTCCCAGTTATCCTATTTTATTAATAAGTCCCCTCTAGGCAGGAAGCTTATTTTACAAAAGAGCTATTTAAATAGGTAAAACTGTTGTGCTTATATTGTGTGTTAGTTAACCAATTCCTACATATAAAATGAGGAATATCATTCATATGCAGTGCCTGGAATACATTATTACAGAAATATATAGGAAAAAAAAAAATCTTATTTTGTTACTGAAAATATTTCCAAAACTACATTTCAGCAAAAAATACCAAAGAAAACCTTCATTAACAGATGTTCTCTCTGCTTTATTTGGAAGGATGAACTCCTACACATTCCATTTTACTGCACTACCCTAACATACAGGAAAATGTATCAACTATTTTAACTTTATTTATAATGAAATTAGTTCTCTGAGGAGTAGGAAACAGCTTGAAATATCACATTTTAAAATTATCTTCACTTTCTGCTGTTATCCCAGAAATAATAATATCATATTAAACCTGGTTTTCGGGTATCCATTAGAATCAGAATGTCAAGTGAGTCATTCTTTCAACATAATGTGAAGATCTGATTATTTTTATTTGATGAAATTTTAATTATTTGCATATGCAACCCTATCACTGGTAGTTCAAGAAGAATGACTTAAGATGTGATGGTGATTTTAGACAGACTGATTAAACACAACATTATAGCAGAGTCAGCCCATTAGTCAGAGCAATGTTCTCTAGATGATGAAAATCTTGTTCCAATTATATAGTATTTGCGACACAAAAAATAAATGGCATTGCTCATGACTCTGTACACAGTAATTTCAGTTTACAGATGGTTCAGTTTTATGAGTCAGGTGACAGCTTCTCAGCAGACCCAATGGATCCCCTGAGAGGTACCAGTGAAGTTCCTATCATTTTTTCCCAGTTCTGCTAAAGATTACTAATTCAGGTAAGATTATACTTGCTTCTGAAAGTGATGATGATACTGCAGCTCCTGACAGTAATAAAGGCAGAAAGAGAACCCCCTCTCTCCTCAGTCATTAAATTGATACCCTAGCTGAGTTTAGCACTGTAAATGACCTATTAAATGCCTGCATGATGGGGGACCCTATTAGCTCCGCACTGTTTTCTCAACGCTTTCAACAGAAAGAAAAAATACTCTCATAAATTTAAATTATCCCAAACATTCTTAGTCATTTTTTTCATGGAGCTATGGGGCACAGCACATGTGGATCCACAGCTCCAGGATCTGTTCCTCCTCCTCCTTTAAAGAAGACCTTTCTTCTCTATAGAAATAAAAGGTACAAAACCTTGTTGACATGCTTTTGGTTACATGAAAATTTTAGGTATCCATAGTTCATTAGAAAAAGTAAGCTAACAGCAGTCATTTTCAAGCATTATAGGTAATATTCCAACCTTCCATTCACCTTCCAGTGTTTCTCATTCTATTTGGAGATTAGGGGAGAAGAGGAGTTTGGCACCTTCTAGGAATTCATACATTATTAGACATGTGTGAATAATAGGCTAGTATTTTTTAGATTAACATTTTTAGTCAAGATTGGGGTCTAGGGGCGAAAGGCAGATGTATTAAAAGTGTCTCCCTCAGACAGAAGAAAAGACTTCTTTTCACAATACAAACTTGAGCAAACTTTTTTTTACATGTAAGAAACTGCCTAGTCATTGTTTAAAAAAAGGGGGGGAGAAATTTAATCTCTTTCAAGTGGCATTAAGACGCCAAAAAGACAAATTCCCAAATAGAAAGCATGCCCGTATCATGCACTGCTGTGAAATGGAAAATGCTCTACTGTGATTTTTGTCTTGCTCACGAGACCCAGGCTTCGCCCCTGTGTTCTGAGCCAGTGAGCCATCCCTGCATCGTGGGAGGCAGGGGCCAGTGTCCCCAGAGGTGCGGCAGGTAGCAAGAGGCCGGCGAACAGCACCTTTGGCATTCACTCTTTGGTTGTGGCTTGCCTCACTGCTCCAACTTCAGCCTGTGGGCTGACACCCCTTCATTCCCACCACGTTACAAGGGGCAGTTTCAGGCATTTAACATTTTGAATGTGGCTAGGTCCCAACCCTGGACTTTGACCTGGGCTAAACATACTGTAAAATGTACTTCAGGGCTGCAGTTCGACACTGCAGCTATGGTGTGCTCTTGGGCAGCATGTGTGGCCACGTCTCTGCAGCTGTAATCCTCTACAGCTGCCCACAAGTGTATGCAGGGTCCAAGGGGCTGGCAAAGTCAGACCCCTGTGACACTTGTCACAGGCGGCACGACATCCCCTAATAGCATACTTGGTTGTGGATCCATGCCTTACTTCCCAATGCTCAGACGAAAGGAGTTGCCTTCTTTATCCTCTATTTTTTTCTGTCCTGAAGAAGTGCTGTGCGAGAGAATTCACTGGCTGCATCATTAGCATGGCAGCATCATGTAGCAGTTGCTTTCACCTTCAAAGCACTTTGCAAGCATTAATTTAATTGATCTTTTGCATGAGTTGAGAAAAAAAAGAGTATTTTATCAGTTGCCTGAACATAACCAAAAGTTCCTCTCTTTAATAACCTGATATTAAATATTTCTGATATTTTTTGCTGTCATGTCTTTTTCTAGCTTGCGTATATAATGATAGCTTTCAAGGACTTACTTACACAAAATATTAAAATCTTAAATATAAATTGCAGCTCGTATTGATTTCCATGGGCATGTTCCTGGCTGTGTGGTTTTCATTGCTCCGATATTTGTCCTCTTTATCTATTTATGTTCACAAGTTTATTCTTTGGATAGCTCAGGTGGCACTGCAAATTATTTTTAAAGATTTTGTTTGTCCTGGTTTCAGCCGAGAGAGAGTTAATTTTGCTCACAGCAGCCAGCATGGGGCTGTGTTTGGGTTTGTGCTGGAAGCAGCGCTGATAGTGCAGAGATGTTTTTGCTGTTGCTGAGCGATGCTCACACAGAGCCAAGGCCTTTTCTGCTTCTCGCACCGCCCCGCCGGCGGGATGGCTGGGGGTGTGCGGGGAGTTGGGAGGGGACAGACAGGGCAGCTGACCCAAACTGACCAAAGGGACATTCCATACCATATGGCATCATGCTCGGTTTGTAAGGGGCTGGGGGGAAGAGGAGGGGGGGGCAGCGGCATTCGGAGTGATGGCGTTTGTCTTCCCAAGTCACCATTATGCGTGACGGAGCCCTGCTGTCCTGGGGATGGCTGAACCCCTGCCTGCCATGGGGAGCGGTGAATTAATTCCTTGTTTTGCTTTGCTTGTGCACACGGCTTTTGCTTCACTTATTAAACTCTTGTACCTGAACCCACGAGTTTTCTCGCTTTCGCTCTTCCGATTCTCTCCCCCTGTCCAATGAGTAGGACGGAGTGAGCGTCTGCGTGGTGCCCAGCCAACGGCTGGGGGAAAACCACGACATTGTTTTAAGAGATCATGTCCTAACGTCAGTTAAGAGCATACAGTCTAGCCTAAAGATTCTGTGACTGCTGAGCTATCAAATTAATTCTGGCATACATTACCTATGTCAAAAAGTGAACCATATGTCCATTGAGCAGGTGATTACATATGTAAGCTTCAATTACTCAGTGGGAGTATGTTTGCTAATCTTTAAGAGCTCCACAAGAAACCCAATGACATCTGTTCCTGTCTTTATGAACTTCTAGTAAAAGTGATGCTCTATACAAGCCGTACAGAAATACCCATAATTAAAAAAAAAATAAATATTGGCAGAAGTTACCATAATGAGAATTAAAAAAGCAGTTGATATCCATAAAGTGTGTTTTGAGATTCCTCTGTTATTTTCTAATCAAGGAGATACGTTGTCCTTTTTCCTGTATCTAGGACAATAATAGTTCTTCCTATGGCATTACCATTACTGTGTGTGCTACCGTAGAATGTAAAGATTAGTGTTTCAGGCTACAAAGCTTCATCATGTTAAAAAAAGACAATAAAGTAAAGCTCCCTGTCCAAAATAATTTACTATATGGGAAATAATAGGTAGATGTAGCAAACAGAGTCATAACAAGATACTAAGTTTTTTGCTCATCACAGCAAACAATGGTCATCACACGTGCCACCCATTAGAAGAGTTATTAGCTCTAGAAATTGATGTTTTTAATAGCTTTCACAATAATATCATATTTATCTATTAATTCAATATTTCAGATCCTCAGTAAATTCTTATTTCTCAATTAATTGAATATTTAGTTCTCCATTTCAGTCCTCCAGGGTGTGGGGAAATGGACTGCTAAGGAATTTTACTGAGAAGTAACCACACACATTTCCAATACTCATCTAATTTACTAATATTGAACTTCTTACTTCCCTAAATTATGGATACAGATGGGAAATGACTGTGTGGGACCTACAGAGAAATTCCAGTATATCTCAAACCCAAACATCCCAAATATGAATACAAAAGAAATATATGGAAGACAAATAAAAAATACTGGAACCAGTGCCTAAAAACCACCACTACTTCTGAACATCAGCAAATGCTCTACCTACCTAAACAATGTGGCTTAGTATCTGAAGACAATATACTCTAGCTAGATCATTTTCCTGTTGTCTAGTCTTAACTTATTTTTATTTTATTTTATTGAACAGACACAGACAAAATCAAAATTGGTGAGCTGGCTTTATTTGAGATCAATACTCTTTTCTTCTGTTGTCTCTTTAGAAGGGATACAGAGATACAGTGTACAATAGCTGACATACTCTGAAATGTATTATTATTTAGATTTAGTCCTTTGTTATGCAAATTGCATGCAACGGCATTTTAAACCCAGAAGTAACAATGGACAGTGAAATGAAGAGGAAAGGAACAAATAGATGGACAGCAAATGAATCTTGTTAATATAACCATAAAAACATAGAATGGTTTGGGATGAAAGGGACCTCAAAGACCATCTAGTTCCAATCTCCTTGCCATGGGCAGGGACACCCTCCACCAGACGAGGTTGCCCAAAGCCCCATCCAACCTGACCCTGAACACTTCTAGGGAGGGGGCCTCCACAACTTCACTAGGCAACTTGTTCCAGTGCTTCACTACCATCATAAAGATTACTTTCTTCCTAATAGCTAAACTGAATCTACCCTCTTTCAGTTTGAAGCCAGTATCCCTTGTGCTGTCACTACACACCCTTCTAAACATTCCCTCTCCAGCTTTCATTCATTTGACCAAAGGATGAAAATGCACAGACAAGTGGGCACAAGGACAAAACAAGCCTGACGTTTCAGATACACACAGAGTGAAAGTAAGAAAAAGCAGAAGCGAAGCAAGTAAAAGCATTAATCAACACAGTGTACACGGAACACGTTAAAGATTACGGCTCTTTTTTTGTCAGAGAAGTCTTCCTAGTTGTAACATAACAAGGGACAGTGATAGGAAACTTTCTCACCTTTCCTTCATTAGCTGTTTCAACTTGTTCTGACCCATTTGCCCTTCTTCACTATATCATCTAAGACTTAGTAACTTGGTAATTGCTGACTTTCTTGGTTGCCTAAGAATAAATCACTACTTTAATTTGCATGCATTGTCTATTTCTAGACATAAATAATGACTAGTATTGCTGAATTTATTATTCTAATTTTTATGTTTATGTAGAACATAATAATGCCCAGCCTATTAAAATACACTTTTGTAGAGTTTTACTGGCTATCCTAGATTTCCTTATCCCAACTATCTGTGACAAACTTACAATCCACTGTGAAATGCTAAGTCTTTCTGGCCTTTCGTAGGACACTAAACTGATCCACATGTGAGATGAGCAGGGAGAAAATTACAGATAGAAGCAAAGCAGGAATCTTTCAATTTAAGGCCTGATGGTCATTTTCCTAAGCTGCCCCTCATAGAAATCTTACCTTGTTAATATTTACAGTGTAATAATGGTTATCTCAATCCTGACAGTACAGGGGAAATCTATCCAGTTATTCATTCTGTGAACACTCCAGGTGCTACAGGTTCTTAAAGCAGAGAGTCTGTGGAGAAAACTCAGTTCCCTCAACACTACAAAACTAACAGGATTTTTTTTGCTCCTATATTTTCAGATCTGGTTCTTGCAAGAGTAACATATGTGTAGATGTCCTTTGCAAAGGAAAGATCATCAGGCCTGTAGAATTTGTCTGAAGTTACTATTTCTCACTTTCTTCTCTTCAATATTCATCTCAAATCCCACTGCTCCAAGTCTGTGCCAGCTGACATACACGAACGCAGTAGGGCAAATAAATCCTCTTTTTTTGCTCCAAAATCCACACAGTTCCTCTATGAGGTTTCTAATCACCCCAAATGGAGTTGCACCCTTGGCGGTGTGGAAACAGTCAATAGGTTCACTGTGCTAATCACCATTTTCCTTTCATTAATGGATGGTCTTGATGACGTTAAAGGTCTTTTCCAACCAAAATGATTCTACGGTTCTGTGATAATCTCCCTGATAACTACTGCACTGAAGAAGGCAATATAGGAGATAGGCTCATAAGAAAATTTGATTCAGCTACTGAATTTGATGATGGTATATCCAAATCAATTTCCATTGAAGTGAACTTCAATGGCCTGGGTCATTTGTGGGGCGACACTAGGAGACCTAAAAATAATCTCTGTATTTAAAGGTCTCTGAATCTATGGCATTACTGAGTAAGTCAACTCTTAGCAGTCAGTCTTGACAAAATAAAAGTGCATCTCACTGTTTTTTGCTTCTTCTTCAGCAACTCAAAAAATATTCAGAAAGCAGAATGTTTCTCATTGTTCATAGCTCTTCTGTACTGTACAGTTCTCTCAGACCCTCCATATCCACACCTTCCCTGCAGCATCTTGTTATTAGTTTCCTAAAAATAATTGGCCTCATTGCTGGTCTTCTAACAGAGACCTGTATTTTCACATAAAGCCAGATCTCTTAAGATGGCTAGAACTTCAAGATATTTGTGAATTGGATGTCTTCTGCATCCTCTGCTCACCTTCTGTTTTCATCTTCTTTTACCTTCCACTAAGACAATGTCTTCCAGCAAAGATACTTCCTTAAGTGAATATCAGCTTCACCACAATTCAGTAAAAAAATTAAACTCAATTTCACCTTGTTTTTCCAGTGCTGCGAGGCTCGGCTTCTAAGTGAACACATGTTGTCCAAGTACAACCAAATCCTCAACTCTACAGAAAAAAGTCTGCAAAATCCTCAGTAGACTCAGTCCTGAAAGAAAACGAACAAAAACCTCCGCCACATTCTCATTTGATTTCTTCTGGAACATATTTTGTACTCCTTCCTGCAGAGCATGAGCTGCCCTGGACTTATTGCCACAGTGTACTTTCCTGAAGAGGCTTATCACTCAGTGCGAGTGTAATGCAATTGAAATCAGTGGAGCTCTGCTCATATACATCAGCTGAGGATATATATAACCTGGAGTATTAAAGTGCACAGACACTCTCTGTTATTGAGCATGCTGCTCTGTGGTTTTGCTGAAAACACTGTAGAAGGATGGGAAAGTATGTAAATGAGAAGTTTCTGATCTTGCAGCTTTAGATTAAAATGTATAGAAACAAAATTAGAAACACTCTGGCGTGAACATCGTGAAAACGCGTAGGCAACTTTTCAACATGACTATTCATATACTTAAAGTTTAAAAAGTACATTAGAGAGGCAGCATCTGTGGGTAGGTTACATTTTATTCAAAATTTTCTTATAATGGCATAAAATCTCTGCAAAAAAAAATAGAAAAAACAAAACAAAACAGAGAGAAAGCTTTCCTTCATTAACAGTGACATGTTTCTGATAGGTTTCCACTATCCTGACTAAGTTAGTATGAATCTTTTATAGACCTACATCCAAACTGGCTGTATTACTGTGTATGAGTTCTAATAATATTGTTGGTGATATTTTAAATCATGGGCCATATTTTAAATCATGGCTTATACAAACATTCACATAATCTTCTTTTTCAAATCAGTGATTTAGATTCAGTTGGATACATCTTCTTGCACTGTGGAACCTGAAGGAAGGTTTATAATATTTCTGGGTATATTTTAATTTAATTCTACTTGAGAGATTTCTACTGTTTTCATAACTCTATTTTTATGTAAGTTCTTATGTCACATCCTGCACTGGAACATCTGACCGCTTCTCAGCTGCACGTAGAGCAATATAACCAGCATCAATACTATACTATCTAGTCTCACATGCTTTCTTCAAAGGGAGAACAGCGTGCATTGGAGCATCTTACCTTGGTTTGCTCTTGAGTGCTGATGCTTTCTGGTGTATTTCATGGAGTGTTATGCAGTGTGAGAATATATTCAACCTGACAGCATAGGAAGCTGCTGGATGAGACATCTAAGGGCTTTTTCATCCAAACTGGTCCCCCTGTAAAAAGGCTGTGGTAAGAAGTGGGCTAATTTCATTCATGCATGGCATATCTGAGCCTCTACACCACTGGGGGAAGTACAATACTGAAAAGCAAGTGTCATCAGTTATTTATTTTTGATAAAAAATATTTCCTACCTCTTTTCTTCTACAGCTACCGTTCAGGCTGATGAAACTATGCCAGATGCCAGTATTTTCTTTTACCTTTATAGTTATGGTTTGCAAGTCAACTCATACATTCTAGACATATCAGAATTGAAGCATTCTGGAGTATCTTCAGGAACCTATATCAGGTTTCTTTCAAGAAAAAGCTGTATAACATTAAATTAAAGCGCTTTTTAAGTTGAAATGTCTTTCTTTGATGAATAGTTAACTTACATTTTCCCCCATGATTCCTCATCTACTATGTCACCTATTTCTGAAAATGGTTTTGTTGGTATTGCAGCTTGAAGTTTATCTTTCAAGAGAAGAGCATAAGATATCTTTCTCTAACAGGGTGTTTGACTCTCTTAGACTCATGGCTTCTACTCAAGTCTTGCTCCCACTTCGAGGTTCATTAGGCCGAAGGCAGAAGTATATAATGTAGTACTTGGGGTAGGTATGAAAATCCAGTGGATTCCAAATTACACTTTTTATCAGTTTATCTTACCTCATGTATTTCTTACAGCTCTGATAGCCCTTAATCTTTTCCGAATTTTTGATGGGCTTGAATCTTCTACCCTTTTATTCTTTATTCCTTTTCACTTGCCTTTTTTAATATGGTTTCTCAGGAGAAAGTAGTGATGATCAATGGCTGGGTTGCTTTGAATAATTCTTCTGCATGCAAGTAATCAGATGTGGGATTTCAATAGGATCCTCATTAGGCCAACATGAGCCAATTTAACAGAAAGTAAGAAATTTTAGATACATACTGAGAGAAGTTGGCAGATCTAAGCACTCCCTAGACAGAGAAGAATGATATTTTCTGCGTGTCATTGTGCACTGATAACAAAACTAAAGCTGTTTTTTTTTAAAGACTTAGGATACACAGGAGTAACGAATAGTGAAAAACTGTAATAGGATCTTCTTTGTAGTTATGTGAAATGGTTGACAGTTTTGAGGTTTGATCCTCAAATACACGCAAAACGAAACCTGCTTTTAACTAGAGGCAAACTGGAGTTTGTCTGCCTGTATTTTGTTCATGGACATAAATTTTTTCCACTGGATAGCTAGAAGCTTTCGACTTTGTGTGGACGTAGGCAAATACTCATGGCCTTGTCATCAGAAACACTGTTCCTGCTTCATTTAAATTTGTTCACAGAGGTAAAACAGTGTTTCCCTGTACCCTCGACTTCTTTGTCTTACACGTGATTAGAAAGATGTTTTTATCAAAAAGCTCTTTCGAACATAGTAAGTAGACTTTACACTCTCTGTAGTTTTCCTGAATTGTTTTGTACAAGTTGTAAAATATTATCTAGTATGAGAGAGGAAAAGGAATAAGAGTCTGCTGGGCTTTAAGTATATACTTAACAGTAAGTGTGAGATTTGGCATTTTGGTCTTCTATTTTGTTTTTCCTCTTGGTACCTCAGAAATATACACAGGACATGGAAGTCATCGCTCAAAATAGCTTGAAGGTAAAATTGTCACCATTTAAAATTAAGAATCGTGGTTTTTCTTGTGTTTTGTTTTGGGTTGGGTTTTTTGTGTTTGTTGCTTGGGGGTTTTTTGTTGTTGTATTTTGTTCATGGTAAGTTTTGGGTTTTTTTAATAATACCTGTCATTAAGTCTCTTAAAAAAAAAAAAAAGCCTAATTTTCTGAAATAGCTCTGTTCTAAGACTGGAATTACTATATCTTGGTAAAATCTAAGAACAAAACAAGCTAAAGGTTAGAAGAGCTCCCAGACTCCCTAGCCATAGTAAGGATGATACCCCTTTCAGGAATGTTTCACTCACACTTCCAAGGTCTTGCATGTGAGCAGCAATTCCAGGAACTTTTCTTTTCAATGAGAATTTCAATGGCCTTGCTGAATAGGGCTCCTGGCTCTGCCTAAGGATCCCAAGGAGTCCTTCAGCTATGGGATGTTGGCACAGGATCTGCCTTTGCACTGCCCAGGGTATTGGGAACTGGGGAATGCTGTTTCTGAAACAGCAGTGCCACAAGGACCTGCAGTGCCTTGTCCTCGCCAAGATGGCTCAGCTAGAAATTTCATGGAGAGTTGGACAATTAAATCCATAGAGTATACTTCCCCCCAAAGCAGAGGAAGGAAATAAAGATGGTTATTTCCACTCTATGTTATAAAAACAAAACAACAACAACAACAACAAAAAAAACCAAACACCACAAACAAACAAACAAAACCCCAAAAAAACTAATGGTTACTTAACACACTGTGACATTTGGAACAAATTAGTATTGCTTCTAAGACACTGTCAACACAAATCTGTAAAATGTCTGTATTTCCAGAAGATAGAGAACTATCATGGATCTGGTAGATTATCTAAAGAACAACGAGGAAAGAAAAGAACATCAGTGCACAGACAATACTTCAAATTTATTTTTTTCCAGAAGGCACGTGCTATTAATGAACCAGAGACTTTGTTCATTCACCTTGCCCTCAGGGCTCAGCAGTGAGGTTGGTCTGTGCCCTGAAGAGAGCACTGAGATGAGCTCCAACCTGACTGGTGTTCAACCAGCAGATGATACCTATCCACAACTTTCTGACCTCCATCCTGTTCCTTCTTGGCCAAGTTGACCGAACGTCCTTGTCCAAGCTGGGCTGGGAGGACCCCTCCCTCCTCTGTGACAGCTTTGGATATCACTCAGGGATGTGTTTTAGCCTCGATGGACAACTGACATGCATTAGTCCTTCTGGAATGTTTCAGTCACATTTCCAAGCTCTTGCATGCAAACAGCAATTCTAGGAACTCTTTTCTTTTAATGAGAATTTCACTCCTGAATAAAGCAAATATAGCAAGGAATTTGAGACCCTAGCAATGGGTTTATAGTGCTTCCGCTGCAGTCCAGCCCCATGAATATTTGTAGACACATTAGCAATGCACATTTTACCAAACCTTGCCTGGGGGTTCTCAGTGAGATCCAAGCACATAAAATCTGGGTTAATCTAAACCCCAATTTATGTGAACTTCAGGGCACGTAAGTCCATAAAAGCCACAAAAGAAGAAGAAGAAAAAAAACAAAACAAAACAAAACAAACCCTCCAAACCAGCTACTGCTTCTAGTGACGAACAAAAAAATCTGTGAACATGTTAATCTGAACTTGGAAAGATTCATATAACTGTGAAGGAGCAGAATTGTACTTGTGCCTTCAGCCCTAGCAGAACTAAGCCTCATACCATTAATAACAAAAATATAGCTTAGCTCATTTTTCAGGTTTTTATTTAAAATGAGAAAGCCCTGCAACAAAGAGCAGAGGCCAAACAGCTTCGCCTATTAATTCCGTTTTAATAGGGATTGTTATGTACTGTAGCATTATTCTCTGTGCACACTGATGTTCCTGTTTTCTCTCCACTCCCCTCCTTAGTGTGAAAGCTGTCTCTTCTCACTAATTAAATTTCATTACCTCCCACTGAAGTGAAGAGACTGAGAGATTGCTGGCTGACTGCCTTTGACACACTTAATCAATCCCTCGAGAACAAATAATGACCCCTTTTTGTTTCTTTTTAACTTGTAACCTTTTTTACTGTCCTGAGACACAATTTCCCCAGTCATCTGAATTTATGTCCATCTTCACTTTCAGAACGTTAATGATAAGTAATTCTGTGGTCATGTAAGTAATCAATAAGAGTATAGTTATTCGTCTCATCTTTGGCATGAATATTAAACTTGCAATGTCATTTTGCCCTTAAAAACTCACTTGAGTATTATTTATGGAAAACCATGGAGTCTTGTTATCTGGGGACACCACCAGCACTGTATTCACTCAGTCTTATCTACAAAGTTATTTACATAAAAGTTGGACTTCAGTTATGGGGTTTCTATTAATTGTACCTCATTTTTTAATTATGAGGACAAACCAATATACTGTGGAGCTCCACTGGTTTAAGAGAAGTGACCTTCACACACAAACTTTACTATGATTCTCAATTTATGACAAACAGAACCGGGTGCTAAGGACACTTGTTATCAGGTAGTAGTTCTGATCAGCTCAGAAAGATTAAGTCAAAGAAATAAGTACACCTCTGAGAAATAATTGTCTTTACCACATTCAGTTGTGTGTGTGGGAGTGGGAGTGTGGGGGAGGTGTAATGGAGGGGGCAGATGCATCACTTTTTTCTCATTCAGATAGAGCATAGCTTCTACTTCAGATAAGAAATGGTGAAGGAACGAGATTTAATTTTTTCTTAACTAAGTAGTATTTCAGCTGCCATATAAACAGTGACCGCCCTAACCTTGTGGATCGGGATTACAGCTTTTTTTGTAGTTTAAATCATCAATACACAGAGCATTTACATACATCCAGTATAGGTATGGGTCATTTTAACTCCTGAGGTAATTTCTTTCTGTCCCTGGTTTAACTCCAAAATTGAGCCTTTAAAAAAATCTCACTTTTTTCAGTCAACTGCATGAGACCCTATCCCTGTGGTGAGACCTTGTGAGACTCAGTCACATTTATGTGAACACTTACCATACGTAAGCATGTACTTATCCACTGTCATAAACCAACCAAATGTCTAAGTCACCACAGTATACAGGTTGTCATGATAGGACTAAGTGAAAAGTTTATATATCTTTCTTGATACATAAACCTAATGTTGTACTAGTCTTTTAAGACCTCTTGATTTAGAGCAGCTTTGCCTCTCTCTCTGGATCACTTTCTTTGCCGGCGTATATAGTTCAGGGTATATACTTCGTACACAAGATATCAGTTCTGTTGCTATGGAACTCAGTGTATTAGAACTGATGGAGTTTTGTTTGAGGTTTGTTTTTGTTTGGTGGTTTTTGTTTTGTTGGTTTTTGTTGTTTTTTGGGGTTTTTTTTTATGCTTGCTTAATGGATGTGCAGATTTTGGCTCAGATAGAGTTAATTTTCTTCGTAGTAGCTGGTACAAGGCTATGTTCTGGATTTGCACTGCAAACAGCGCTGATAACACAGGGATGTTTTCGTTCCTGCTGAGCAGCGCTCACGCAGAGCCAAGGCCTTTGCTGCCTCTCACCCCACCCCACCAGTGGGATGGCTGGGGGTGCACAAGGAGCTGGGAGGGGACACAGCTGGCACAGCTGGCCCCAGCTGACCAAAGGGATATCCCATACCGTATGGCGTCATGCGCAGCATATAATGCTGGGGGAAGAAGGAGAAAGGGAGAGACATTCAGAGTGATGGCGTTTGTCTTCCCAAGCCACCATTAGGCCTGATGGAGCCCTGCTTTCATGGGGATGGCTGAACCCCTGCCTGCCCATGGGAAGTGGGGAATGAATTCCTCCCTCTGCTTTGCTTGTCTGTGCAGCTTCTGCTTTACCTATTAAACTGTCTGTATCTCAACCCATGAGTTTTCGCACTTTACCCTTCCAATTCTTTCCCACATCCCACTGGGGGGGGGGCGGGCCGCATGTGTGCAGGAGTGATCTAGCGGCTGCATGGCGCTTACTTGCCAGAGAGTTAAACCACAACAATGGATTAATTAGGTATCTGCTGGTATATGGAAGTCTCAGTTGTGCAGATCTTTCCATGGTTTAATGAGGAAAGTATCAGCATATTTTGATTTTCAGAGACGTCTAAAATCTCTTCTTACCATGACAGGTGTTACCCACACAGTATGAACCACTCTCCAATTAATTGTAAGACTGCTATATAACCTGATAATTAGAAGTGGCAAATATTAATTTAGAGGGTTTCAGAATACAGAAACACTCACCTTCAAGACTATGTAAAGTTCCAAAAATAAGAAACAAAACCTGAAATTTTCTGTCCACCATAAAAGGGCATATGAAAAAAAGTGTGGTTTTGTGGTTTTTTTTTTTTATAAACTAATATGAAGACATTAATGAAGTGAGCTATGCAATATTTGTCCTACCATTTGGAAAAACAGCCTCCTTATATTATGTGAAGAGTTAGAAGAAACCATGTAAATGCATTCTTTCAGATGCACAGTTGTTTAGGACATCACAAGGCTGTCCACAAGCACAATTTTAGTTTTAGGTCTCTTTCACAGACTTTCTGAATAAATTAAGTCAAGGTTCTTAATATCTCTTTAGCTCTTTTTTATCATCTGAACATAGGTATTTAAAAAAAAAACCAAAACAAAATTCCCTATCTCACAGGATATTGCAAGCAACAGAGACAACATAATGTTAAATACTTTAATTATTTAAGAGATATACAGGTATTACCTGGCTAAAATAGGACTGAGTATTCTTCCTCCTATGAAAATTCTAGGGTATTTCTTTTGTCTTCATAACCAGACCTCCCTATAAAATCCATATAAAATATTGATTTAATCTACCAATACAGAACCTTATCCCAAAGTGCATGCCCACCTTATGCAAAGTTAGAAGACAACTTCCCAATAGAAAGCACAGAGCAGCTTCTCCCATACATGCATAACTGGTTAATTTTTCTTAACTTGTATTAAAGCATTCAAAAGTTAGTTTAGGTATGAAACACTCCTCTTCTTGGTTTGTTGGATCCCCATGTAACGTAATTAGATCTACGTGTTCAGGTAAGCGTACCATTTACATTTAGAATCATTTAGGCTGGAAAATCATTTAGTCCAACCATTAACCTAACACTGCCCAGTCCACCACTAAACCATGTCCCTAAGCACCACATCTACACGTCTTTTAAAAACCTCCAGGGATGGTGACTCAATCGCTTCCCTGGGCAGCCTCTTCCAGTGACTGACAACCATTTTGGTGAAGAAATTTTTCCTAATATCCAATCTCATCCTATCACTTGTTACTTGGGAGAAGAGATCAACACTTCTCTGGCTACAGCCTCTTTTCAGATAGTCATAAGGTCTCTGCTCACCCTCCTTTTCCCCAGACTAAACAATCCCAGTTCCTTCAGCCCCTCCTCATAAGACGTGACTCTAGATTCTTCATTTATTTAAGAATTTATTTTTATATAAATTCTGAACTGAATCAAGTCAGGTCATGGTGATTTGTTTTCAGCATGCACTAGAAAAAAGATTGTGCTGCCGACCTCCATGTTAATAAGCACAAAGCACTATGGAGGGAAGTCAAGGGTCCTTCACTACTACGTAATACATCATCATGAGGTGTTCTCACCCACTCAGTTCCCTGAGACTAAATGATGATACTGACTTCTGCAGCACCTGCTGGGTGATCTGCTGGATGAATAGAAAGAACAGAAGCACTACTGGACCATAAGCCACGCCAGCTTGCCTCCCTTCTCCACCCACTCACCAGCACCTGCACAGACAGAAGTGGTGAAATGCAGACTGGAGCACGGAAACACAGTTCTCCCAGTTCTGCTAGAAGCATTAGAAAAGCGTGCTGGTAAGTATGGATGGATGTAAATAAAAGTATGCCTGGGTGTTCACAACATACAGGCACAGACAGCTCATTTTTCTTTTAGACGTCAGGGAGCAATGAAAAAATGCATGATGATGCTCCTGACGGGCTTTTCAGCACAACATAGAATCACAGAATAGTTTGGATTGGAAAGGACCTTAAAGATCATTTAGTTCCAAGTCCCCTGCCATGGGCAGGGACGCCCTCCACTAGAACAGGTTGCCCAAAGCCCCACCCAACCTGGCCCTGAACACTTCCAGGGATCAGACCTCCACAGCTTCTCTGGGCAACCTGTTCCCGTGTCTCACCACCCTCATAAGGAAGAATTTCTTCCGTATATCTAATCTAAAGCTTCCCTCCTCCAGCTTAAGGCCCTTATCCCTTGTGGGGATCTCATTTTTCTGGACAGTGAAACCAGTTTCATGTTCCATTCCTAACCAGTTCTGGGGCCAAAACTACTCCAAGTATGAGGTCCATAGAAAATGTCTTGCTTTAAGTATAATTTTAAGATAAAATATTTCAAATTATTTTGAAAGTCCAATTATTTATAACTTAAGTAGAGCAACCCTTGGAATCTTTTTTTTAAGTGTTACTCTTAATATCTGATGTAAAAATGTGATACAATCTCCCCCTGCTCCTCTTCTTCAGTCAGTGGCAAAACTCTGATCAACTTCAGCAGGCCTGAGGTTTTGCTTTAGTTGTTTGTTCATTATTACATACTAATCTTTATACCATTACTGTGCTACATCACTACTTCTTTCAAACCAGTTACAGTGCTTGCCATTTAATACTCTTATGAAATTCCTATCAATATTCATTAAACATAAATTAGAAAAGAAAGAATCTGTTTTATACAATTATTAAATGATACCAGTTAGCCAAGTAATTCTGAGCAAAATTGGCCTGCTTATATCCACTTGCTATTGTCCGTCATATTTGTAGGTGGAAAGATCCATTCTTTCCTTGGTTAAAGCTGCATATGAGCAGTTCTTGACAACTGTGATCAAAATTGCTGTTTGATGATGCTTGAAAAATTACTGTATTTTATTTTAAAACCTGGTTCTATGCTAGCGTTGTCAGGCTATATTTCATTTTCATTAGATTTCTGGGATAAGAAGAAAATGTAATAACATAATATGCAGCACATTTTGACTCATAAGCCCAAGGAGATGCAACAAATCACATGAAAAATTAAAAACAAAGAAAATTTGAATCCATAACAATACCAATTTAGTTTAGTATTCATATTTGAAATAAAAACAAAATGCAGAGTTTCTGGGGTCTCTTTTATTTTTACTGGAATGGCACTACTTTAAAATAACTGGTGCAAATCACTTTGAGTTTGTCATTGACTACAGGCAAAATATAAAACCCTGTGGCAAAATATAAACACTGAGAGCAGTTCCATGGTCCCAGCTCAGACACAAGATCCATTCAATTCATAAGAGATGTTTGCTTGGGGAGGAATTGGGAAAGTACTACCCGGGCTTGTAATAGCTCCTGATTGCAAACTCTAATTATGTACATGTCTTCAGAAGAGAAAGGAAACAAGCATACTGCAGAGCTGACAGGTATAGGTACCTTACTGTTAACTACTTTCTCCTTTATGCTTATATTATTCAGTGCATTGCAGTTGTCATTATATAGTTTTTAAGTCTATTAGAACCCAAAGTAGGGACTCATTTGACCTAACTTCAAAATTCTAAATACAGAGGTCAATGCCAGAGCTGCTTGTCTAGACTTTCTAGATTTTTTGGAGGAAAAAAAGTAGACAGTTTTGAGATATGAGCCATCTCAACTTCAGATACCTGAATTAGATAATATCAGTCACAGATAAAATGCTTCTTTCTCCTCACTCATCATAAAGAGTCTAGACCACTGTTTCAGGCATAGACATTAAAGGCATTATAGTTTGGTCAGTTAAATGTCCCCCTCCTCAGGTGAATGGAAAACATATATTGCAACAGCAGGTGACAAACTTTAAACACTGCAATCCCCCCAAAAAGAAGGAAAGAAAAAAACTGTTTATCCTTTTGGACAGAAAACATTTCTGTTGCTAACACCTCTTACTGCATTTCCCAAGCTACAGAGAACAAGGCAAGGATTGGTGTAGCAAGACTACGCAGAGGTAGACTTTGTAAGCACTATATGTGACAGCAGTGAGTGCTGAAGTGTCAGAAATAACTATAGCTGCCTCACTTTGTTGTACCTGGAACTCATACACAGGCACTGCGCTCCCGGGGCTGCTTATGCGAGTGCTTGCTGGGAGAGCAGCTCCATCACAGCACTGCACAGCAGGTGGGCTGGGAATCCCCCTGCTCCGGAGGCAACAGCTTATGGCATATGTGCAGGCACACGGTCAGGATCAGCTGTGGTGAGCAACATTGGAACGACTTGGTTTTGATTCTGGTTTCATCTAGCCAAAGAGGTTTTTTCCCACTCTTGTTCCTGTGGGACACACCACTAGCAGTGTCATCTCTTTCAACTATCCTCACAAGCTCTCTGCACTTGGCATGTGCATACATTTGAAATGGGATTTTCCAATTTATTCCCAGTTAGAAAAAAGAATCTTTAAAGAAGCATATAAAATAAATACTAGTCTTAAATGACTTAAACACAGTGTTCAGCTATACAAAATGATCGTTGTGAGAAAACATGCAGTCCCATGAGGTTGTCTCTGGCCTGTCAGGTCACATCATGTTATGTCAGTGGTGATGCAATATCCTTGAGCTACTATAATCCAGAATAATTTGATAAAACATGGCACACATCATGTCTGAACAACATTATTAGGAAGGGAATTATTTAAAAACAAACTACACCTGTACTAGCATTTGACTAGTTCACATGTGCTTGTACCACGTGGGTGTTGAATACTGTATACAAACTTCTTGTGATTTTCCTCTCTGTTGCATTAAAAAGTGACTGCTACTTGCCCATAGACTACCTGTCTACAAATATTTACAAAAGATCATCTGTAAATGTTGAAATACAGTTCTCAAACTGCCACTGGGCAAGCAATATTTATTTATGGTTCCTTATAGCCAGATTTTTTTTAGTAGGTTTTCTTTCTTGTTGAAAGAGAGCAGCTTAATCCCTCTGGCACCAAAATGCTGTCTAGTAAACCATTCTGTGAGATTTTTTTTTCTAGAAGTATGATTTTGAAGAGACTGAGAATCAACCCCTTTAGACAACTCACATTTCTGTTTCTAAATTAATTCTAATTAGAATTCTAAGAAACAGTAAATTCAGTCTGGATGCACACAATGCAAGAACTTGAGCCTTTGAGGAAAACATTCTGTGCCTTGTAGGTCTCACCACCAGTTATTCAGACTGTTGCTTCACCCTGCCTAAAATTATATTTTGAACTGAAAAGATGGTTTGTGCACAGACTAAATCCATTTCATCAGATCCTATGCTCAACCATGGACCCCAAAGCCAGTCTTTGGCCCAAAGAGCTTACAGCATTTCTGTATCACAAATGTGTCATAAAGAAAAAAAAAAAAACCCAAACCACTCCGAAACTGTGTAACTTCCAGAAACCATGGTAACAGCACAAAGGTTCCCTAGGCAGATGCTCAAGTAGCACAAATCATTGTAGCCATCATCACTGCTGCAATGATTTTGACACACGTCAGCAGAGGCACCAGTCCCTGTGACCAGCATGATCACAGCAGGACTGCAGCAGTCAGCCCCTACTATAATGACCAGCCTCGCACATTTTCACATTATACAGCCTTAGTGGCACATAAAGAGAGATGAGGAGAAGAAAGAGTAAAGTGCTAAGGAACCTTAACATGTTCAATACGTTCAAAGATTTCCTAGCATTAGGAAATCCAAATCTGTCACGTTCATAGTATCTATGATTTTGAAACAGCCTAAAAGACAAGAGTTGGGCACTTAAGTCTCCATGGCTTCTGTGGAAATTCATCCATTAAGTAGTTATTCTAGTCTCAGTTTAGCAATACAACTATACAATCCATTTACATTGAGAGGTATTATTCAGCATAAATAAAGGTAACACCATCAAATCCACAGACTTTGCTATCTAACTGGACCATGGAGTGAGCACACTACGCTTTAATCCTTTACACGAACCCTAGAGCCAGTGACTGCTTCTGCTAGCACAGAGGAGCACAAAGTGTCCCTGGTGGTCACACTGTGAGGGTTTTTCTGTTCCTTGTCAAAAAATTCAGCTCAGAAACACTGCAAAATCCCAGGGGCAGTGCAATGTATGTTGCTAAACAGCTTGCCACAGGGGCTTGATTTTGAGGTGGATTCTTCAGGTTTCAGGTACAGATAAAGATTTCAAGTTTATTATGGATAGATAAAGGCAAAAATCAGTTAATGAATGAAGTAGCTTCTGTGTCTCTTTCCCAGGGGTGGCTACGTTCCATGTTGCTAAACAAAGCTTGTGAAAACAACACTCCTTTGCATCTTTTCTGAAGAATGGGATGCTTTTGGCTAAGTTTAATATAGGTTAGTACTAAAGGTGTAGTTCTAACTGCGATGACCTAAAGTATGGAAGGTTGTGATGTTAAAAGAATTTACATTTTTATTATAAGAACAACCTATGTATGTGGAAAACACACATAGGGTGTCAGGCACATATGCTCTTTTAGGAGTCTACATCAGTGTGTGAAAACCTTTTTTTTCACCCTCAAATCATATCAATTGTCTAACAGAAGATACTACATCTCTTTACAAATTTTGATGTGCCTAAAATTCGTTTGGAATGCCCACAGATCTTTTTGCCATGTAGTACAACATTTTAAAATTCAAGGAGAAAACCTTCCCAGGAATGTGTTGCAGGATATTTGTCAACAATTGTGCTGGTTTTCATCATCCTCTGCTATGGCAGTTATTTAATGTAACTCTCTTATCTACTGAAACAAATGGCTTTGGTATGGGGACTAGATCACTCTTTATGTCTCAGGTGAGACCCATTCAACGGCTGTTTAGAAGATGTTTACTAGATGTGGTCCTAATGATGAGGTAGCTGTAGAAATTTTTTTTTTGGACTTTTCTGGAAGTTTTGAGCATCAGCTCAGTGCTTTCACACTGGCATGACTATGTCGTGCATGGTTATGCAATGGCTGCACACATATCTGAGGTTTACTCGGTGGAAGATCAAGCAGGTAAATAATTTAGAACTACAGAAGAGGAGAAGTGGAGTTTAGAGAGCCTAAATGTGGACCTAGATTCTGAGTGAGTCCTGCTATCACCATCTTTGCAGCTTTTGCCTCTGGCAGAAAGGCCCATGACCAGCAGGAAGAAACATAAGAGAAACTATATGTCCAAGATGGTGTTTTACATATTTCTTGCCAGTCTTTTCAAAGAGTAAGCTATTGCTGTATTGTGGAGTCAAAGTATTATTGGTGATGGAATAAAGAATACAACACAGTACTTTCCTGTCAACCTCCTAAAACAAGGAACAAATGGTAAAAACACAGGGCTCTTCCACAATGTCATTACAAATGGTTAACAAAATGCTTGTAAAATGAATGCTAAAGTGCTCCGTAAAACACACTATAGTAAAAGCAATGATAGCTACAGTAAAATAAAATGGTCGACAATGAAGGTGAAGTTTTATACCAAATTCTGTAACAGTGTACAATAACAGGATTCTTGTTCTCTTCAAAACTTCAGCCAGAGACAGTTTTTTCCTTATTATGTTATTTTCAAAGAATAAACCTTTCAGAGTCCTTATACCAGACATCTGATCATTTTTAGTGTGCATGACAATGATTTAAAAGTTAATGCTCAAAAGGGTAGTCCTTTGGTTTGGGATTATAGAAGTCCATTTTGGGTGTGTTCTCTATGTGCTTTTGTATGTTTAGAGCTGTGCCAGTGAGGACTATTTAAAAAAGCAATAAAATTAAATTTTGTATTCCCCTAAGTGTCTAGAGGGCTAATGCACAGGTTCACAGTTGATTTGCATGAGCAGCATCATGAAAAAGGATTCTGTCTAATTTCTGTTTGATTCAACTTTTAAATCATAGTTGTGGCAAGAGTATCCTTATTAAGAAACTTTCTGTGTCACTCGCACCATTTGCTCATATACATGCTTACAGTTTGCCTGTTTGGGCACTAATGAATCTCCCAAGTTTCAGGATGAATTATTCTTTGTAAAGCCTAGTTCCTGGGCCAGGACTGCGGGGGAAGCAGGGGAGGTCGGGCAGGGAATGTTGCCGATATGCCAGACTGAGCTTACTTCTTTAAGAACAGAAAAGAGAATAAACAAGTTTAATTGCCTTAAGATCCTAAGGACCGAATAGAAAACATAAACGGTTTTCAAAGTCAGTGGTATCCTACATGGTCAGAATCATAGAATCACAGAATCATTAAGGTTGGAAGAGACCTCAAGGATCATCCAGTCCAACCATCTCCCCCCCACCTATTACCCACTAAACCATGGCCTTCAGTACCACGTCTAACCTTTCCTTAAACACCCGCAGGGACGGTGACTCCACCACCTCCCTGGGCAACCCGTTCCAATGCCCAACCACCCTTTCCGAGAAGGAATTTCTCCTAACACCAGGAAATCTATCTGGAGATCTTAGTTTCTAGACTGATCTTCTTTACTACTAAATCTAGAATAGGTTCTATTTATAGGCACTTAAATTTGGCTTATTAACACATTTTTAGCACATAAGTGTTTGAACACTGCTAATAAAAAAACTGTGTCTGCCCATGGTCAACAGTAGATTTTTTTTTTTATTTTTATGAGAACAAACTATGTCCTCATTAAACTATGCCCCTCATTGTGCAGAAGTATGTGGAATGAAAGTTTACAAGGCATTTTGTCCATTAATGGCTCCTATTTAAAAGCTGCTATTCACCGTCCCTCTTCAGTCCCATCATACAACCCACCTGGGGAAGACATCCTCCCTCCTTTGGGTGGCATGAACATTACAGCTGTACTGCAGAAGCAGCTGCAGGGCAGGAGCCAGCCCTCCAGTTTGCTCCACGTTACCAGCTTGTCAGGTGGAGAGGGAGCGTGTGAATCCACTCTGGGCAAGGAACCTAGATTTTTTCTGTTACACAGAACAAGCAAATTTGTATTGAAAACAAATCCTTTTAAATTACTTTGGAAATAAAAAGTCTGTTGGTGGAGTTTCTGCTGTGAAGAGATTTGCAAAAGGGTTGTAGGCAACACAGTCACTTGGATATTTCTGAAAATGTTTTTCTTGGTGTGAAAAGTCTTTCTTACTACTACTTACTGGTACGCATGCATGAATCCATCTATCCTGCTCAAGAGCCGAAGATGTAATGGAGAACGGTTCTCTTGGGGAGTTAAAAAAATATTTTAAAGAGGGGAAAATAACCATCCTCTGTGAGAGGAAGGCTCACGCAACCCTGCTCTCTTAGGAAGGATATTTAGCAGTGCATTTAGAAGGATAACCATAGCACAACTGCATAGGCATAGTCTGAAAACCAACCCTTCACAGAAATGCTTCCATGAGAAGTGCTTCATGTCTTTCACACTAATGTTGACAGCACTGAAGTGATTATTAATCACTGAAATGATTATTAATTCAGATGTCCTGATGCCAGAATTGTTTCTGAAGGGAAACTTTCCATGTCAAGACCACCTCTCTCCTCAGTGCCCATCTACTACCTGGAGACACCCCTACTGCCTTGGATACCAAGTTTGGAAAGAGGCAGATGCCAGCTCACCTTCCAGTCCTGGCCCACCAGCCCCACTGGCTTCTGCTAGTCCTGCAGGCTAAGCAAAAGGAGGGCAGGAGAACTGAAAGACTATTATGGCCCTATAAGTCACAAAGCCAGAGGAAACTTGCTCATTTGGTCTGCTACTTGCAGAATGGCTTGTTTCCATTTTTCTTACCCTTCTTCAGTTAGTCTCTGCTGTAAAATACAGGGATAATATGTTTTCTACGATTGCTGTTTCATCTGCTCGTCCCATTTCTGTACCTATCCAAAGTAGACCCTCAGTCATTAAGGGCAAGGCCAGGGCAGGTGTGAAATGCCTAAGATAGATTCTATCCTGAGGTATTGCATTAATAAATATAAGTAATATAACATTTTTAATGAAGATTACCTAGTTCATTATCCTACTTAAAATATGACACAGAATTTGCAAAAGCATCATTCAGATTCTTTGTCTTCATAAATACCTTAGATTACATTCTTGAAATTAAGCTTTTAGAATAAAATAAATACATACTGAAAGAGAATATGAGCTTTGCCCTTAAAGAATCTGAATTTCTTGTGTTATTAACAAGTGTTATTGCTATGTATCAGACTGAAGAAATTGTAAACACATTAAGTATATTTTCATCTTTTGAGAAAAGTCATATTTAAAAGCATATTTATAACCCACTGCTGGTTTGCGAGAGGATAAAAGAATAGATATATCTAGAATGGTCTTTTGAGCAGAGGGAGAATTATTCAGATTAATGCTATTTAGAGCACTTCAGTTTGTTGTTTTCTATAAAACTGTTACTTTAATTTCTACTTTTTTGATTAGGGTAAGAAAAAACCCATACACTATTCTTTCTGAATCTACTAAGCTTTGGTGTTTTTGGAATAAATTTTACTACATTACACATTTTGTCACATAGGTATAGTCAGGTTTCCAAAAATACAGATATCTTTGAACACACACATACAATAGAAACTTAGAGAAACAATGGTGCATTATTTTATTAAAAATGATAATACAATGGCTCACACGACAAAAACATCAACTGATTTACTCTGCAATTTTAACTGCATTGAGCTTCAGTCTTGTAAGACACACTATGACATTTATGAAAGTAAGTAGTCTCATTGCATGTCCATTTCAGAGAGTAAGGCCATGTTGTAAAACCTATGTGCTGAGATAATGATACTCTTTTTGATAAGAACCTTTCAACTGCATTTCTCCAAAATGAGTAGTTAAAAAAACAAATTTGGTTGTTTTGTTCAGTTACTGCTTGTCTGATACAGTATTTCCATAAAGATGCAACCATGGGAAAACATTAATACCTAACAGAAGGAGAACTAAATGCCTTAATGAAAATTTTCATGGATTAATTCACATACAAGGAATGGCCTCAATAAAATATATTAATAAAATACATTACCATCCCAAAGGGCCTGCTATAGTATTTTTAATTTTATTCTAGAAGCATAGAAAACATGCATACTTTCAAATAATGTTATAAAATCTCAAAACAATGTTGCTTGTTTGTGTTTAACACAAATTACCACTTGCTGTGCAAATGAAAATATTTATATCTGCAAGATTTTGGGTTTAGCTTACACATATTCCAGTCAAACAAATAAATCTCAATGATTATATTTCAACAAATAAACTCTTTATAAACATAGTTTCAGAAAGGCTTTTACAGTTTGCTCTTTCCACACTATAGCATGCCATGTGACTGTGAAATCTTTAAGCTCCACATATTCACTAATAGACAATGGAAATAGAGGGTGATTTTGTAGGCTGTGACAAGAAAACAGGGAGTTTATTTTTTGTTTATTTCGCTCTGACCTTCATTAAGCTTTACATGAACCAGCCATTTGTTTCAGACACAGGATGTTTTGTGAAAATCCGGTTCAGAATATTTGAATATCAATGGCTGGAAAAAACTTTTGCCTGAATAGTTATTGGCAATATATCCGTGCCATTCAGGTTTTATTACTCTCTAGCCCTAGCTTCTAGCAGATTACCCAGTTAGCTAAATCCCTGCTAAATATTCATTTTTACTTAAATCTTGTTTACATGTGCGAATCCTGACTATATAAAATTTTGCATATGGCATCTCTGCAGTATTTGGGAGACAAAAATCTCTGCAGGCGAGTCCAACTTCTCATGGCCCCTCAGCTGTTCTTCCCTGCAGGCTGGCAGCATGGCGGGTGCCTTGGGGTCACTGGATTGCAAAGAGCTATTGACAGACGCTGCCCTTGGGGAGAAGAATTGCACATCAACAGCAGAAGCAGCTGGGAGAAACTGGGAAGGGAAGTGGCTATCAGAAACGAGGACCTCCGGTGTGCTCAAAATTCTCATTCCAGCTCTGCAGGTTGCCATTTTGATTCATCAGATCTACACTTGCTTATGGTAGCCAGGGAGCCTGCCCTCAGCACGAAAATGCCCTCTCATTTATTTGCTGACTTTATCTCAGTCAAATAAATGTTGCTGACATTATATCAGCCAAGTGCTGCTGCAGATGAAGCTCCCAGCTCTCCTTCAGCACCCATTTAGGTACCGAGAGTCTGTGCTGATGACCACAGTACAGATCCAGATCTGCTGGACATAGAGATTTTCTGGATATAA
This sequence comes from Psophia crepitans, assembly GCA_013399095.1. Taxonomy (NCBI): domain Eukaryota; kingdom Metazoa; phylum Chordata; class Aves; order Gruiformes; family Psophiidae; genus Psophia; species Psophia crepitans. Next base: position 716,217 of record VWZZ01001349.1, on the reverse strand, counting down.
GGACTCTCTAAAAGTCGACTGGTATGTTGTTCTTTAAAGCAAAAATTAAAACTGCTATGAGAAAGACAAATACAAATTACTGGTGGAAAGTGAATATATACAACATGTTGAGCTGCAGTGAGCTTACAAGATTCAAGATCTTTTGTGCTGCATAAGAACAGGCTAATTTGTATAATGTCAGAAGGAAAAATCAAGCTGTGATTCTCAAAGTGGGTTTTGTCTTTTTTTTTTTTATAATTTCAGTTGGCTTCTTCAGTTTTTCCTTTAATTGAAGCTGAGAAGAATAAAAATTAAACAAATGTCAAACTCTGTATGAAGCTGTTACAGCTAATAGGCATAGCAGGAAACTTTGTAATAGTAATACTTTAAATCAAACTTATTGGCAGAAAGCAAGCAATCAGTGTCATTTGTGAAGTTTCCATCAGAATGATTTTCCAATGGAAAAATGTTCTTCTCACAAATGTGAAACTTTCCCAAGAAAAATTTTATGTTTTTCAAAAAAAAGCACAATTATCCTTCAGAAAATTAAAACATTCGCATCCATCTACAGATGTACCTTTTCAAGTACCTCATGACTCTGTATGTTACAGGCGGAAAACTTGCCGGGTGTAAAATTACATACTACTGTTAGATTTTTCTCAGATTTTCCTTTATCTTTCAGCCTGACAAGAGGTGGAAATACATTTAAAATTTTGAAATTTTTGTGAGAAGAAAGAATCTTCTCTCCTGATCAGATACAACTGGAAATGGTATATTTTATGATCATTAATATTCATTGGGATTTTGTTTGTTTGTTTTGGGGGTGTTTTTTTTGTTGTTGTTGTTTTGTTTTGTTGTTGTGTACTGTAACATTTTTGTAATTTTCATAGAATCACAGAATATCCCGAGCTGGAAGGGACCTATAAGGATCATCGAGTCCAATTCCTGGCTCCACACAGGACCAGCCCAGTCAGAGCAGATGACTGAGCGCATTGTCCAGACACTCCTTGAACTCAGCCAAGCTCAGTGCAGCGACCACTTCCCTGGGGAGCCTGTTCCAGGGCCTGACCACCCTCTCGGGGAAGAACCTTTTCCTGATATTCAACCTAAACCCCACCTGACACAGCTTTATGCTGTTCCCTCGGATTCTATCACTGGTCACCAAAGGAAGGAGATGACCACCTGCCCCTTCGCTCCCCCTCGTGAGGAAGCTGTAGGCTGTGATGAGGTCGCCCAACAGTCTCCTCTTCTCCAGGCTGAGCAAACAAAAAGACTTCAGCCTCTCCTCATACGTCTTCCCCTCTAGACCCTGCACTATCTTTATTGCCCTATATTCTATCAAAAATATTTGTCAACATTTTAGCTTCATTTTGGTTTTTCTCTTTTTATTTTTTTCTTTTTCCTATTTGGCCTTTCAAAAAAAAAAAGGGGAGGGGGAAGGGGGGAGTGTTATATTTCATTTCATGAAAAGCAAAAGAATACAGAAAAACCCTTAAAATGAACATGATTTCTGACATGTGAATAAAAATATGATCTTTGAAAATTTTTGTAACACCTTTGCTTTTTGATAATTACAGAGACCTGCAAGAAAATACAATGTTTTGAACAAGAATGGAGAAGCACAATTTTAACAATATCAGACTTTTGCCATTTTTCCAGCTCCACCATGACTTGGAGTGGAACTCAAATCCCATTTAAGTCAATGTCAACTACACTGAGAATTGCATTCTCTTTTTTTTTAAATACCACATAACTTTTTTCTTATCCTGGAAGTATTTCCCAGAAGGTGTGTCATCCATTGACTTGTATAGGGTCCAACATGCCCAGCCAAAGGTTCACTCAACACACCTTCATCCTCAACAAGAAAATACCTTATTAGTGTTGGACAGCACAGTGAGGCTTCATTACAAAATTTAGTGAAAACCCAAGATTTTGAGAATCTTCAAAGGATTGTTCTTTTTCTGTTCTGTAAACACTTTAATAATAAGCAATAATCCTGCCTGTAGCACAAGCTTTACTGCAGAATTAATATCTCAACAAATATTACAGTGTGAGTGCGGTTTGGGTTTTGTCAGCCGAGGTAAGTAACAAATGTGAACTTGGCAGTTGCCATCTGGTTAATTCGATTACAATCAGTAATGAAATAATGTGTAAAAGTATGAAGAGGAAGAAACCTATGAGCATCTTGACTAATGAAAGTCTGAATTCAAATGACATCAGCCATGTCCTTAGTTAACATCTGCAGCCTCAATAAAGACGATGTAATTTGGTTGTGTGTAAATCAGCATTTTTAAGAAGAAAGCATAATAAACTAATTTCATTGCTTTTCTGGATAGAAACACCGTGTGGAGGAGAAAGTTACCTGCACAGAGTTTAGATCAATTTTGGCAAAGCATTTGCTACAGTATCTTGAGAAACATTCCATAACAGATTTATTTGGATTGTTTTGGACACAAGTGTGCAAGGAAAAACGAAACTGGGACCTCCTGCGCATGCACAGGATGTGCTTTGTACTTTATTAGGAAATTTGTTGTTTGCGTGTTGCCAACACACTTCCAAAAGCAATATCTACCTCGACTGATGCCTGCTTTGCCCTTGATAACGCATTTGAAATAAATCCTTGTCACACTCTGTAAGGTACTTTAGACCAAATACATGCTGCCCTGCTAAGCCGATGGTGACAGTTTTGTTGCTGTTTATAATGTCTGCTTTGGTTTCCTGCTTTGAATTAAGCATCACCATCTTTCCTCTCTTAAATTCCTGGTTTTCTGTCAACAGCGTGCAAGACAGTATTGTGTGTGTTGACCACGAGTGCTAGCAAATTGATTATGAATTGGCCAAGGGACCGAACACTGAATGGTAATGAAAACTGTGACACCAGCCTGAGCTGTCTGTGAGTGCTCCATATTATTTATAAAGATGTTAACCAAAACTGATTGCCTCTTGCAGCATTGCCCACGGGAGCACCACTGTGAAGAGTGCTAGATCCAATCTGAGTGTTTCCATTAATTATCACATGAAGGAGAAACACAGAGCTCTTTTAACGTACAGGTGACAGCAAGGAAGAAAAACTTCACTGGATCTGGAGAAAGAGCAGCAACTTTTGCAGCCGCATTTATCTGACTCCACCATCCCTTTTCTCTGACCAAACCTGTCTCGAGCAGGCGCAGCTTCCAACGCCCAGACAGTGCCTGGGAGCACGGCAGGGGCCAGACGTCACCAGCACCAGCATCGTTGTGACCCTGGGACACATCCAGTTGCAACTGCAGCACCCTCATGATTTCCTCAGCTCCGCACTACCGAGACACACCATCAGGCCAGGGCAGGCACAGGCACCCGCACAGCTACTCCTGTATATTGTATATACACTTTGCAGAAGGCCTCTTTTAATAATTCAAAGGAGGTGGAGTATAGCTGAGCCCCTGCCTCACTCTCTGGCTGCCCACTGTGTATTATTTTGTGTGCATCCCTTTGCAATCCCTAGAACTTGGTTTTCAAAGAGGAATCCAGCATAGTCACTGTCGTGTCATGTACCGTGAGTGTACACTTTTTTGACACTGCCTGTTAAACTATTTATTAAGAGCTCATTAATTTACTTTTTCTCCAGCAACAATGGCTTAATTCTTTATGCTGGTGAACTGCAGCCTGGCACAACAACAAGGCCTGAAATTCTCTTTGATTATCTCTGTTAACAAACAAAATAAGCACATTTTTCTATAACGCTTTTTCAACTTGGAAATATTTGAAACCGTCTGCTGGCTGATTTCAGTCTGTGAAACTTCGGCATTTCTATGAAGCTTCAAGACTTCCAAGTTTTTGAATTTTTGCCACTCTCTATCAGTTGTGGAGATGACCTGTAATTATGTCAGTAGGTTCAAATGAGAGCTTATTCTACTACTAAAATGTTTTTCTTATCCTTTTCTTTATCCCTTCGTTATTATATTCTTTACACCCTTTTCACTTGAGGTTTTCCACATAAAAGGAGGAAAAATCCCTCCCTTCTACAGTGGCAGATTTTCAGCTCAATTAGTAATCAAGCTTAGATTTAGATTTTCTTACAATATAAACTTAGGCACAAAATCTGTTCTTGATGATGGCACTCTCCATCTGTCATCTCCATGCATAAGAAGTCTAAATCTGGACACCCATTAGGTGGACAGCAATGAGCTAAACGGTGAAGACTGACTCTGCACACACATAGACTAAATGTTTAAGTATGTTTTGTAATATTGCCAGTACCTATCTCGGTCTGACTATTGACCACACAGCGAGACAATATAATATTTGGAAAACATTTGCGTAAATTTTGTCTTCAAAGCAGAGAACACAGAAAGGTTTTACCTGTAGCAAATCAACATCTCCTTTGATTCTGGCAAAGCTTCACGGATGTAGCCGAGCCCCTTCATTAACACACCTTCATCTGGATATAGGCTGCATTGTCACTGGTTTAACTCTAAGCGAGACTCTGGACCTTCTGCGTGTCAGATACAATTTCCAAAAGGATTGTCCTTTGGGTGCGTACATGTGTCCTGAATTCCTTGGTTTAGATTAGAAGTTCCTCCACAGATCTCTGAATGGTGTAGCTATGCTCCCAAGAGCTTCCAGTCATTTGCTAAACCTACTGGACATTAATCCTCCAACACTTCTAGACTTCTGTGTGTGTGTTTACTCAGAGTATTTCTCAAAGACGCTCCTCAAGAAGGAGTACAATGAGAAAGGAATATCTCTGAATCCCTCAGTGCAACAGCAGAGTTCAGCAGAGGACACAATCCAGATCTGAGTCTTGGTAGCAATGCAGGAAATACAATAATGCTTGTCATATTATTGTGGATCACAGTGAGACAGACCAAACAAAGACTGAATGCCTTTAAATTCATTCTCGGTTTTAGTCATTTTGCAGTAGCTTTGCATTAAAAAAAAAAATAAATAAAAAATTTAACCCTCAGGCTAGATATCTTAGTACACAATAATATCATTTTAGAAAGGCTTGTCTTGCTGTCAGTTCACCAGGAGAAAGCTAAACTGAAATATACTTTAGAACTTAAATTCACAACATTTTGTTAATTTAGTAAATATTTTCTTAGATATTGTAGATGTTTCTTACTGGGACAATGTTTTATATTCAGTCTGTTTGAGAAGACAAAAAGCCACAGAAATGTAGCTAAAAATTTCAGTTTTCACCTCTCATCTTCTTGCCTTTATCAGGTTATAATACACATGAGGCCACAACCTCATCACCCAGCCTGCACAGATCCTGTTGCCACCAGCGGGCAGACCACAACAGGTCTGCTGAAATGACTGAGATCCCTCCTGAATGTCATTAGCAGCAGGCCCAGCTCCCACCCTTTAATTTGCATTGCCCCTGGACAAAAGCCTCCCATACACCAGCATGGGAAACAAATGAGCTCCCATCACAGTGGAGAAGAACGACCATTTCTTTATGAAAACTCTCTTCTGCATGTTGCTTTGGATATTTTCTGTTTGTCAAGACACTGAAGGACACCATTAAAATTCAAGACAGCACATAACTGATGATCATACCTATGCACTGAATTGAGCAGCTGTATGATAAAACGACTGAACCTTTGACCACATCTCTAGTTCCTGCCCACTAACTCGCCTCTCTTGGGATTGCCCTGATGTTCCAGATCCCAGGACAGCTTTGCACAGCTGCAGTATCATAGTACATTAAATAAACAAACAAACAAATAAATAAAAATATGAAAGACAGCATGCAAGGACTCATTTTGAACTTTTTACCAAGTGGACCAGGTGCTTACACAAAATTATGCAGACCTGATGTCTGGGATGGGCAGTATGGTGGAACTAAGTTTAGTCTCTGAGATTTTACAGCTCATGAAGGAAATGGAAAGTTATGCTCAGAAAAAGTGGAGAAACTCTTCTTATTGCAGTGTATTTTCTCCCTATTAGGAAGCAAATTAATTACAAAGTGTGTAAAGTATTTGTGTGTGTATATAAATATGTACACACATATACATAAATAAACACACACACACCGAGTTCCCTGCTCAGGGACATCCTGCTCTTTTACAGACATTGGGCACGCTTCAGGGGTATCTGCCAGAACACACTTTAAATACCTCCCCAAGGGAAAGCCTTGCCCCTCGGCTGCAAGCTGAGGAGCTTCGCCACGCTCCAGTCTGTCAGGGCTGTGGTGGCAAAAGCCTGGAGCGCTGGGCTTTGGGTCACAAACTAATGCATCCTCTCACACAGGCTGTGCTTACCCACACTCTCGCCCATCTCTTCAGCACAATTTCAGCCCCTAAGAGGCTGCCAGCAACTCCCACATGTGCAGTGGCTACTCCAAGCGTTATCTATGAAGCACGTTGTCAGAGATCTGTGGTGCTCGTATGTGTTCCCTGCTCACCCAGCTTGATTTTAGGCCATTTGTTTCAATGGTTTGAGGAGGGTGTGCACAATTGTTTTTCTCAGATGGTCAGCTGGAGGACCTTGCAGCATGCATATCCCCTCAGACTGGTGCAGGGTAACCACATCAAAGGGAGGGGATCCTCCTACCATTCCTGCATGAGCAAGGGATGGGTAGCATTAGGGCAAAAACCCTATAAGCAGGATCACTAAATGTATACTCATGACACTACTCTTATAGCCTGATTTTTAGAAAGGTGTTTGTTATTTGGAATGATTGAATGAAGACTCTTTGGAAACCTTTTTTGAACTAGGAGACACAAACTCTTCGCAAACCCTTCACTCCACTTATTGCTTGCAGTTCTTCTCCTTTGTAACTGCTCAGTGCTTCATGTTAGACTATCCATTGCCACAGTCATACAGCATTATTTTCATCTCTGAAAACATCTCTGTGGATGAGTCCAGGACCACAAATAGCTCTGAAGATAGTTGGGTGAACATTCTCAGAGGAAATCTGCATTTTAAAACAATAGCGTTGCCTGAGTGTGTACATTGTTATCCCTTCACAGGAAAGTTCTCCATAAAAAAAAAATTCCTTCCAGGAACATGTGCAAAGCATAAATAAAAGGGGCCAGAAATACCACTAGAGTGTATTTTATATTCTGTTATTGAATGAGGTAATTCTTTTCAGTGCTATCCTAGTTTCAATGTTTGTATCATTATGAAAACAGTTCTCAGATTTTAGACAATCCTTTTTTCAGACAGTTCTCCATTGTCTGAAACCCATACCCCTTCTAGCATGTCATTTTCTGTTCTCAAAGGAGTTGACTTGGGCTGCCTGCCCCAACTGTGTTGCTTATCTGCAATAGTATTTGTATCAAGATAAGAATTCCATGATTCCATGGGTTTTTCCAAAGAAACTCTTCCACAAAGCTATCACAAATTTCAGGAGAAGGAACTTTATATGTGGGGGTTTTTTTTGTTCTGTGGTGCTTTTAAATCTTCAAGCAGGTGACATTTTGTCTGTCCCTGCCTCTTGAATCGACAAAACAAAGCATAAGCTGCTGTTCAGCAATTCATCCTCTGCAAGGGTTGAATTTTGTGCTATGTGCATGAAAAGCGTATTCTATTACACCTGTTAATTCTTTCTCTACACTCATTTTCTGGAAAGCCACATTCAATCAGTCTTTTTCCAGGGGGACATGTACTGATGACTAATTTTACACAAGTTCCTATGTAGTATGTATCTGCTGTTTCATTTCCTTCTTCCTAATGCCTACAAATATGGCTCTCTATCTGCAGCTCTCTGGGAATGCCTGTGAAATTCAGCTTCTGAAAAGGATTTGTGGCATAATATCTCAGCTGGAGATATTGTAAGATAATAGTTTTTCTATAGCAACACAAAAGAAATTAGCCCAGGTATCCTGTGGGATGTTGTGAAAGCAGTTGAGAGGGACAAACTAATTACACTGTCTCCTCCGCAGAAAACAGATTAGAAGAGCTACATCAGTCTAAAATTGTCTGGAAAGCTCACACGTGATTATATCCTTCCTGGAAATGCGACATCTTCAGTAAAATTGATAAAGCTAAAATCAGCATGCTTAAAATCAATAAATCAGGAGAAGACTCAGCTGGAATTTTTGAAATGTATATAACTGCTTCAATCTATTTATTAGTGTTCAGAAATCACTTAAAGGTTTCTTGGAAGTTTCCAACCTAAATTATAAACACTCCTGCCCAGGTTGTAGCATTCAGTAGATTCTTTCAACTATGATTATACTGAGTATCTTCCAGTCTGATGTATTCACAATCACTAGATGTTAGCAAGTGCTTGACAGAATTTCTTCAAAGGCAAGTGCTGAAAGTACTGTGGAGTAATTACTGACACACGGTGGATTGTACATGTATTTCCATTCACGATATATATCTGCTTTCTCTAAGTGTGTAAATATGTGTTTGCATATATAGAGAGAGAGGGAGACAGACAGAGGGAGATATTAGGAACATATTAAATTTATGTACATATAAACTTGCAGGTATCTCTCTCTTGCAGTACCCAGAAGCCTTACTTGTTAGAGATTTGAATCTGGTGCAGTAGGACTCTGCAAGAACTTGTAAACTTTCTGGATTCTTCTTGATTAAACACATGTAAACTTTTTAAACAGAAACATGAAAAGATAATAATGTCTGAGCACTTCTGCATTTCTCCATCTCTCTCTTATTTGTTGTGAATGACTGGTACAAAAACGATATTTGAGCTTTGCTGTGATTAATCCCACTGAATTCTGTTTAATTAGAAGGAACAAACATGTTTTGATTACTGTCTACGTACCTGGTGTTATTTTAAAAATACTGCCATTGACTTCAGTCGAACCCCAACATCACTGAGTAGGAAGTTCTAATATCAGTGGCAGAAGTTAAGGGGCTCCAAGTTTTCATGAGCTTCTGGTTTAGAGGTCTTCTGCATGCCATGGGATCACAGAGTAATTTGGGTTGAGAGAGACCCATAGAGGTCACCTGGGCCAACTTCCAAGTTAGATCAGAAGTTAGACCAGATTGCACAGCGTTTTTGGGCCATGTGTAGGTGAGAAAGCCTTGTCCAGTTAAGATCCATTCAGACTGCTCCCATGGTTTTCATTATTAAATCACGGGAGTATTTTGCTATAATTATTTAGCACAAATAAGCACTGTTAAGAGTTGAAACTGAGCTACATGTTAAAAAAACCAACTTTTCCAAGATCACACAAGAAGTGTTGAGATGATATAGAAAAGATGAACCAAAGATTAGTCATTTATATGTGATATTTCACTTTAAACGCAATAATTAAAGATAGAAAACATTTTAAAGACAGGCCATACCTGTGTTTAATTACTCAACAGTGAATCAGAAGAATCATGTTTACTGTCTGCACTCCCCATTTTTCAGACTATGGCACCATTGTCCCTTCAGTTTTTTCAGGCTATCCGTTTTCTGCACCGGCAATTTTTCCTCAGAAAAATCAATGACATTTTCTCTTTGGTGCTACTGGTCTCTTCCAACAGTTTATGTCTGTGGATATGAACTTCAGCCCTCTTTATCTGAAGAAGGGAAAGTCTTTAAAGGGAAGACGACAAACAATGAGACAACAGTTGTCAGGATATGCCACAGTGGCTTTGACACATCAGCACGTACTTGTGTGTTGTGATAATGGAGGCACTGGTGAGATAGAGAGGCAGATCCACCCAGGTGCTGGGCAGCATGAAAGAATGGAGCTCACACTTAGGAAAAATTCAGAAATGGTGGAAGTTGTTGGTGTCACAAACTAGGCAAAGCTATTAATGTCACTTGTGCTAGACAAAGATCAGTCCATTGAGTGATGTGAGAGGTAAGGAAGGGAGACTTTGGATAGGATATTAAAAATGAAACCAAGCACTACAGAAATCAGGAGCAGAGACATGATGTGGTCTGAGCAAGACAGTGGTAAAATTATCTCCCTTGCTGTTTCTTCAAGTGTATCACTAAATAGAATGTTTTTCTTTATATTATTTTTTTAATTCTCTCAACTTTTTTTCCATTCTCACAAGAACAGGGAAGGTTTTGTTTTAAAATTAAATGTGTTTAAAAATAGTATTCATAAAATTATCAGAAATTGGAGAAAATCAACACAATTATTTATCTGATGTATGGTTGTTATAAAAATTTCTTCCCCAGAGTAGAGAAAAATTATTCCTCTCCTTCCATATCTCAGTATCCTATGGGCTTAATCTGCCCAAAAGGAGCAATAGCAGTTTCCATTTCTTCCTTTTGATCCAGAAAAAAGTCTGGAGCTGCAAGACTGATAGTTACTTCCTGACAACAGGAGCTTTGACAACAGTCCAGTCCAGCTGGGACTAATTTAAACACTTTTAGGGAGGCAATTATCAACTCAAGAAGCTGTATAGAAAGAAGGCCAGGCAGAGAGTAGCCTGCAGTTGGCTTCAGGACTTAGGTTTAGGTGGTAGTTAAAATAAACTCAGAAACTTTGGATATCTGTTGTAACAAGACCTGAACTCTTAATTTGTGTTTCAGTTGTACTGTTCTTGAGATGCCATGAGAAAGAGCACAAGGCAAGGTTCACAGTGGCCATTTTTATACTACCTCACAACAGCATTTCTGGCAATGTCGTTCATTTGAAATTACCGGATAGTACATGTTGTCTGGTCCTACAAACTCCCTACTGGGCATTCTGTGCATGTCCCAGTTGTAGTACCTGAGGAAGAACCTCACATTACCTGGGCTTCAGAGAGCCCCTCAATGCTACCATCACTTGCAAGCTGAGCCAGCCACTCTGGGGAACAATTCTGGTCTGCTTGTAAGATACCTCCTAAATTCATTTGTTTGCATACATATTTCCCCAATACTTCCTGGGGCAGTTTTCTGTCAAAGATGAAACAACTTTGGTGTAGCCCACTTGCATAACGAGTTGGTGCAGGAATAGCGCAGTAGGCACAAGGAGTGTGCACACATCTGCCCAGACAGGCACTGGCAGGCTCCACCTCGGGCTGCAGCCCATCCTCCCAGCAAAGCATCCTCTCAGATGGAAAGCAGTGTAGTTCACAACATGGTAACCTCACAGTGCGGCTTTTCCACAAATCTGAAGTACATGGGAAGGATTTCTAAACTTGCTAAAAGCTCCCAGACAAACAGGTTGTTCAGGCAATAAGAAATGGGGAACTGGGGGAAATCCTGTGCCAGAATCATAGAATCATTAAGGTTGGAAGAGACCTCAAGGATCATCTAGTCTAACCGTCCCCCCATCACCTATTACCCACTAAACCATGTCCTTCAGTACCCCATCCAAACTTTCTTTAAACACACACAGGGACGGTGACTCCACCACCAAGGTTCCGATGCCCGACCACCCTTTCCCAGAAGAAATTTCTCCTAAGTTCCAACCTAAACCTCCCCTGGCGCAACTTGCAGCCGTTCCCCCTTGTCCTGTCACTAGTTATCTGCGAGAAGAGGCCGACCCCCAGCTCACCACAACTCCCTTTCAGGTAGTTGTAGAGGGCAATAAAAATCTCCCCCGAGCCTCCTCTTCTCCAGACTAAACAGTCCCAGTGAAGGTACGGAAATGCTCCCTGTCTTCACTGGAAATACAGATTGCTATGCAAATATTGAGCAAAGAAAACTGATGCCAGACAAAAGGCAGCTGTCAAATGTTATTTGCTATGAAGTGACAGCCTGTTCTCTGTTCAGGTGTCCTCACAGCTCACTCTTGGCTGAGCAGTTGAGCACTACAGCCATTCCCAGCTCAGTACACTGCCATGGCCTGTCCTTCCCTATGATCTAGCTCCTGCGGGCCTGAGGCAAAGCTGGTCATTGACCAAACGGACGGTGTCTGCACGCAGTTCCCTGGGGCTGGAGAAGGGCTGTGCCACATTGTTGTGAACATACAAAAGCCTGGCATCGCAGCAGGGGGGCACGGTGCGGGAGTCCAAAGTAAGAGTCTCACTTAGCGGGTCTGAGACTTGGCAGACTAGGGGTAAACTTTTGTTGAAAGGAAGGGTGGACAGTCCCCACTGCCCTATAACTCAGTAAATGCCAGCAGGGCAAGAATCCTTCTCACAACAGCTCTGCTACCTATTTGGGATCTGGCTCAGAGGTACTGGTTAGTATCTTTCCTGAACAGTGGGAAATGATCTATTTCACTTCATTGATTGAGCTCCCAAATATTCCAGACCCTTGATAACTGACTAATGAGTTTAAAACTGCAGAGAAAGCTTGGTTCTTTTACATTTAAGCAGCTCGTGCTGAGAAAACATCCCCTTTGGCATGCAGGCACCAGCTGCTCTGACAACAAGCAGCCATGGGAGAAGCTGGATTTCAGGATACCAGTTTGTTAGATTAATTTCTCCCTTCATGGCACTCAGTATGCCTCAAAACATTGTTTGAAGAAATTTTATTTTGTTCGGGTTTTTGGCTTGGCAGTTTTTTTTCTTCCTCAGTGCTCCTTGCGTTGCTACTGCTGTTCACTGAACCCCCAGCACTCCTCCAGTCCCAGTGCTGCCGCCCCTAAATCCCATGTTGCAAGGAACTTTCACACCTGGAAGAGCTAGAAAACTAATTTCTGCTTCTGGATTGCATCCTAATTTGTTGAAAGTGTCCCTCCTTTCCAGCCCCTCTGTACTGCAAGCCTTTCCTCTCCAGTGCTGTACTCTAGCACAGGGACCTTGGCTATTGCTGCCCTGAAACAAGCCTCCTTCAGCAGGAACTGTGACACTGCTCCCTCCTCAGTACCACTTAGCGGCACAGCTGTGTGATGAGGGATGAGAGAAGAAAGAGCAGCACATGCAAACACCCTGTGTAATGTAGGCATCAACAATATAGGGGGTTCCCAAATTGCAGGGAGGAAACCAATTCTTACAGAGAAATCTATGAGTGCCGGGCTTTTGGCAAGAGTTTTGTGGAGTTTCTGCTGGAGCTTATTACATTTTCTCCTCATATATTATATGAAAGATTGTCACAAACATGAATATCATCCTCTCTGAACACAGATCACATCATGTTTTAAAAATAAATACTAGATCCTCTTGAAACAATGGGGCCATTACAAAATTACATAGCAAAGAGGAACTGGTTATAAGAGTTAGGCAGGTGCTTAAACTGTTAAATTCTTCATTAATTAAAAAATACATAAAAATATAAGCATACTTATGTGACTATCTTTGTCAACTAGCTTTAAGAATTTTTCACAAAGTAAAATAGGGGGAAAAGACATCTTTCTAGAACCTCTTCTGTTGTGATTTTAGGTTGCTACTTAAACTGAGTAACAGATAAAAGTGTTTAGAGAATGTATAATTATTCAAAGTTCACCAAGCTGAAACCCAATATAGTGCTAGAAACAATGTACTTGTTAGAAAAAAATGGAAAGGCAGATTTGAGGGATGCTGGCTTGAATTTGTACTTTAAAGTGTCCTAAGGTACAAACTCTGACCCAATATCTCAGAATTTAGAAGGACAGAGCCCTTTTCCCCTGCATTCCTGATGACATTTTTCTTGACCCAACACAGAACCTCAACATCTTCCTTTTCACACCAAAACATGTAGGAATGATAGGTCTGAACAGAGCTGTAGTATGAGTTTTAGCCACAGCACTGTTACTTGACATGAGTTAAATAAAAATTATTTAAAGTCAAAAGCCATTCAAATCCTTAAGTCTTTTAAGACAAATATTCTTTTAAAGTTCAATTATTATTCTGACCTTTCCACAAATCTAATTTGCTTAAGGAAAGAATGTACAACACCTTGATTGCTTGAATGATTGAAAACTTCCCAGTGTTCTGAGACAACAACAATGTTACAAAACTGAAACAAGTACTTAGAGGACTACTTGTCTGCAAAGTTGCAAAGAGGAAATCCAAAAACATAAATATGTATTATATTGTATTGTATTTATTCTCATGCCACCCATTCAACTAGGCCACAGACCAATTCCCATGCCATATTCATCCTTTCCACTCCAAAATCCCTCAGTAACATTTAGCTTCCAGGGCACTATTTTTAAGACTATCAATGGGAAGATTTAGAAATGTAGTCACTTTCTTACAAGTATTCTCTTCCCTTTTTATATTTGTTGTGATGTGAAATGGCCTTCATGCAGATGAAAACCTGGCTTCTAGCATATAGTCTACCAGATATAATGCTCTTCTGCCAACTCCATCATGTACTATTAGAAGTTGTCGTGAAAATCCATCGAGATTCCAAAGTGAAAGCCAAGGAAATAGGTTATTGAGTTTCATATAAATCTGTAGAAAAAAAGTACTACATGGGTGAATTTGCTCTAATTTACTACTTCAAACATTCTCTTTTTGTCCTCTTCTGTTTTGTTGTCCCAGTAATATTCATTCCTTACAGCATTGCTCTGCTTAATTTTTAAACACGTTTCCAGTTTCACCATATATTTCACTGACTTTGACTATCAAACCAAAGCAGTTATCTGTCACTGGTCCCACTCACAGCTGCATTACTCTCTTCTAATAACAAGTTTAGCATAGGGCCAGATTCATGACCAGAACCACCACCAAAACCTCCTGGGAGTTACTACCACACATTGCCTTCTCGATACTTATGAACTAAAATTATACCTTATTACAGCATTTTTCTACTTTGCTGGGGTTAATGTAGTGTGTTGCAAAAATTAAAACTAGACAATCAGTTGTTCTTGTGCAATGTTTACAAGAAAAACTGAAAATACTGTGGGGCAACACCTCAGCAGGCAGAAAGTAATTTGGTAGGTTTCCATTTGATTATGCTAATCACCTGAATTTTTTTCTTTCACACTTTGTTCTCATCCTCTTAGATATCCTCTCCCTCCTGTTCCCTTTGCTGAAGAGTACAAACATCCTTGAGTCAAAAAGCCAGACTTGTCACACAAAAACTGGTACCAAAGTCAATTGCAAAGTATTTAATTGTGCTAAGCTTTCTGATAATTAGTAACTCTGCTGCTCAGCCTTGTCCTGATACCTGAAGTCATTTCTTTATCTGATAGACCAGTTTTCAGCTTTTCCTTCTTTAAAATCAGGATTGCTCAGCATCAGTTTTGGTGAGGAATATTGCCTTCTGCCAAAACATGAAAAACATTGCACATAACTTAAAAAAATAAAAAAATTACAGAGCTCATGCTGATGCTGCTTGAAATACAAAAAGCAATAATCTGTTTCCAGCACCTTCACGTTAAGACCTGCTTAGCCATCCTGCTATAATTTCACATTCTTGTTTTTCACTCTATGCAATCAGCTGCAATGCAAAGAAATCTGTAATGAATATAAATACATATATCGAGTGATAAACAAATCTTAAGTAATTTTACAACCAAGTCAACACAGAAATTAAAATAATAACAGAGCTCTATGAAGTGTTTCTATATCATTAATATGGACACAAGAATATCACCAGATCATGAACACTATGGATTTTGCAGTTTCATCAGAGCCTTTATGCAATTTGTTTGCATTTATAGATTGCATTTTTAAGATACAAGTATCTCATTTTTTCTTTTCTAAGATGACCTGGCAGTTCAAATCAAGTTTTCAGTGTGGATAAAATAATCTCCAGCTAAACAAAGCTTGTAGGTATTTATGTGTAGGGCAATCAGAGAAATTTATTTTCTAACACATATTCCATCATGATAGGATATGTGACAAAATGCTTGCACTATGTCACAGGACAGTTTAGAGATTAGGTCCAACAGAGCTGCACCAGAAATAAAGTTGTCCCTTTATGTCCAAATAAATAATCATCAAGGGTTTGGTTTTGTTTTTTTATGGAAAGGTCTTTTGTAGTGACATTCCTTTCTGTGATGACATTACAACCAGCTTGTATCACTACTGAACAGTATGTTCATCTATAATACAACTACAATCTTCCCTATTGCTACCTGAGTATCACAGCTTTGCTCATTCCTGTATGCAGATACAGTCATTAGCTTGTTCTTTTATGCATTATCCAATTTTCCAATAAAGCCTAATAGCTATAAAACTTTTCCCCAGAATTTTGTCCTGAAATAATTAAAATGTGTAAATAATTTTAGATATACAGCTTCATTTTATGGCTAAATCAGTAATTTCTGGTCCATTCTGTTGGAGTTTTTTTATGCCCATAGTTAACATATAGATTTAAAGCCCCGTTTTCTTGTCTCTTGGCATCTTGCATCTCAGATTTTGCTTTGTTATGAGCAACAAATGTACCTTGCCTTTTCAAACTAGAGTGGAACTGGACAGCTTGACCAAAAAAATCCGTACTTATCTTTGCAGTTCACTAGAGTTTTGTGGAAAAAAAGAAAGGGGGGGGGAATATCTCAAAAAAAATAATAGACTGTGACAAAAGTGTTCAGTTCTAATACAGCATGTGAAAGTATGCTTTTGCTCAGCTGTGTAAAAGAATGCCTCTTTCCAATGTGTTACACCTTTGTTTATTTGTCTGAGAGATGAGGAGGGAACGAAGTGTGGCAGCCACAGCTCTTCTGGGACATGAGAGCAGGGTTGGCTTTGGATGCTGCAAGGGCAACAGTTTGCTTCCAAAGGGTTGATTATCCTTGATGTGCTTCCTCTTGGAGAAGAGCCACTTTCTTCCTCGTGGTCATTCCTGGGGCAATGCCACCATAAGATGTTGTCTTTGTGCCAGATCAGCAAGCAAAGCAAAGTTTGTCTTTCCAGAGAAAGAAATCAAAATATGTACAAATGTCCTTTGCTGGGTGACTATAAAACAATTGGATGAAAAGCAAATTAAATTTTAGGCAAATCATTTACTCAGGGAAGTCCTAAGCTTTCACCAGGAAAATATCACTGATATACCACACCTGAGAGGACGAGGTTAGCTGTGCCTTGTGCTTCCAGATGAGAAAGCCTTCCATCTACATCCATGCGGCCATCAGTGAGGAATGTGAAGGAGGCCTATTTGAAGAAACATGAGATCTCTTTCTGCAGTTTGTGTATTTTAAAAGTCCTGCTGCAAGAATCATGGCCCCATGTAAGTTTGCACAGCACTGTAGAACATTGCTGTCAGAGATGTGGTCTGTAGTATGAACCAGTGACACTACCCAGGCTGTTCAGCTTGACTTCTGTTCCACCACTGCATGGGGTCCACTCTGGGGAAGGCATGAACCTCCACAGAGATGTATGTGCCTTTCCATCAGCAGAGTGAGGATTAGAGAACTTCGGTCAAGCAAAATGGCAACTTGAAAATGTACAAACCCTCAGCCTCAAACAAAGACAAACTTTTTTACAGCACAATTACCTTTGTTTTCCTGCTCCTCAGAATCATTGTTTTGCATGTTATCAGCTCTAACAATTTCACACTAGCCATGTTCAGGATTGTTTGAATAATGGTTGCTGTGCTGCTCAGATTCCCTGTCCATGGACAAAGCTAAGAAACCCTGTTCAGCTGTGCAGGAGGCAGGGAGAGAAAAGGACATAAGAGAGCAGTGGAGCTCATCCAGTCTTCATGGCTGTACAGAATCACACAGAATCACAGATTGGTAGGGGTTGGAAGGGACCTCTGGGGATCATCTAGTCCAACCCCCTCTGCTAAAGCAGGATCACCTAGAGTAGGTTGCACAGGATTGTGTCCAGGTGGGTTTTAAATATCTCCAGCGAAGGAGACCCTCTCTGGGCAACCTTGGCTATCCCAGTTTTAGTGGCTTGTAACTGAGAACCCTAAGAGATTATTTGAAAAAAATATATCTTCAAGCCTATTTCATTTTTCAGGGAGCCTGAGACCTGGTGTCTGAACAATGGCAATGAACTAGTGCTCCCAAGCACACACTGGTGTTTTAAATTGCAGCTGTGGGTATGACTATTTCATTCAGATGTCTCAATCTGTCATGGCAGAAAACTGGAATAGGTGTGTGACAGAGGCCCCGATTAGAAATACAGATGGTGACACAGGCAGAAAGCTTAAAACACAGTGGAATTCATTCCTTTGTGAAACCACCGTGTAATTATTTATTTCTGCTGACACAGAGAATTTTCTGTAATAATAGTAACAAAGACATCAAATATGTAAGGAAAAAATGGTTACCGTTGAATCTAGAGTAAATGACTGATATCTTTTGCCAAGGGAAAGCATTTCTTAGTTTTTTAAATGTAGCCTTTAGCATGTCCCTAATTCTTTCCCCATTTCATTGTAATCTGTATGCTTAGCTCCATTATTGTCCAGTCCTCTAATACAGTGTCAGATCCTGTCCCAAATATTGATGTTTATGCCTCCTCACATTTCTTACAAGACACCAAAGTGATACTTCTGTCAAGGGGAAATAGAGTTTAAGGGCCAATGAGCAGCTGCTGGAGCAACCCACATTGCATATATATGTATATATTCCCACAAACAGAGCTTAATCCTGAATTGCCAAAGAGGGCAGGAAGATGAGGGCATTGGTGCTGTTTGTGTTTATGCGAGTGCTCTGTGTGCCTGCCTGTGCTGACCTGTGTGCATGCACACATGTGTTGCACACCTGCACCCAGGTGCCTGTGCTTACCAGGAGCGCACGGTCAGCCTGGCTACTGGCTGCACCTGGGGCACAGAGCAGCAGCAGCCTCCTCTCTGCCAGGAGGTTGGGGGAGTCAGCCCTGCTTAGCACAACTAAGTTTTTTTAAGCTTGCCAACTGAAAATATTTGAATGAAAGTTTTCATATATGACTAAATGAACTGAGCATAATTATCAACCATATAAATATTTATACAGAAAGACCTTCGTATTTGCTGCATGCCGTGGCTGAGCCACGACAGGTTGGATGTGGTACTTAGAGACATGGTTTAGTAGGTGATAGGTGTGGGGGATGGGATGGTTGGACTTTNGCAAATGGCTTCAAGTTGAGATAACGGCCGTTTAATGGGCCGACAAAGGGAAAGGGGAAAACGACAATAGGGCCTCAGTAGTTACCTCGGGGTGTAAACAATCGCGATGACAAACACAGTACTTTACCGATCGATGAGCAGCCCAGAGGCGCAGCCCGCAGCAAGACCATCCCGGAGCAGCCCCGGGCCCCTCCCGGCCGGTCCCTTTATAGGGGCGTGACGTCACGTGGTGTGGAATAGCGGCCGGCCCGGCCCGGCTCACCTGGCCCGGGCCTGAGCATTAACCCCGGCCTGGCCACAGCCGGGACACTGCAGTACCATTAAAATCATTATTATTTGTTTACATAATTCAGCAGTAAAAGTTTTGCCTAGCAGATTTTTATTTGTATTTTTAAACATGCTCACGGAGGAGAGGCTCGCAAATCAATGATCCAAAACCGATGATCCAAATAAGTAAGAGACAGAGAGTGAAAGTTCAACAGCAAGGTTTTGAAAAGGATGCATTGCATTGAACTACCTGAAAGGGAGTTGTGGTGAGCTGGGGACCGGCCTCTTCTCNGGAGCAACCCACATTGCATATATATGTATATATTCCCACAAACAGAGCTTAATCCTGAATTGCCAAAGAGGGCAGGAAGATGAGGGCATTGGTGCTGTTTGTGTTTATGCAAGTGCTCTGTGTGCCTGCCTGTGCTGACCTGTGTGCATGCACACATGTATTGCACACCTGCACCCAGGTGCCTGTGCTTACCAGGAGCGCACGGTCAGCCTGGCTACTGGCTGCACCTGGGGCACAGAGCAGCAGCAGCCTCCTCTCTGCCAGGAGGTTGGGGGAGTCAGCCCTGCTTAGCACAACTAAGTTTTTTTAAGCTTGCCAACTGAAAATATTTGAATGAAAGTTTTCATATATGACTAAATGAACTGAGCATAATTATCAACCATATAAATATTTATACAGAAAGACCTTCGTATTTGCTGCATGCCGTGGCTGAGCCACGACAGGTTGGATGTGGTACTTAGAGACATGGTTTAGTAGGTGATAGGTGTGGGGGATGGGATGGTTGGACTTTGTGATCTTTGAGGTCTCTTCCAACCTTAATGATTCTATGATGCTTCTGTCCTTTCTTTTACTCACCACTTTTATTTATGAATGAGGTGGATCAAGAAAAACTGGCTTTTGATCTTAATTTGAGCTTAAAAGAAGAATCAAGGGCAGCGAAACATCTGGCTGGATATTTGAGAAAGCAAACAGACTGTGTGGACAGTGTGGTGGATTTTATGTAATTAACATAAAAAGCTTTCTGACACTGTGAGAATGAGTTCCTCACAACTGGTCAGTAGAAGTTGAACTATTACATGCGCTGCTGTGGCTCATGAGAGTACAAACACCAAATAATACAGTGTGTGCTCTAGAGCCCTTTGTGTGGCATTATGTTAATGTCTTAAACCACTCCCTCTGTGATGTTGTTATACTTTACCTTCTGAGAAAAAAGTAGATGCATAATTGCTCCAAGGACTATCTACTCTCTGTTTCTTCAAATTGCCATCCTCAATTTGTTTCACTCCATGTTCTACCAGTCCTTACCAAGTGTCCAGGTGATAACAGGGACCACATCCTTAGCTTGTGGAAACTGATAGCCCACCACTAATGTCTGTGATACATCCCAGCGGAGTCATTGGAATCTGTGCACACTCAGCTATACTTTGGACCTTGCTGAATTTGGTTTTTCCTAGAAGACGTCTTCATACTTGGTTGGGTCCCCTGCTTTTCCATTCAGATGGTCTATAGTAGAGCAGGGGCTGACATAGCTTTAGCTTGATCCCATTACAAACTTTTCAATACTCTTTACCAGACACTTACAGTTCAAACATCAATTGACTGGTGACAACCTCCCCACTGCCACTTTTAGCTTTACCCTTTTACCTTCAAGTGCCTCTGCTTTTTCTTAGTGTGACTTTCATTGCTCCCAGCAGCTGCTTGGCTAATGCACCTTTGTCCAGCTTAAAATAGTGTGTGCTCCACTTCTTGTAAAGCCAATAATCAGGCTGGCTGCTTCTCTGGGGATGAATTCCTCTGAGCTAAGAGCTTTGCTGCTGTCCTTCAATGCCTACAGTGTACACACTGCTGGTGAGCGCACACATGCCAAGCAATGCCCTCCATCTTCACTCACGTGTCTCTTCCCAAAGGCTCCCAGTGTCTTGGCACATATTGCTCTCCCCGCTGCTTTCTGCAGGCTCCAGCACTGACTGCTGTGTCCCTTTCTCCCCCAGGTCTCCCTCTGTGGTGTTTTGGGTTCCCTGTCACACCTGTGGGGTTATGGTACTGTCTGCCTTTCTTCGGTGTCCATCTGGAGAGAGGTATCCCTTTGCTCAGTAGATGTTACTAGCTAAACCCCAGGGCTCCCAGCACTGTGCCCATGGATTTTTGCCCCTCAGATCTTAGGAGTGCTCTTGTCTTTTTTTAGAGGTTTCATTGCTGCTCCTCCCCATAACAGTGAGATCCTAGCTCTACTTGTGACAGCAGAATTAAACTCTTCCAGAATTTAATTTATTTTGCACTTTGCTTAATAATATATTCTAAGTACATGTGCATTCTGCAGACATTGCTGTGCTCAGATTGTGGTGCTACAGGTTCATAGTTCTTCCAGAATTAATTGAAAATTGTTATGTCCTTAAGCTGGCCATTGTAGGGAATAAGGATACCTCTGAATTTTTTCCACACCACTGGCAGCCATTGCTCATAGATACAATATGAAGCTCTGATTAAACCACATTTCTGGAGCTTAAGCTCTGCTGAGTGTTTTAGTTGTTCTATTTTTTCACCCAGGCTATTTTTATAGTTCATTTTACTTCTGGTACCAGGTGTAATTCAGTAACCATTAAAAAAGGAGGGCTGCCAGTGTTCTGCCTCATTAGGTGCCTGGGGTGGCAGCAGTCCACGGCAAGCCTGCTCGTGCCAGCTGTGGGAGTCCAAGGAGCCCCACACAGCTTCTTCCACAATGCTAGCACAGCACTTCATGCAGCCACCCAATTACCTGAATTGGGGAATGGACCCAGTTGAAAAATAACCTTGCAAGAGAACTGGTTAATTTCCATCTGGATCAGTACCTGGAGCCTGGTGTGGGTTGTTTTCCATAGCCCTCCAACATCTGTCCTAGCAAAGCAACAGAACAGAGCAGGGACAAACAACCATGGGAAGGACCTGCTTGACAAAGGATGTCCTCAAAGAAATCTCCGTGGGACCAGAGCCTGAGGGCTGAGCTCTTCCTGGCCTGAACCACTGCCATGCTACAGATAGCTACCATCATACTACCTTGTGTTAGGGCCTCTTCCCTACAGGAAAGAGGGCTTAGTGGGGCGCTCTAATGGTGCGTGACTAAATACTGCAAGTCTTGAATTTGGAGAGGGAGGCAGAACTGGAAGCATCCACTAGGGCACACATGCCAAGATTTTTGTGGCCATGATTAAGCTTGCTAACAGATCCTTAGGACCACACAATCTGAAGGTCTTATTTCCAGCTTGTAGCATATAGCTCTTACCTAGTGTCTTGGAAACTTTGTGGAAATTGTTTGGGTATATTTGCCTATTTCAGGAGATTTCTACGTGGAACAGGCATGATCAGGCTTTATATTCCTTGCAAAAAGCCAGGCACAGTATTTTACAAATAGATATTCAAATACAAAGCTATTTCACGTTTTTACCTATGACTACAGTGTATCCTGACTTTCAGAAACTTTAAATGAAAAAGGTACAGTTGCTGAAAAAGCAATGAATCACTCAGGTTGAACTTTAACACCCATTCAACATCTAATTAGTTGAATTAGAGCCACTTTGCAAGTGAGTCAATCAATTCTCTAGCTTTAGCTGCCCCAATGGTTCTGAAATTTGATGATGTTATCATTACTTCAGAGGAGACACTCAGTTAGCATTTTAATAAGTGCATTTTCCCCCAGCACTTTAGTTCCAAACCAGGAACTATCGTAAGTTAAAATATTATCTGCAAAATGCAGACTTTTCTGGGCCAGCAATGTGTCCACATCTGAAAACTTTTCTGGTAGAGAACTCTTATTACTTTCATATGGATCAAGAGAATTGCCATCAGCCAGAGTTTTGGTATTCGCAGAATTAGAAGGTAATTAACAAGACAGAATTTGAACCAAAGTAATATCTTTACAGGAGAAGTGCAAAATTAATTATTAAAATTCACTATTCACATATGAATAAATGGTGAGACGAAAGTACCTCCAGAAGGTTTAAACTAGCCTTTAAATACAAACCAGATGAATATTGTGCTACCAGCTTCCTCCAAGTTAAGCAAATACATTTGATGTTTCACAGGAGCACTGTCAAGCGAAGGCTGAAGATTTCTGTAAGATTTGAAGCACACCAGATAAAAGTCTATATGCATATACAGAAAGCCATGTTTACTTAATTTCTTGACTATTTGCATTATTCCCTTGGGAAGGGAAGAAGGGGATCTTGTAGCTCTAAAATTGGTTGGTCTGACTTCTAGTTTCTTTGTCTTGCTGAGAAATGGCATGTGGGCCACTGGATCCTTCCTTCTGCTGAAGGACATGAGGAAATGGCTCAGGAAGTAACATCTTTCAAGAAACTGTATGATTTTATGTTGGAAGATGTCTCACGATGCAGGCCAGTTATAGGAGGAACTTAGCAAAGGCCAATGCCTACATCACCTCTGAGGCTCTGGACTATCAGTCTTTGAGCAGCCTGTCTTTCCATGGAGGGAAAGATGTGGCTTTTCTAAGGCATCTTGTGGAAAAGCTGTCAGCTGGGTGGAGGGAATGGTAATTCAGCTCCCAAAGTCTGTTCCTTCCCTCTCAGCTGACACTGTCCCTCCCATCTCTCTCAGGTACTCTGGTGGCCTTCCAGCTTGAGTTCAGTCTTTGTTATCTTATTTTAAAATACTACCCTGTATCTTGTGCTTTCTTGAATGAGTGCACTTGCCAAAAGATGGCATAGTTCAAAAGTACTTGAAAGCTTGTCCACAATGTTTTCAAACCCTTCTAGTGCACTGCCACCATGGACATGTTCACTTTTAAAAGTGAAAGTTTCAGAAAAATGGAATGAATGAAAACACAGGTTTAGAATGAAATTGTGTGTGCTGCAAGCCAGCACATGGTGTCAGCTTTCACTCCTGTTGTAGAAACACTAGGTGCTGTGCCAGACCAGCTTCATTTGTTGGACTGCTGCAGTGCGCTGCCTTCTTTTTAGTGCTTAGTTTTGAGTTTTTTCACATGTGGTAGCATTGCATAAAGGTCCCTACTACATTCGTTTCAAACACATCCTCTCTCTAAGCTTATTTTCCAGGCAGATCGCACTAAACTTCTGAGCTCTTGGAAAACAAAAGGACCCAACATTTTCCAAAGGTGATAATTATCAGAGAACACCATCTCTCACCTCTACAGCATCCCTATCTGCTTTAACAGGTTGTTGTTCTAAAGGTTTGGGTAGATGTTAAGAGAATGAGTATAAATAAGGAAAATGACAACGTGATGGGCCATCCCTGAAGCATCGCAGTGGTGGGGAGCGACAGTTTCCTCCTCAGCCGCTGCCCGCAAAGGGACAGATCAGGGCTGGTTTTGATGCATGTGCATTCCAGTTGCTGTCAGAGGAATTACTGCAGCAAAGCAGGATTCATTCTCTGAGTTACAGAAGCAGGGACCTCAAGAGACCAAAAAATAGTGGAAAAATGGACTAGAAGATTTGCATGAAAATTTGAGTGGAAGGAGAAAAAAAAAAAATTAGGTCATGCAGCTAACAGGGAACTGTACTGAGAACAGAGCAGCCAGACAAGGACAGAGGTTGTAGCTTTTATCACTATTTAGAAGATGATGGTATTCTCTTAATCGTCACAAAGATATTATTAGCTTTTACCTGGTTAATTAAAGCACTAAATTATATCTTTGCTTATACATCCTGGAAATGTTCATATTTTCTCAGATATAAGGACCAAATCTTACACAGCTCACGGTGTCATTTTCATTCACGGAAGCAATGGACTGTGTCTTTGATATAATAAGCCTTACAACATCCCCGTGCAGGAATCATGAAACCACTATTTCTTTTTTCATTTGTGAAATCAATTCTAAGTAAAATTTCCTGTTGAGTTTTCAGAAGTTTTAGATCTACAGTTAGTAATTTAGGGCTAAGATGATGCCAGCAACCTACTGCAGAGCAGGTGTTTGAATCCAGGACCCTGAATTTTTAAGTAAATCCCCTAACTCCTGAGGCATGGTTATCTTTTATAGTGCTTATGCAAAGGGTTACAAATACCAGTAAGCCATGATAAGATAATACATGGTTGTTTTTTGGCCTTCCTTATGTTGATCAGCTGCACCTACCTCTTCTTGCTGTGTGTCGACTCAGTATCAGGGCTTATCAGGTATTTTATATCGAATACGCCAGCCTCCTGAGAATCCTAAGACACAAACATTGAAAAAAAGGAGATGAAACATGAAAAAAAGATGAGGCCATGAAAATGGAGAGACATCTCTCACTACAAAATCAGCTCTTCAGTCACAACAAAACCATGCATTTAGATCTAATCTTCCCACAGAGTTTTTGCTTCCCGCCCAGAAAATGCCCTGATATCAGCACAGTGACCCTGCACATGCTAAAGCAAAATCCCAGTTTATACCAATCTAGACCTCATAGTAAAGATATGCCGATCTCTGAAGAGGAATGAGGACAACAAGCCATGGACACGGTTCAGAAGAAAATCTAATTCTCCATGTTAAGAGTCTTTATGAATTGTGCCTCACTCAGCTTAATGCATTTGTCCTTCACATTCATGGACACAACTTTTTAAAGAAGAAAAATGAAAGATAATAAATGAAAAAGAATATGCAAGGCACTGGAACAGCTAATCTGTTTTCTCTCTCAGTGTAAGTATGAGACGTAGAAGAAAACAACATGACTGACATGAGTTAATTTCCTTTCCATTCTCTTCCCATTAAAGATTATGAAATAGTGAATTATAAAACAGCACATTCATAGTAGACTAAAATCACTTTTCATGCGGAGAATAATAATTGTGTTGAATAGTTCACTATTTTAAAAGATTTAGATGTAACCCTGGAGGAAATATTTGTCTTTAAATGTATGAGGAAAAGCAATTAAAGTAGCAGGTTTTTACTCCTTTTTAACATCCCAGTCATTTTAGGATGTTTATATGCTGTGGCAGCCGGTTGGAAATCAATGGGCCAGATCTAGAGTTTGTAAAAATCAGCGCAGAAGTTAGCAGGACTAACCCACTTTAAACTTGACCAACGTCTGACCCAGGGTCTGCTGTGAATGTCCCATATTTCCTTTTCTTTCTTTATTTACAAACATTTTACGTTTGCTTTCTGCAGAATTTTTCTGGTGTGCCTGGGCTGCACCAGATCTGTCTTCTCCAGGGGGAAGACTCTGGACATTTTGGCCCAGGGACTTGTTGAACGCAGTCTGCTCCGAAGCCAGGCTGCTTCCCCAGCCAGGTTGCAGAGCAAGGACTTGCTTGACCTTGTTTAATATGACATTCTGAGATGTCTGAATAGCCTGAAAAGCTGCACAGGCAGCCGTTCCCTAGATCACCCCCTCTCTCCACCCCAAATCTCAGATAACCCCACTTTGTTCTGTTTTGAAACTTCAGATCCTTCTATCAGACACTTAGCACTCTCTCTGAGATCTTAAAGGGCTTACAGCTCCCTCCCAAGCTTTTCAGTAGCTGCCCTATATAAGCATAGGTCTGTATAGACTTCAGCCTTTAACGTGTAAGCGTATATATACATAGTGCAATACAGTGTAACAGAGCCTGCAGAGAGAGAGGAAGCAATATTTTATCAGTGTGACTTTTGAAGACTTACAGACTCCAGAAATTAGTGTTATAAACTTGTCAGCAGGTGATGTGTTGCTGCAGAATTATCCCAGCACTACCCTTGTGTCCTTTGGATGAAACATTAAAGAAGAATGGAAGTTAACTATACATGAGATGCACTAAAACTATATGCTTAAATAACACCCATCCACTGTATTTTCTTATTTCATTTCAGGTCACTTTTTCCAGAGTGGAAATTCATAACCAAGCTAACAAGTATTTTCTTCCTGAGTGTTTTATTTAAATGCTTGCCCTGTGAGTGTTCTGAGCCTTGGAGGAGAGCAGCTTTTTACATCCTTGTAACAGGACCGAAACATGGAAAGGGCAACCATTTTATGCTTACATTGCACAAGACCATCAGCTGCAAAATATGCTAGATAATGCAGAACATTTCCCTTCTGGGCTTGATTCAAACCCTAGCAGGGTGACTTCCTCGTGACCTCCTTTCTCATGTGCCCGACGACAGCTCCATGATATTGCACTAGTTTACCCAGGAGTATCTGAGCCACTTGCACAACCCACTGGAACAAATGGAAAGCTCCCCTTTTCTTACAGCGCACAGGCAGAAAGTTACCTGAACACAGATCAAAATATGAAATGTTTCTACCCAATTTTTGTTTATCACAGTTTCATATAAAATAAACACAGAGCTTTGCCCACTGGGGAAGAAAAAAAAAATTAGTAAAGATGATGATTTCTACTGATTTGTCTGGAATATGCAGCAACATGCAGACTAACACGGATTTCTGGGTTTGAGAGCTCCCATCAGAAATATTAGGTATAGTTTATATCTTTTCATTTTTTTTGTTTCGGCATGGCTTTAAAATTATTAGCAAAGAGACCTCATTTAAAAATAAAAAAAAAATCAGATCAAGCCTGGGAAGATAGTGTTTTAATCTGAGGAAATATTTCTAATCAGGAATTTGAAAATGTATAGGTCTTCAGTGAGAAAATTAACCTTGGTAATAAAAAATTAAATCAGTGAATGCAATTGTATGAAGCATCTTTATCATTCTGAGAATGGTGGTGTCAAGATCATGGATGTCTCCGTATCGGTGAACTGATTCAGTTATCTGACACTGTAGTTTTCAGGTGGAGGGAAAACTGATGCTTGAATTAGCA
This sequence comes from Psophia crepitans, assembly GCA_013399095.1. Classification (NCBI taxonomy): domain Eukaryota; kingdom Metazoa; phylum Chordata; class Aves; order Gruiformes; family Psophiidae; genus Psophia; species Psophia crepitans. Next base: position 688,537 of record VWZZ01001349.1, on the reverse strand, counting down.
TGTAAGGACTTTGTAACTTATAAAAAGTCATAAGAGGGATGAACCTTATGTTTTGTGACACAAATATCTTCATTTTCTGTGAGTTATGTTCCATTTTCCTGCTCAATAGCAATGCAATAGTATAGTTGTAGTAAATATTTGCTGTAAGTTACTAAGATTTCATGCCCAGAGCTGGGCAAAGATGTAGAGGTGAATTCAGGCTGATGGCTGTGTTAAAGCTCACCCTAGAGAAAATGTAAACACCATGTATCTGCTATTTAGAGTCGCACTGAACACCCTGGTTGTGTAGGGTGAGTGTGAAAGGCCAATTTTTGTTGCCAGGACTGCATCAAAAGATTTTCAGTGTAAACGAGAATCAGGCTTCTCTGTTTTAAAACCTTTCTCAGCTGGACAACCAAGTAGCTGATTGTCAAGCATATCAGTCAGTAGCCATTCCGTCAGGGCTGATAGCCATACACTAAAGATTCAGTACATCTGATAACAAGGGGTACATCAAACCTGGACAACTTGTTTGGAGCTACATATGGGTCTTTTTTTTTTCTGGAAAGGATAAGAAATGGTGCAGAAAGGAGAGGAATGGTGGTAGCAGCTTGGTTGTTAAAGGAAAAAGCCATGATCTGGTCTGATCTGAAATTAGTACAAAAGATGTATTCTTGGCTTCTCTCCTTTATTGAAAGTCTTTCAGAAACAAATGTCATCTTGCAGCTGGAGGTAAAGAGAAATTACTTCCATACCTATGCTGCCTTTTGTGCCCAGGGGCAACATTTTCATATCTCTGTAACACCCATACATCATGGGAGAGATTCTTACCTGGTATAATTGGCATAAATCTATGATGTCCCCTTGAGGATGAGCACAATAGCGCTTTCTCTGCACATTACTGCTTCTTGTGCTATGACAGATCAGTGTATCTAACACTGATAGGCTGACTTCAATTCAGTCTACACATTACTAATGTTAATGACTATATATATCGAAAACATCCTGGGAAACACTGTCTAATGTTTATTTGTCTCTAGAAACAAAATGTTGGTTGGTCTGGTATTAAGTGGACATTATCACCAAGAATGTTAGATGATTAAAAGAGCTATCACATGCAAACACAAGTTTGCTTTTCTGTAAACAAACTGTCACCCTGCTTTATGATGATACCTACATGTACTGCCAGAACAAATGACAATAACATAAGTTCTATTGCTATCTGCTCACAGCTGTCAGGAGTGCATTTCTGAACGGATCCAAATATTGGCTCTGCAGATTTACTGGAAACAGTAGAAAAGCACAATGCAAAACAAAGGTATTCACTCACAGTTTGGCGAGTGAGAAGAAAGACCTACTTGCTGTTTTTCACTCCATTCTTCTCCTATCCAGGAATGTCAAATCCTCCATAGGAAATTTGACTCCATTGTCCTCAAATAGACCTACAGTCAGCAGAATCTGCCTTTAATATTATAGATTATTATTATAGAAGAAGCATTCCCATGTACAAAGAAAATTACTGTTTATGGGAGACATCTTGGCCTATCAGCTTTCAAAAGGCTGTTGTTATATTCAGAGATATCAAAGCCCAACAGTTTTTGTCATTATTTTCTTACTGCTTTTTTCTCTCAACATTTAATGATGGAAAATTGTTCCGAAGAGCTTGCAGGGAGGTGCTCTTAACTCTCTGGACATTGTATATATCCACGGGGGTTAGGAGAGGTTTATTTAGGGAAGGACTGTAGATCTGGGTATTTGAGTAGGAGTTGGAATATAGGCTATCTGAAGCAAATTGTGGTTTTGTAGTTTGGAAGCAGAAGCTCAAGGAGCTACACCAAGTGCCCACCAAAATGAAAATAGGACCACAAGGAAAAGTACACAAAAAGGATTACTTTAAAAACTTAGTTATATTTCTACCTTCAAATTTCTGGGGCATATGTAAATCACTTTAGTTTTGCAGTGGGTTTTGATATCATAAATATCCTCTACTAAGTTATAGCCTGTAAGTCACAGGGCATGTTGCTATTTCATAATACAATATCGAATAGTTACATGTTCTACCAGAAATTCATGAACTAAATGTAAATGGATTGTTAAGCCTGAATTCCGGAAATAAAGACGAATGTCTTTGGCAGTCCTCTAGATACCATTGTATTTTGTCAAAGTTATCAGACTAAATTCACCCTCAGAATAAGTCAGCTGAAGTCAGCAGCATTGTAACAGAATGAACTTGGCTTAATGGAATTGAGGTCAGTGATATTTAGTTCATGTTGTATATGGTACAGCATAAAACTGCAGTTCTTAAAATGTTTCAATCTTTCTTGGCAAACACCTTTGCCATTTCAGAAGTGGGTCCTTGTGTGCCATAAGCTTAGACTTCTTTCTTGATCGATTAAACCGAATTCTGCTTATTGCTTAAGTTCTTCACCTATAACATGACTGAATGGAAATAGTTACATTCCAAGATGATTTTGACTTAGAAGTTTATATGCAGAAGCAATAGTCCAAGTAAATGGTGATAAGCTAAAACATATTGTTTTATTCTAATTTAATTGGTTCAAAAATAAATCCAGGATTTTCACTGAACAACAAATCGGTAGGTTTCTTATTGGTGCATCTCCTCTAGTGTTTCCTTTCAGAACATGTGTGTATCTCCCAAGCATCTCCAGTATACTACATTTTCATTGGCTTTTGTGGAATAATTTCAGAGGGCAGACCTGGAGTCCATTCAGATTAGCTAAGCTAGAAAATGTATGCTGGGAGTGCACCTCAGTAGCCCAACCATGAATGGACTTCAGGGCAAGACCTCAGACTATGGTTACCACAACATAAAATTCCTCAAATCTGTGTAATGTGGATATCATGTTCTCATCATAGACTCATGCTATGAATCTTCTCCTACTGATCATCACCTTTTACCAGTAAAGGCATAACCTCTGATCACATTAATAATGTCATAAAGATAGCTACAGAGGCAAGGAAATCCCCATGCGTAGTTTTTGATGACCTTAAATGTTTCCACATAAAGCATCACTTTGAAGAATAATTTCCTACAGTTCTTCATTCCTAGCAGTATCAGTAGAGTATGGAGAATGTTTTTCACATATGTCATCAAAACAACAAAAAACTAAACCACACTTCTCCCGGTCCAGTGCTGTTAGGAGATATTGTCTGAACCCAGGGCTAGAAATGTCTATCGTCAGAACATGAAACGTTTTTTGCATTTGCCAGATTGTACTAACGCCCATGGGAAACATAGGTTCTCTCCCTCAAGGCAAGCATTGCAGTAACAGGATAACCTGCAGTGGAGCCAGCTGTCAGAAATTCTCTTATATTCCTCCATTTCAGTAGTTAGGCCTAAACAATGTGCAGCAATGCTCCTGTGTCACTGTCCTTGACAACAGCCTCAGCTGTTCCTTCAGCACTCCTATGCTGCCTCCCTGGATTTTTCCATATTGGCCCCATGGTCAGTCTTATGGTCCGACTCATTGACCTCAAGTAACATGCAGACTTCCTAACTAATCTCAGCAGGATCTCATCCAGCTTCATTAGCACCCTCTCACTCAGACCAACCAGTTCAGTTTCCAGCATCGATGAGGATCACACGGGTCATGTGAAACCATAACCTGTAGCGGATACTGCTGCAACTCAGAAACAACCTATTGTGTCTGATGTAGGGCAACAGGTATGATTTTCTGAAGTGCCCTTGTGATTACAGTGTGTCTGCTGCTGAAAAATCTCCAGAGCTTAGTTATCTAAGAAACAGAATTTCCAAAAGAGATCATTATGCAAGGTCAGTGCCTTGGCATGCTTATTGCAGAAATAGATGGACCCTTGGACCCAGACGAATTTAGATGTGAAACCTTGTTTTAATCTACGAAGGAAGCCTGCTATACAATTGTAATTCTGATTGAATTTGCCCCTATCTCTCACTAAAGCTCAGCTAGCTAAAACATGAAATTTAGGAAGCAGTTGCAGTGTTTTGAATAAGCAATTCAACAACAGTAAGAAATTATTGCAAAATAGAACTGCTGCCTTTGCTTTCCAGAGATAGAGTATGCTAATGTGTTTAATCTCAAAGTCTGACAAGGAGATGGGGAAGGAAGAGGATATAGTAGCCTGTTGAAATGTAAATGTTAATAATGCTTTCTAAATGAAGTAAAACCAACAAAAATTTTCGTTTACTTTTTGGATTAATTAAAAATGTTGCATTTCTACAACCTGATTGCTGATTTTTCTCAAATGGTTCTTTAACATTTCAATATTCTGTTTCTTAACACTTTATTGCATATACCGGGCTCTAGCGAACATCCTGTATATCTTTGCACAACCCAAGTTAACATTTGTGCCAAAACATAGATTTTGGGGACTGTTAAGAAGATATCTGATCCTAACCTTTTTTGTAAAATGAGAGCAAATAGATATTAAATGTTCTACATCAGCTCTGAAAATAGAGCACCTGTCCGATTCATAGAATACACCTGGCACAAGGAGAAAATAATACACTTGATATCTGCAATAGTGTAACTGACTTGTAAGCAAAACCCCAGTTAGTAAATCACGTTCCTCATGAGGCTCTCCATCCTATTGTCTTGTTAAATATGTGTTTATATGTGGCTCCAACTTACATTTCTTATTTTAGTACTCATATAGAAAACTATTCCCTCTGATTCTCTCCAAGAAACAGTTTCTCAAACTTAGTTATGTGAATGGTGTAATGCATTTCACCTGGTATTGGAGGTCTTTCAAAGGCATGGCATGAGCTAGTAGCTCATGATGGGATTCATGTAACTTAACCCGAGCTGTTTAAAATCTAGAGAACTAGCATAAGTCACTTGACTGTGTACTCTCTGACCATGTTTTCACACCAGTAGGAGAGATCAAGTAAGATTCTGGAGGGAGGTAGAATCCGTTGTCATCTGGAAATGTCTTTCCTCTCTCCATTGACTATCAATTGAGCCTAGATCACATTAGAAACCTGGATATTTTAAATGATGAGATCATATAAGATGTATCCTACATAAAGAAATGAAGATCAAAAGTTGGATTCAGTGACTCACCAAACCTGTACCATAGTCATCCCAACTGTGGTACTCCGGTATTTCAGGCTCAAAATTGTGCTTTACTTCATGTTATTTCAAAGTTACGATTACATAATGAAATCCAATATTCTGTGACCAGAATTAAAAGTGAGATAAGTGGAATTTAAAAAAAAAAAGTGGTTTAAGAGTAAAATTATCAAGAAATTCAGGCCCAGTTATTTTATCCATTCTAATTTGAGTAGTCTTTAATCATGTGAATAAATTCACCGACTCCATAATTTACAGCAAAATATCCAATCTGTCTTCGTGCACACACTGTGGACTCTTCTTCAACCTCCCAAACTACGTGTTCAGTAAAAGAAAGGATTTCTGCCAGTGATTTTGACAGGTTGATAAGTGAATTCTCCTTCTAGTCCTCTAGGTGAGCTGACATTGTGTTCTGCCCTCAAACTGCAAGGAAAATGCTCTTTAAATCACCTACCTGGGCGATTTTACTTGATAGTCTAAAAGACAACAGTCAAATTGTTGTTGTATAATTCTAACCCCACAAGCTGGTCAAGCTTTAGCTTCACATAGGATTATAAAGCTGTCATCTGCTGTATTGTCACCTATTATCGATATGTCTCTAGCTTCCTGGTCAAGGATGCATTAACATCGGTTTTGTGTTACTTGAAGAGCAAGAAACTTCTACAAGAACTTGTATTATTTTCTGATTCAAGCACATAAGCTGAGCCACTGATGTCTTGTCATTATACTGCCAAAAGCCGATGCAAACTCAAAATTACAAGGTGATTGGAAGTCTTTGTAACAAAGGTTAGAAGTAAATGTTTTATCATTAATTGTGCAAAAATTAAAACCATAAAACAGATTAAGGCAAGTCTTAAAAACATATTTTTGTTGATCTTTAATGTAAATGAAAAGATAATAATGTTACTAATAAAAGCTAACAATACTTACCTAACAATCTAGAAATCTTACTTCATCAGTATTTCTGAAGGAACTTTAAAACACCAGGAGAAATAGAAATAAGCAGCTTCAGCATGCAAACAATGTGTTTCTGTACTTGAAAACACCTTTCTTTAAGTTTTTCATCCCTTTCTGCCATGTCTACCTGTTCATGTGTCTACCCGTGGGAATTTCACAGAGCACCAAACATGCCCTCTCAAATACTTAGGAGAAGTCTCACATAGTAGCTTTGGGGAACAATTAATTAAAAATTAACATCACAAAACTGAAGGATAAAAGGAACCTTTGTGAAAGAGTATTCCCTTGCATCAGCTTGAGTGAAGTGAGGTCCCCAACATCAAGTCTGATTTTTGGTCTGGTTTGGTGAATGAACCACACAGTATCTAAATACCTTCCCATACACATTTTAAATTTTTTTCTTATTTAGGACAAGTGTAGCAAGATCTGATATGTGAGAAGCTTAGGACTACAAAAAGCATCATAACCAGAAACACAGAAAGAACCTCCAGTGGTGGCAGGATCCAGCCATCACTCCTCAGCAAGGCAGGGAATAAGTATGTTTGCTGATGCATAGGCAATTGCTGCTTGATATTTAGTGCAAAGTCACAGCAAGTTCTCTACTATCTCCCGTTCTTATTCAAAATATGAACAAGCTTCTGACACACATTTAAAGCAGGAAATGAAAACATCTGAAGGTCTTTCCATGCTCCTTCCATGCAGATGCCTCCTGTAATGCAAACACCCATAGAAAACCAGACCTTTGAAAGTTTTGTGGCTGGTAAGGAAGTTGAAATAAGTTTATGTTTAAGCTGGTCTAGGTTAACTATTTGATCCTGCTACCATTTGGTGATAAACCTCAAGGCAAGGACTCTGAAGTGCTGGAAGCATTTACTGTGTGGTACAGAACTAGTCTGACATCAAACGTAGTTTTACTCTTTGGCCAAATTAAGTGTTCTTAGCTGCTTGTTAACTGATGTTTATGGTAAAATAACAGCATATCTCTCTCAGTGGAACAAGAGAAATAGAGGAATATAAGTAGTCACTGCTAACAAAATTAGGCCTCCACACCCAGCTTGTTGCTCTCTCCACCTGATTTCTACTGGAAGTAGATTTCATAAAATTTGTCCCAGGTACAACAATGCCAGAAGACAGCAACCACTCCCAAAGGAACTCTGCACAGAGGACATGAAGTATTCTGAAGTAATGCATGGGACATCAGGTCAGGGAGACAAGGTTAGAGTTCAAGTAGGTCTGCTTTATGGATGGAGATAGCAGAGGCAGGGGATGCAAGCTGTTTTACAGCATACAATGACTTCAGACTGCCTAAGTGACAAAAAGACATGGTCGTCTTGAATTCTGCCATGCTCCCAAGAGCAGAGGCTGCTTTATTAAGCATCGGTAGCTGTTACAGGACAACTTCTTCAGCTGAAGTGACAATAGTTTTTGTTTTGGGGATGTTTTGTGTCCAGTTTTCTGACAATGACTGTCATTGTTTATGATATAAATTTCTCACATCTGCAGGAAATCTTATAAGAGCTTGATTTCCTGACAAAAATTATCTTATTTGTGCAAGTGAGTCAAAAAAACCCAACATAAAAACTGCTTTTACTGGTAAAATCTCGTCCCTTCTGTTGCCTGAAACAGGGAAAGTTAGGAAGTATGCAGCACATAGAAATGAAGATTGGTTTAAAAAATAAAGGTACTGAAATGAGTGGAATGAAGATGCACTTCCTTAGATGCTCTCTGAGCATCTGTGCTCTGGGATCCTGCTAGCTTTTTGTTGCCTTCACGGATAAGCATGTGCTGTGCGTCATTTCACTCGAATTTCAGGCTAGGAGCACAAAATAACACAAATCAAACCTTTTATCCCTGAGGTGTTCCCTCACTTTATCAAAATGACACCATGTTTTCAATGAACCCCAGCTTTACCCAGGTAAAACAACCTTTTGTTTCTCATGTTTGTCTTCATACTGACTGCTATTATAAGTATGGGGATTTTTGCCTTGGAATCAAAGAAAATAAAACTGTAATTGACCTTGGAGACTGACCTCAGAGCAAGCCACATCCTACTGCAGCAGAACAAATATAACTCTGTGACTCTTTTGAAATTTCTGAAAATTCCTTAATATGTATCATTCTGCCTGGTGCACTTTCTATATAATCCACTTTTTGATTTTTTTATAAGATTTATTTGTTAGAATTAGTTATTCCAGAAGCCCCAAACTCAATACCTCCCAGATCACCTGCTTGGTGACCATTTATGCATTTTCTGTGTGCAGACTTTGAAATTACTTTTATTTACATTAACACACTTCTGCTGCAGTTTCTTGTTTCTACCAAACAGCATACTTCTAACAGCTTTAGCACTGCAGTAAGAGATGTCAGGAAAGTTCTGTGTTGCATTTGGCTCCTTGGCTCATATTCCATTTTGACTTTAACCAGTGTTTCTATCATGAACATAAAAGAAAGTCTTTTCCATTGGTACCATATAATCCTTTTTCCTGTTGCCTCTAGGGCATGAAGCATGCACTCTCATTCCATTTTCTCTCCTTTTGGTCTCTGTGCATTCATAGTCTTTCTCTCCTCATCACTAAACTTGCTCTTGCATCTACATTTCACAAGTTCTGGGGGAAAAAAAAAGCTTTAAAGTGTATCCTTAACTTAATGTATATGTATAAACATTTGTATATGATTTAACCAAAACAAAGGAGATTCCTTTATAATGGAATAGCTTTAAGAAAATTATAGCATGTCGAAGGCATTGCTCCCATTTCTTTTAATGTGTTCAAGAGTATTGTAAGAGACTAGTAGAACCTTCAAAATGTAGCATGTTGCCTGGTACAGGAAAACACTCAGAGCCACCCATATCTAACAAAACCCATTCACTGTCCACAGAGAGACCGCACAGACTGCACAGTCTGGTCTGGAAACGGAGATACACAATGAAGCAGACATTGTGAGAGGCCATCTGAGATTCAAAGTGGACATCTCACTATCCACCCTCCACCGTCATGCTGTCGGAATGACTAGGCAGCCCACTTACTTTCACAGTTTCCCATCTCATTTTCCAAAGTTTTCTCATAGCAACTTGAACTCAGGATTTTTGGGAGACACTGTTTTATTGTGACTGTCCTAGGCATCTCACAATTTAATAATTCCGTAATTTCACATACAGTGACAGCCAGGGTGGAATCTCCAGTGTTTTCCCCTGCTTGCCTCTCACACTGGCTTTATCCTGCAACCTGCCAGTGCAGCAGATGTTTGCTGCCAAACACTGCCCCTGCCAGGGACTGGCCAATTTTAAGGAAGGCACCCACCAGAACTACATGCACTGCATGCCCCAGCCTCGTTGGGATGTATGGCTCCTGCTGTATTAATAAAATCTGACTTATACAATTGCAGATCATTCCACCCAGTAATGATTCAGTCAAGCACAGAGGGAATGGGTGAAACTCAACAAAATTTGAGTTTTCGCCCTTAAGCCTCTCACATCCATCTGAAAATCCTATTCACTATCTTCCCAGAGAAACTGCTGAACACAAAAATCCTGCTAATGGTCTGTTAATACCTGCATATTACTGAGCTCCTTCTGACACACCTTGTAGCAGTCAGGGTGTCTGAGGTGTACCAGCTCTCTGTTACTTAAATACTGAAGGTTTATTCTAAGCAACCAGGGAGGCAATGCAGCTCCTCATTATAGATGCCCAATGCATTTTAACAGTAACAGCTGCTTTAATTTTTAAATTAAATTGTTAACCTTTAAATTCCTTGCTAAATTTGTGAGTTTATCAGGAGAAGAACAGGTTGGAAACTTATTTCTGCTTCCTTACACAAGAAAGTGTTATCTGCATGCTAAGCTTCTGTGTGATCTGAAGAGGAAAATACATTGAGTGAACATTCCCTGGTGAGTCTGTCCCAGTATTGCTCACACTGTTGATCTGGCTGGTTTTGACAGGCTGGAGACTTGTCACAAGTGCAGTCTGGTTCCCACAGGGAACAATCCTGCAAAAAAAAACGCAAAGAAATATGTCTCTGTTCCTATGCCATTATGTTAAACTGTCAGAAAATTCATAGTTCAACCTGAAGGTACTTGAGAATCTGGAATTAAAATACTGTCCATGGTCCTTTTAACATGCACTTTTCACTAAGGATGCAGATGGAGGATGTCACCTCTTTAACCATGGCCAGACATGTTAGACACAAGAGACACAGTGACATCTCAGCCACAATGCTGCAGCATCTCCCCTCTATTTCAGACCTGGATTTACCAAGGCCCTAAGAGGACTGTAACTCACCTTTCTGCTATGCGTTACCACAAAACACAGTGTGTGCATTCCCAGGTACTTGGACCACTCACATCTGTATCCACTCCTTTCCATCCTCCTATCTTCGAAGTTTTTCCTAGCTCCCCTAACTCTATGGACATGATGGAAAGCACCTGGCTCCAGTTACAGCATCTGCTTTCTCACCTTAGAGCTTTGGCCAAGTTTCACATTCCTGAGTCTCCCACTGCTTTCCCCCTAGTGCCCAATTGTTTTTCTCCTAATCTCACCATGCTTTTCCCCAACAATATGTACATTCCACGGGGTTTGGCTTAAACTCCCCGTTGGTGTTCCTGCTTGTCATGCTATTAGCACTGGTAGGAGCATGGTACCGAGGCACTGGAGATACCTACTGATCAGCTTTTAAGTCTCCGTACACATGTATTTCTGTGTAGCATTTATCAGGTATTTAAATGACTGTAACCTGCTTTGTTGGGCACTGTACTTGATTTTCCCTACTATAAACTAAAATCAGCAAAACAAGGGTGAAGGGTGATAACCAGGGGTGTTTCTCACGCCAGTGGCAGTTGCTTCCCATGAGAACCCGTGTAACAGCAGCATTGGGGTCTGCAGCTGCAGGGACACGAGACCAACGGCACCAGAATAAAAGCATGGGAATGCAAGAGAAAAATGCCTGCGAGGCTCCAGGCAGCTCGGGTGAAAGGTTACGGAGCTGCAAATAGCAGACCTGCAGCATTACAGATCCTGAAGCACTAAGGCACCTCAGGCACCATGCGGCTTCATTTCTGTTTACCTTCTTCACCCCACATGTGACTTCACAGACGTCTGCCATACCGCATCTCTTCATCTCCTCAGTTGGGGAAGTCTAGTCAGTCAATCTTCGTGCAAAGTCTGTCCGGTAGCTGTGATCATCCTTGTCATCATATTTTCAATTCTGCTACAATCTTTTGAGAAGGTTGCACTAGAATTATAAACAATTTTCAAGACATGATGCATGAAAGTATTATAGAGTGGCCTGGTGATGTTTTCTGTTTTGTTCTTCCTCTCCTAAATAATTCCTAACATTGTATTTGTTTTTTCACTGCAATGGAGTATTGCAGTAACCTTTTCATTTTTATAACCCCTGAATCTTGTTCACAGTGAGCAGAATCAGCCAAGTAGTTTTAATACACTGTGAATCTTTATGTTTTGAAGGTTTTTTACAGAAATTATGCCAACTGAAGCTGGATCACCACATGAATGTGGGCACTCTGAAGGCTGAAAGTCTATATGTATGCAGACATGCAAAAAAGGCAGGCTGAAGAATGTTTATTCAAATAAGACAGACACAGAATATTTTACGTGGGTTGAGAGATATACCTACAATTTTGTAGTCGTGTGCTGTGTTTGGGGAAAGGGCCTGTCAAGTTTTAGAATTCTGAACGATCTTATTTAACTTTCAGTAAAGCTCCTAAAACATGGGCTTCTCTTCAGAAATACCTAGAAGTGTCACATCGTAAGCAACAAACCTTATGTGCAATTGACTTAGAGTCAGTCATGAAAAACATTTTCAAATGAATATTCATTACTGAAGCTTTTTTTTGGATCACTGCAGAACTGAACAGAGGTACTGGGACAATGCCGCTATTTGTATATAAAGTGAATAAACACAGTCTGTTCATCGCTTCTGAACGGTGTTGATTCTTCTTGGGATGCCATTTCTGATGTGGAAGCTAGAGAACTATGGCAAAAATGTACCCGGTCCTGCCTGGGTGTGGAGAATCACAGCATTAGAAACATCAGCCCGTGCTAAGGAATTTCACTTACCAAAAGCCATTGAGGACCTGAACTGAAGGTCTGGCTCCCAGGCAGTTCAGGGATTTGAATCTGCTTCTCAATGCAATGTGAAACTCATTTGCATATAAATTCCCATTGTAGTAAAACGCTTTATGCTTCCCACGAAGCTGAGATGGAGTAGAATGTGTCACTGAGGAGAAAAGAAAATATTTTAATCTTTTGGAGACTTTGGAGTGACCCCCATCACCTCCTCCCCTGCTTCGCTCACAAGCAGCATCTTGAGGCCAAAGTGCCCCTTTGCCTGAGGGGCAGTTTCTCATGGCAGGCTGCAGCACAGCGAGTGGGAATGGAGCACACAGACCCTGAAGCCCCATACCCTGACCCTACATGGCACACTGTCCTCTCTTCAGCCTGCCAGCTGTTCATCTGTCTGCAGCAATGCCAACAGACCTAGCCACAAAGATCCTGCAGTAAAGTATCATCACAGTCAATCACAGCTCCTCACTAATGTTTGCCTTCCTGATTGCTTTTAAAAGGAAATATCAGAGATCCAGCTGACAGAGAATGCAGCGAGAGAATCAGTAATCATATCAGCAAGGGAATAAAAAAATTTCAGAGGGTAGTGTTATCACAGTGTAACAGATTTATGCTAATCTGGTTTTAGTAATTTTTTGCATCTGTAAATGTTTATTCTTTCTAATACTTTTCTACTACTTCTTAATCTAAAAAGATTTTTCCATCTTCACTCAAAAAGGTTGACTTCCTTTCTGTTGAATAAAAGACCCCAACTTGTCAAAATTGTTGAGCAAATCCAGTTATCAGAAGTACATGGTTAATTTTGTATTGCTGCATAGAGCCATTCTAAACTATTTTTTTCATTAAAGCCCTGGCTCAGCACGGCATTTTTTGCATATGCGTATACTCCTTTTTCATTCAACTAAGTCTTTAAAAATCTGCTTAGATAATAGCACATTTTTCTTAAAATTGAGCTAAAATCTATTTTAAACTTCTTCGCAATGTAAAACACAGGTAATTCACTTCCTCAGAACCGTAAAGCTCATCTCTAATTACATAAAATTAATGCAGGCAGGGCAGAAACCTTAAACCTGTCAATTGTTGAAAAATGCAGTACATGGAATTTGTGAATTCAAACAAATATAACAAATGCTTTTGTAAGTAAAAAAGCAGTTATTCCTTAAGCTGGAATGCTTTGTTTTGATTTATTTAAATACCACATTTCTTTTTTACTTTGAGACAACCTCTTGTTTCAAACCTGGAAGAGCCTGGGTGAGCAAAGATACTTGCCAGAGGTGCTGTTTTTCTATATTAGCTATGTGAGATGCACTCACTGTGCTCTCTGCTCAGATTGCTCCATCAGGTGGCTTATACTAGGTGGCACGAACTTGCTATGCCATTCTTTGGAGATAAAATTAAAGAAAATTACAGTGTCTTTGAAAAAGAAAATAATCAAAACCCAGTTTGGTTAATAGTGTAGCCAAAAGCAATTATCTGGAGGATCCCATAGAAGATGTAAGCCAGGACTTTGGGGGCACATGACAGCACCCATATTCACACTGAAGAAAAACAGCCTAGTATAACTCTTAGATGAACTGATTGCTGGGGGAAAAGAGAAGAAAAGAAAAGAAAAAAAAAGAAAAAGGCTGTGATATTTCCATCCTTGGAGATACTCAAAACTCAAATGAATAGATCACTGATCAACCTGGCCTGAAGCTGAAGATATATCTGCTGTGAGCCCAGGGTGGGATGAGATAACCCCCTGAGGTCCCTACCAACCCCAGCTGTTCTATGAGTGTGATTCTCAAAACAGTTGTACACTACTGTGGAAATTAGAAGGAAAACTTGTACACGAGCAAATTCCCTCTGTCTTCTCATCCTCCAGCCTGTTAATACACACTTGGCCAAAGCTACCTTCATCAGTGGACACAGTCCCAGGTCACGATTAAATTGTGCTTGCTCCGTTAAATGGTGTACCAAGGAAGAACACCACCTCTGAGAACAGCTGTGACTGAAAAAGTTCAGTCCTTTTCCTAAGCAAAGCACTGTCCCTCTGCTTCCTTGTCACAGAAACTTTCTCCTGAATGAGCGGGGAAAAAAATGCAGAAAAACCAAGAGCATTCAATTTTGAAGGCAGCTAGGAGTCTTCAAAAAGCAGAGAACTGACCTAGAAGACTGAACATTGTTTGTTTGTTTGCTTGTTCATTTTCATGATGTGGTACAAAACTGATGGAGATCTTGAGCCTGATTTTCATGAGGGTGACTGAGTTTAAATACAGAAGCGTTAGCAGGAGAACAGAAATAAGTGATCAGCCTGACACCCAGGAAATCCTTCTGGTTAACTGGATAGACCAGAAGCTGTAATTAACCTGGAACATCACATTTAAATTAAAGCAAGCATTAATAAAGGAACTGTTCAGAAATTTCTTTACACAATTGCAAATAATAGAGAAATGAAGCAAAAGACAGTGTGAGAGAAGCTACTATTCAGCAGAAATAGCTGATGGTACAGTCCTACAAGGCAGTACGCAATAATGAATTATAAACTTGTTTAAAGTTACAGATACAAGGAATTTTATAATGTTATAAGTATAGAACATTAGAAGATCACTGGTCCAGTGATATGAAACTGTTGGAACTCATGATCAAGAAAAATTCATACCTTACTTAAACCACTAGAATATACTGTGCCAAATTTGCTACTGACAGTGTGGTTGTGTTTTGCAGAAACTATTTGGAGGTAAGGAGAACGACTCATACCAGGTTTGATAATGATTGTGAAAATAGTGGGTAATATACTGCTTTTAGCCATTAACAAAGCCACTTTTAATACCTAATGTAAGGACACATTTATTAATAATCAGAGAGTTTCCTTTAATTCTGAGGAAATAGGACAATATAATTGGATTTCTCTCATTAAATTTACCGGACCCATTCATCTGTTGACTTTGTAAGTCACTCACACAAATTGCTTGTTTTTCTTACAATATACTCCAAAGTGATATAACTTTGCATATTTCCCCACTTGTTTAAGTCATCATTATATCACTACATCAATTCACAAAAAACCCCAAACTAAAAACAAACCCAAAGACAATTACTTTTATTAATTGTCAATAACTTCTTCTTGATCTATGCAAGCAAAAGTCAAAAAAAAGGTTTGAGATGTATGACCCTAAAGATTCATTTCCTGGTTTTGGCACTCCTATACATCTGAGTGCTTGCAGTGATCGTAAGGTGATTTTCATCGGTTTGGGTTTTGGACACATACATGGGCCGGGGGGGTAGGGGGGTGGGTATGCATGAGTGCATGTGAATTCTCTTTGGCTTCTATTACCTGGCCCTGCTGCTCATCAATAAGGCTCAAGTCTTAATTCAGCCTCTTTGAACTCATGGCAACACACTATTTTTTTCAAGAATCCTGCCTCGTTCAATGCACTGGATGCAGCCCTCTCCTGGGAAATGCTTTCTGTCTTTTATAAAGTACTGTAAAACGAATGTAGATGGAACAAAATGTAAAGTGTAAAAACCATAAAATCATGTAGAAAGAGACCCATTGATCCAAGAGCTTTGCAGTCTGGCACTTAATATAATAACGAATGAGCTATTAATTCACAGATACTATGATCCTACATGTGAAAAAGTGTTGCCAAGAGAAACTGTGAACAACCCACCACAGGGTATCTTCAAAGGTACCTATGAAGACTTCATACTCCTGGAAGTAGGTTTAAACTGTCCCAACAGAGAAGAGAGTTACACCTGGGATTCCAGCAGACTGAAGTACTATGATATGTCGTCAAAGCAGAACGTAAATATCTCTGAAATCTAGACTTCCACTTTCTGGTCTTGGAAAGGCAGCATTGCCTTTTGGATTAAGCACATTTGGGCCCAAAATAAAATTCCTTAATGTCTTTTTATATGACGCTAGAAGTTTTACTTCATGTCTTTGCTTCACTTGATTATAAATTGTGGCTCAAGTTCTTGTCTTACATACAAATGCGAAAATGCATATCCAAAGGCAGAATTTGCCCGTGTAATATCAAATTAACGTACACTTCTGGTACAGCACTTTCTTAGATTCTGACATGGAAAGATGTATTAGCAATTTGCAGCAAAATTTAGAAGAACCCAAACTGGCTCATCTCCATTTTATATAAATGAGACTTGAGCACTGAATGTGATAAGAATAGACAAATTTTAGAAGAATACTGACTTTTAAATGAGATGTTTATTTTACGTCAGTCATCCCTGATTTGGATTCAGTATGAATTCTTGATATAAGAATAATTACATATCTATTTTTGTACTAATTCATGCTGCGTAGAATCAACGTGTCTGTAAATAGACTAAGGATACAGAGTTAATAAATTGCAAAGTTTTATTTAGAATTCTTTTCCTATAAAACAATTTTTAATGCAAACAATAATAGAAAAGTCTCATAAAATTAATAAATAAATAAAATAGTGATCTTGAAAAATGCTCATTTTCTTCAAATATCAAGAGTAATTCACGCTGTTCTGCATCCAAAGTCTTCTAACAGTTCAAAAAGGCTGTGGTGTCTAGGACCAACAAATGAAAATATTAGTCATCACCTTGTAACATCAAAGGAAGACAACATAATTTGAGCTTTTTGCACTCTCTGGCTTTTCAAAATCCATTGTTTGAATTGAAAATAAGGTAAATGCAGTCTTTCCCGTCATTTAATTAAATGTGCATGAAAACAGATTTCTTAGGAAAAAAAATGTGAAAGCACTGCAAATTAGGAAAGCCATGTAACGATTTTCATTTACATATCACATCCGCATTTTCGAAGGTTTTACTGTTCAGAAGCTCTCTCTGCTCTTTTTCCATTTTTTTTTCTTGTTATTGGAGAATTCATCACCAAAATTGAAATCAGCTTATCAAATGAAAGTGGATTTATTAATCTAAAATTGCCAGAACTGATCATCCCTCTCTGACAGTAGCTGAGAAAGACAATTACACGTGCACCTAAACCGAGAACATGTCCATTTTAGATGTGGTAAGGAGGCAGGGATTAGTGTTAACCGAGCTTCGCCCAGGGGTGCAGATCCAGCAACCTCTTTGGGGCTCTTGGACACCACCACTTCCAGTCTCCCCAGGAACAGCTACCCTATGGAAGTGGCCCCAGGGGTGCATGGTGGGGAGCAGACCTGCAGGTCACATGAACTTGGAGTTACTCTGCCTAATGGAAATCCACTTCAGGTAGTAACAGCCAGGCTGTAGCTGAACGAGAGGACCACCTAATTCCAACCACACAGTCCACTAAGACTACTCTTTTCATGTCATTATGAGAAATATCACAGAAAACCAGGGTATTCTGCAATTCAGGCTCAGAGGGGGAAAAAATCAGATGGATCTTTCTTAAAAAAATGCAGAATGTTACTGTTACTAGCATACATTTCGAGAAATGCTGCTGAGAAAGCAGTCATATCTAGGACAGCATGTGTGCTTCAGCCTAAATGTAAGTAGGTGTCTTAATTCCAGTGTGGTTAATGGGGCTTAAAGCACTGCAAAGTAAACAACATTGCTTTAGAATTTTCCTCTAAAACATCTGAGTTATACAAAGACAATAGCAGAAGCACGCGCCTGGGCCAGATGGAACATCAAATATTCACTCAAAGGGTGCTACGGACATCCATTTTGGAACAAAAAATTCAAAGTATCTGGGAAGTCACTGGATGTGACAGATGTTCAGTTGCCATAGAGAATCAAATCCTCTTTGCTAAGGTGATTAAATATGTCTGTGGGTGGCTGGTTTTATTGAAAAAGTCTGCCTTGAAATCAATGAAGCTTATTTTGCTATGTTCTGTATTTGATGTAACCAGATTATTCAGTTTTGTTTACCTAAAATGGTCTTGCTCTCTTCCTGGCCATAACATGGCTTCCTGAAAATAACCTGTTCATGGAAGTCCTATCAAAATACTGAGAAAAAGGTGGTCGATATTCAACAGACACACAAACTTAGAAACTACTTATAAAGGTTCTGGCAGCATCTCTTTAAATGTATTGTTATATGATGATGCTTTTTTATGTCATAATAGCAGCTAGATCAGGGCCCTGATGCTCGCAGAAAGTATACAGATGCTCAAAAAAATCTTGAAAAAAACCACGTGGAGTGTTGAATCAAGCATACAGGACATAATTTACTGGAATTACCAAGTTCTTGACACTGGAAATGTGATTGCTTGTTGTGCTGTGTTGTTCTACTTCATAAACAAAAATTCTCAAATTAGTGCTAAAGATTCATGTTTCGACAGAGGTGCCACCGTATTGTGTTAACTGTAACTATATGCAGTGCTAAAGTACTGCTGTATATAGACAATATGGGCTCATAAAAAAAGGTTCATGTTATTCCGCTTTTGTGAAGGATATCAAGATTTGGACACTTCTTATAAATAATTGTGGCATTGTTCAGACTGTGTACCAGAGCAATCCTTATCCCAAATTTGTATCACAAGGTTGCCACAAAATCTATAGGCGTGGGACATAAAGTATTGGCAAACTGAGTGGTAACAGAATTTGCAATTTGTGAACAAATGGTCTTAGACTGTACCATGTGAAAATACATCAGTATCTCTTGAGGCTGGAGAATAATTCATTCTTTAGTAACCAAATTGACTAAATAAACTAAAACCAGCTTGTTCTCCATGGTAGAGACCAGAGCACACGATCCACAAGGATGAATGAGAAATTAGAGGGCACACAACACTTCCTAGAGGAATAGTCTTCCTGAAAACATTTCTGACTGCTGCAAGATGCCCACATGGGTTTTGGCAACAGTGATACACATCCCTTCTATTAATATCCTTTTTCTTCAAGAACACTGTAGGATAAGTTGCTATACACATGTACATTTTTCTTCAAGAACACTGTAGGATAAGTTGCTATACACATGTACATTTTTCTTCAATTTCTGGGCAAAATTATTTATTTCCTTATTGCTTACTGGTGAAATTTAAACATAATTTCCTTTTGTTAGTGACCCTCTTATTTTCATCTGCTCCTGTTATCTCTACTGCTGCTCATTTGGGGAAATGAGCAACAGAAATGCCAGTAAGTAGCCTGAGATCCTTTAGCCAAGTCTTGAGGTTTCAAAGAAATCTAGTTTCTTGAAGTTTCATCCCAACAATAGTCAGTAAAACTCCTTACAAACCTCCCCATCTAAGGCTATCTAAAATTTCCTACATTTTCTACTTTACAAAGAAAATTGTCTTACATTTCAACAGTTTTCAAAGGGTATCTGTAACTCAGGATCTCAAGTCACATTTTGAAAAAAGCTGTGTAAGTGCCTTTAGTCATGTTTGAAAGGAAGATTTAGATTTCTAACTCACTTAAGCATTTTTTAAAATATGTCTGTCATCCATCTGAAATTAATTTACCCCATGCTTTCTAACTCTATAGGCATTCATTGCAAGATGTCATCACATCACATAGCTACATGTACAGATTTTCTGAGTACTTTGATATTTTCTTTCCAGTTTTGAAATAAGTGATTTGTCAGTGCTTCTTTTCAGTCTTTCCCTTTCTATGGCTGAAACTTCCACAAGAAGAATAGAAACATTCAGCTTTATTTTTTTTTCCTTTGGGGGGGGCGCAGTGGTGCATGTGTGTGTTAAACACATTTACACCATAAGATCTATTTTGTAGCATGTAGGTTAGATGCCTCTATTTTCATGCCTAATAGCAACCTAGAAGATGCTCTGGTTCAAGAAGCACCTTGCAGTTTTTCTTCAGAACCAGAAAGAGGGGTGAAGGGCCATGGAAGCCCTTTCTGCATGTTTCCCAAGATCAGTGCAAAGTCTGGTGGTACCAGCAGAAGCGATGGCGTCACTAGTCCTCCTCTTGTGAGTGATGACATTCGTGACAGAAGGCTGTGCAAAGCAGTTGGTATAGGTGCTGGGCTTGGTTTGTTAACAGTGATTGGGAGAGAAAAATGGGCTGCAGTCCATTCACCACTAGCATCATTTTTTTCAAAACATGTTGGCACCTCTTCAGCAAGTAGGGAGGAGGAAAAGAGCAAGTGCAGTCCAAGTGCTGAATTCAGTTGCAGTGCTCATTCCTGGCAGAGGTTTGACTTGGTACCCTAACAGGTGATGCATGAGTGATGCTTTGTGTTCTGCTTTCCAACACTCCATCAGTAGCAAATGGACCCAATCCTGACTTCAGCCAAGACCTTTTCCTCTTTAATTGACAAAACTGGGCTCTACCACATTTTGACCTTGATTTACCAGTGCAAAACAATGGCTCAAAGGGATCTCCCTGTTTCATGGTTTACCATGTAGACCTGAATAGCTTCAGGACCATCTCTCTCTTTCCCAAGATGAACTAAGGCCATCAGGAGCCAGGCTTTAGCCCTCCAACTGAAACAGGCTGAGCTTAAACAGTGTGATATAGTTTCTGAAGATGTAGCAAGTGCAGAAATAACAAAAATGCTGCTGTCTAAAGTTTACCTGAAATGTTTTTCCAGTAGGTAACAGTTCTCTCATGAATACTGTGACCATGAACATCACTGCTATTCAAAACATTTTGAAATATAATCCAAAGCCCCATAGGTAAATTGTATGCAATTATCCATGTATTGGAAAAGTTTTGTTCTGCTTCAGCTGTGTAATCTTATGGAGGTCTCACGGCACTTGCAACTCATTCTGACAACTCCCAATTAACAGTCTCAAGCTTAGCCACAAGTGCAAAGCTCCATTTCTTTTAAAGGAACAAACTTAAAAATGCTCCACGTATATCACAGATAAGCTATAAATCTCTGTGACGCTGTGTTTTCACCCTTATCACCCAGTATACAGATGCTCTTCTGCTTCCCATCTTCGTCTTATCTCAAAACGTACCTGAGGACATGCTGAAGAGCTGTCTGTCCACAAGAAGTATTTTCACGGTTTGTAGAGGGATGACTGAATATAAAGTTTTTGGGATGAGAGAAAGAAAGCACTTAAACACTAATTTAAATCTGAACAATGAACTTATTTTGGCAAAGTGTTTTTGAGAGTATGATGCAAGCAATTTCATCCTTATAGTTTTTAGACAAATAGTGACGGGCAAATGAGACAAAATAGTGATTTCCTATAATGTTTCACTCTATGTTCCACTAATAACTTTTCAACTATCGTGAAACTGCTCTGTAATTAGATTGCAAATATATAATAACTTTTACCATGAAAATTACAAAATAATTGTAATTTAATTTGGCTCCACACTCTGCATTCCCACACATACATAAACTGCTTAGCAAATATTAATAGAATTAAGTGATAATACACTATTTGCTCAGACGCCAAAGTAAGTAGTTTAGAAATAGAGATGACAGACTGAGAGACAGGGACACAGAATGATAATTTCTTCAAGGAAAATGCCTTATCCACATTTGACAAGTCTTTTCTCATCAGTCGAAAACCTATGTGTTATACAGATATTGCCACTACTGGAGTGACAACATAATTGAAAAATGAGTAAGAAAGACAAGCCATCTAAGGGCAGGACTGTGGGCAGTGGTAGTCTCCTCAGACCTCAGTGGCGTCTCAACCCACCGGTCCCAGCTGTCCTATCCCACTATGATGGATCACATTTGCAAACGGGGAAGGAACGCAGCAGGGACAAACTTGTTCATGTACTTCAGGACGCACCTTTGTTTTTTTATGATGTCAGCTTAGGGTGGAAGGATTGAGGGCCAAGGATGTCCCTGGAAAGAAGATAAGGATCCTGGTGTCAAGTCTGATCTATGGGTTTGCTGGGTGCTGACAGTGGTAAATGGGATGGCTCTCTCACTCCTGCCTCTTTTCAGTGACTGCTCCAACTTGCTCTGACTTTTTCCCACTTTCTTCTTCTCTGAATCACTTCATTTATTCTCACTTTAGTTTCCTTCAGCATATTCATGAAGCTTTCTTCTCTTATTTCTTTCTATTCTTTCTTCGCCACGTGCCATTCCATACCTGCCTTGCTTTTCTGTGTCCCTTTTCTTACCTCTTTTTCTTGTCACCAACTAATTCCTCCTTGATATCCTTCCTATTTTCCTGTTTCCTGTTCCCTTACCTTGAGGGTATACCACTGTGCTAGATATAATACATTTTGCAATGGAGAGCACTCCAAGGAGAAGCTACTTTTCATCCTTAGCTATTAAAGTTATTCCTGCCCTCAGTCTCAACACAGTGACTATCCTTTCCAAGTGCTACCAGTAATACTTTTGTCATGGTTTAGCCCCAGCCTGCAACGGCCACTTGTTCAGTCCTCCCTCACCTACCTCAGTGGATTGGGGAGGAGAATCAGAAGAAAAAGGTAAAACTCATGGGTTGGGATAAAGAAAGTTTACTACAACAGCAAAGGAAGAGGAAAATAACAATACTAATTGAAGAATATAAAAAATGAGTGATACACAACGCAATTTTCTCACTGCCCAGAACCTGATGCCCAGCCAGTCCCTGAGCAGTGACCCCTCATCCCCAGCCAGTTCCCCCCGCTTATATACTGAGCATGATGTCCTACGGTATCAAAAACCTGTAGTTTGCGTCAACTGTCCTGGCTGTGTCCCCAGTTAATGTGAAAATTAACTATTCCAGCCAAAAAAACAGGACAATTTTACATCATCTAAGTTCTGTACACCAGTGGCCAGAGTTGTCTATGATGAAAGCATCACACAGCAGACCAGAGGTATGCGTCTGAGCCTCTCTTCTAATCTCTACTTACAGTGGACCTCAGCCAGCTCACCCGCAAAGGGTCATCTTGGCCCCTTGGCCAGACAAGGTTAGCCAGCAGCACCATAGCTGGAGACCTGGGTTCCCAGCTATCCCTGCCCAAGCCCTAGGGGTCACCTGCTTCCAAACATGGCCACAACTGAGTAGAGGACACTGTATACCTCTTACAGATATCCTGAGGGCAACTACTACAATTACATATGCAGAAAAGTAAGGTCATAAAAACATACATTGTACATTTAACCATCTTTCAATCCCTTTGGCAACTGAAATAATTGTCCTGGAAGAGAATGTCAACTAATCCCTGCAGGTCACAGCTGGAGGACTGCCAGGTTGCTATACGAAGGAAAGGAGGACTGCAGAGGTTGAAAAAGCCTGAATAAACCTGAAAAAAATTCAAGAGAACCTTTGCTGTTGCAGGGAAGGTACTTATTGTAATTATAACAGTTACAAATGGGAGCCCAAATGAATTCTGAGAATACCTTCATTATAACCTACAGGAGAAAAAAAAAATCATCCTGTGAAAAACTGATGGAGAAACATTGGGATGAAAATGTATGAGCTGAGGATTTATGGAAATACTCTGCTGTTTATTCTTTTATTTTTTTCTTTTTTTCTTGGCATTCCAGTCACTTGTTTTCTAAATGAACAAACAGCTTTTAAGATCCACCAATCATCATTTTCCCAAGCCATCTTAGAAATTAGATAATAAACAAATAGTAGATTTCTCCGATTATGCATATTTTATTCTTCACAGAAAAGCCAACATAATTCTGCTCAATCTCCTAATAAGCATTTTTTCCCTTACTATCTCAAATATCAAAAAATTATTGATCGACCATGGACTATATTGGCACTGAGGATCAATTATTCAGACCAGGGGTCACAGTTTTTTTCTATACACTAGAAAACTACAGACAGTTTATAATTTATTTTAACATTTAAAAATGCAGTATTTTTCTAAATGTGCTATAGCCCTAATTAATCTATTATAAAGTCTTAAAAAAAAATCATGGGAGGATGTATGGAATGTTTCAGTGCTGCAAAATCTAATACATTCACTCAGATAATGAGATTTTTAAAACTCACTGAAAGATTAATATCATGTTTTAACATAAGGTAGCTCTAGAGGAAGGATTGCACCTCTGTTATGTGCCAAGCCTGGCAGGTGTGCCAGGCTTTGCCTTTTAAACCCAGCTGCGTCTACCCTGAACTGTCTTAATATAAGTTCTGTTCAAAGAGATATTAATCAGACTGGCTAGACTGCTGAGACTTAATGTTTCCACTACCAACTTTTTTATCTAGCCTTATAAACTTTATATTGAGATGTAAATTAAGACTTCAAGTGCTCTAATTTGCTTCTCCAACTCCTTACCCGAGGCTCCCTGTAATTCTAAGTTGTCTGTTGAGCTATACAAATGATGCATGTGAGAATGCCATTGGCTTTGATATGATGTTTATTTCTTTCTGTTAATGAAAAGATTTCCCAATTTTTATGCATATTTCTGGTGGTTTAAGAAAATGCCATCTATGTTTTTCTTTAAGGTTCACTATGATGGAAAGGCTTTTTATTAAAACAATATTTTTCTCTAGTTTCAAGATTGGCACTTGCATCCTCTAATTCTGACAGTTTACATTATTTCTCTGTATAATAGGATTGAAGCAGTGGAAGATTAACAGGAGGCAATCTAATTTAATGGTTGCAATTATAGTTGATGAAGGAATGTGTTAATCAGGAAAAAAATAACTCCGATGACTTTGTATGTGGAAAAAAAGAAAACAGAAAAGAAAGAAAAAACTGAGATGAGAAATTTGTGCCGGGTGAGCTTGCTCATCTGTATATCCACTTTTGTTCTAGAATCATATTTTAATATAGATATGCTGGCATAAAATTGCATCCTAAAGTACATAGGCTGTGGCATCCTGATGGCTCAGCCAACAGAAAATATTGAGGAGTTACTCAAACTTCACAAACACCTGGATGGTTACTGACGGAAGAAAAACACTTTACTTACTGAATCATTTGCTTAGGCAAGGCTCATGCCTGCATAGCAAAAATGGTCTGTGTGACCACTTCTCCATCTCAGCTGCACTTTGACCCTCCAAGTGTATGTACCTACATAACAGCTTCAGAAAAATGTACCAGAATAGTGTTGGCCATTATTTCCTAAATGGATATAAACTCCACTCTGCCTGATGCTCTAATACATAATGTGGCACGTAGCAGGGTATTGCAGCCTCACAGACCAGCCACTCAAAAAGACTTCACGGAACTGCTGTCCCTCTCCCCTCCTTGGGAGTGGCTGAGGGAATGCATTTTGATAAGGAAATATACATGGCATTATTTAGTTATTATCAATATGATATGCAGATAATTTAAAGAAATACAGCAATTTAATGAAATAGAAGTTAACATGCACAGAACACACTTCTTCATTTTTGTCTCTTATTTCAGGGGTGAGAGAGAAGGGACTGCCCTTACCCAAAGTATGGTACTTCCTTCCCAGATGTCCTCTGGGTCCCCAGTCTTTTTCTCCATGCATCCAAACACACAAGACAGTGGAACTGCTTCGCATCGCCTGTCCTGGGACAGAAAAGTTCTCAGTTCCTGCAGCACTCCTGCAGGCACCTCAGTAGACCACTGCTTGGTGGACCAGTAACTGCTGGCCTCATGTGAGATGGTAACTTCCTCCTCTCAGGGCTGTGGCTGTAAATATGAGGTGATTCTCAGCTATAAAACAAAAAGCACTACTTTAGATCAGTTCGTTTCCCCCCCCCCCCCCCCCCCCCCCAGAAAAAAACACCCACAACAAACAAACAAACAAAAAAATCCACCAAAACAAAAAAAAAACCACCACAAATTCTGTTACATTTATACAGTCAATCTGGCAAAAAAATTGCATTTCTATCTCAGGGGAAATTTCGATGAGTGACATAACAAAGAGAGAAACCTACACTGTACACAAAATTAACACCTCATAAATATTTGCTTTAGAACTGCATGTTTTTGAGGATTGATTTTCTGACTCTAAAAACATTCTCCACGTGTTATGTATAGTCTGCTGCACACCTTCAGTGATATATAATTCTACAGGGCACTTTCACCAACTAACAGCCCTCTGCCCTTGCAAGTAGGAAGAACATCCCTACTCAGTACCACTCCCAGTTTCAGGATAGACATTGAGTCTCCCCCAGTAGCCACCCGCTGGGCAACCGGGATAAGCAGGGCCACCCAGTAAGCATGAAAACATTGCTGTAGCATTGTTTTCTCTCTCTGCCAGACATGCGGAGTACTGAGCCCATAGGACTGCTGATGAGCAGCCTGCCAGAAGGACAAAATGGGCCCAGAGCATTGCTCTTGTGAAGAAATTATTCCCCCCACCTTTCTTTAGCATCTTAGCTTGGAAATAATACTGCCCCTCAGCAGCTGAGGCCTGAAGACAAAAACTAGCTTTTACCATCGCTTTGTGCTGGGACTGTATGTCTTTTTGGCAAAAAACAAGAAGTATCTTATCATCATCATCACCATCATCATTATTATTACTGGGGTTTTTTTGGTTGTTGTTGTTATTATTTTTTTATTATCTTTTGAAGGACGTGGAATTAATGGGCTTAATTCTATGAACAATGAATAAGCACTAATTTTAGAAGTGCTGAGTACCCTTTGAGGCAGAACTTTGCCTCTTTATTACTTGCGCTACTACAGAAATGTTTCTGTCAGCTGAAGAAGGTGAACAAGGACTTGTGTTTCAAGTGACCAACCACCTATTACAGACAGACAAGCTGCAGTGAAATGTGCACAGATAAAAGATTTTTATTCAGCGATTTAGTCATTATTTACTGAATAGTTATGAATAGCAACTATCTTTGTATGCTTCATGCCCTCTTCACAAACAAATAAGTTAAATACAGTGGATAATATATTCATAACAGGGAATTCCTGCACTTCTTATGTTATCTGTTTTTAAATCTGATAATCTTGCTGTTTCATAGAAGGGAAATCGTTGTACATAAAGAAGTGAGGCTTCAAAACCTATGATCTTGCATTAACAGCAGTACCCTGCATTTTTTTTTTTCCCAGTTTGCAGCACTTCAGTTGTCTCAGAAGAGAACAACCAAGGCTCATCTTCTGAACTTTCTGGAAGCAACAAATTATCTCATTGCTTTCAGCATATGGCTCATTTCTGTACCGGGAAGAAAAGAAATACAATGCAATTTCTAAACTTAAGCACAGAAATAAATAACCAATAAAGTAGAATCTGAAGGCAAAATTTCCTTTGGTTTTTGGGTTTTGAAACAAGTATAATCATTAGCCTTTTCTCACAGATGCAACATGTACATATGATTTATTATCGCTGGTGGGCAATCCATCATGCTTCTATCTTTCCTTCTCCCTTGAGGTCCTCTCATTTTGAAAT
This sequence comes from Psophia crepitans, assembly GCA_013399095.1. NCBI lineage: Eukaryota > Metazoa > Chordata > Aves > Gruiformes > Psophiidae > Psophia > Psophia crepitans. The sequence continues at coordinate 661,340 of VWZZ01001349.1, read as the reverse complement.
GTCCTCCCAGCACTCCCTCTTCTGTGCTTGGATCAGTCTTCTCAATTGCTTAACATTCTTTTCTGAGCTAAGATATTAATTGTTAAAATTGACTCTTAGAGCAGTTAATGCCGTGGCTCCTTAGAGTTTGAAATATTTGTTGTGCCTTCAGGATATCTCATTGAAAAGCAGACTTTGCACATCCACTGTATTATAGTACTCATTTTCCCCCATTCTCCTAGGAAAGCTGTAATTGTCCTTTCCGATTGGTCTGGAAATGAAACCTGAATACTAATTTATTAGAGGTACTGATCCATATTCATTTAAGATACAGCATAAATACCAAAAGAATTCATTCAAAAATGAATTTTGATTTCAAGCTCAGTTAGGAAGCTGACATTTAAGAAAACATAGGCTGTGCATACCTCATTTTTCATCCATGGAATATATTTTTTTTAAAAAACTTGTCTGTAGAAGTCTAAGTCAACAGACTGTCGCTCTTCTGAGCAATTTTATGTTTGGGAATTCTTGAATTTTTACCAGCAAAAGAAGAAAAAAAATCTGCTTTGAAAAAAAATAAATTAGGAAATTGGTTACAGAAACCAAGGTGCACATTTACACCTTTCAGATCCACAGAGGGAAAAAATAGGATGTAACTTGTAAATTGAAAGATAGTGGCACATCCTAATACGAATAACGACATGAAAAAAGAAGGTAAAAAAAATGGAAATAAAAGAATTTAATAGAGAATAGAAATGTAAGGAGCCATTTGGAATTTTAAAATAAGCTCAATGGAAATAGAAATGGAAAAACCATTGGAGTGGAACATTGAATGACAGAAATGGGAGGGGAAAGCGTGGAGGAAACCTTCCCTCAGTGCACACAAAACTGAAGTGGTTTCAGAAACACTTATGCAGGAGGATATTAGCTGGCTCAACTCAGGAATTATTTTGAGGTACTAAGGAGAACAGAAGAGGTGATTATAAAAAGGTTCAGCTTTGTGGATAATATTCAAACATTTTCCAGCACTGTATTACACAGCAGGAAAATCGACTGCTATTTTGCTAAACACCGCATAATAAGAGGAAACTTTTCAACAGCTAATGTGGATGGCCAGGGAAGGTGCTTAAAGTAGGTACAAAAAGCTGTTCAAGAAGCAAAAGAACTGGGTATTTTACCAAGGTGTAAGTTGTGGAATTAGAAGTGATCAAAAACCAACATGGCTTTGCACACTTGCAGTTTTCAGGAATGGGACAGAGACAAGGAAGGAACAAAAACTATAATGAAAGAAAAAAAAAAATAGGACCAGGTCCAAAACAGCTACTTACAGCTTGTTTGAGAAGTAGAACTGAATCCCCTGTTTCTACCTCAGAAGCTCCTGACAAAGCTCCTTCTGTTTTCTGAGTCATCCCTGTTGGACGCTGGCTACTGACCCACACCTGTAAAAAGCAATGGCAGAGCTGGACATTTCCCACCCGGCCTGCTCTTCCTCCAGTCCCACCTTCTCCTTTCCTCAGCCTGGCTGGCTGCAGCCATTACCCTGGTCCCCCTGAGACACCAGATCTGACAGACCCAGCCCAGGACCAGATGAGCACCAGCAAACGAGCGCAAGTAACTTTGATTGAACCAAATCCAGTTGCATTTCAAGATTTTTCTATAAGTCTAAAGAGATAGGTGTAACATATGGGCAGCAACAGAACTGAGCTTTTCTGTTTAGATAGGATTTCACTGGCAGAAATTCGCAGAGGGAGATCAATAAAGACATACCGCAAATTAAAAATATTTTATGCCATGTTTACAATTACAATTTTAGGCTGTTTAAACGTCCTATCCATGAACATATTATAAAATTTCTAGGAAATATACTGATTTCACAAACAAGTCAGGCGTCAAGAAAGGGGTCAAAGTTTTTTGTATGTCTATTTATTCTGACCTCAAGAGTTGTGTTTTGAAGTGCACATAAAAACTCTGCCATTTTCTCCAACGGCTGTCTCTGTTACCTTTGTGCTGGGCTCCATGGTGTGATATGGACCTGTCCCATGCAACTTTCTCTTTCTGTCAACCCAGGGCTGCAAACATGGATAGCCTTTGACACTTCTGATTTTTGGAAAATCTATTGAAGGAATGGCCTGAGTGACATGTTGCCTGGGTACGGTAGTCAAAAAAAATGTGGATTTAGCCTGGTGTCACAAAGAAAGAAGCAGCTATCTGGCAGAGCCATTCTGTCTAGGAAATGAGAATAAACATTTGCTTTTTAATTGTCATCAGGGATGTCCATGCCCTGGATTCAAGTGAGTGAAAAAAAATTTTTCCACTCTAAAATTGCAAAACCACAAAACCCCATATTTTCTTATTTTGCACTTTTCACTGTACAAGAAGTTAATGAAGGACTGGGAGAGTATTTGGGGTTTTTTTATCTGCAGGTGGGAGTGATGGATGGGATGAAATTAATTGATGTGGGAGAGGTAGGAAACTGCTGGAGGGGAACTGAATTACGGAGGCACTGAGTGACACACATGAAAGAGGACATATTTCCACTGCATGTGCAGAAACACTTGAGGTACAGAAGGCTTTTAATGCACTTGCTCAGCCATTAAAAGAGACAGAGCTGTACCTGCCCTAATACACACAGGCAGGACCCACATCGTGACTTGAGACGATGCATCCTGCTTGGATCCTACTCCCTTGTGCCAGTTCCTTTCCTTTTGGGCTAGAAGTGCCCTCAGGAGAGGGTGATGCTTCTGACTTAGCTTTTCCTGACAGACTTCCTAGGGTGGTTTTCTTGATCATTTTATGAGAAAATTGGGAGCCCCTGTAGGAAGCACTGGGAAGCAAGAAAAGATTAATGCTTTATAGCAGTTCTGGGTATATGCAGGAGACATCTCTAAAATTACCTTGCCTTCTTAGTAGTATCTTTAAATGCTGGGTTAGTAGTGTTCACATCACTAGAGATCAGGAGCAATTTCATTCCTAGACCTCATTACTAATGATCAGATGCACCAGTCTGCATCCCAGACAAGAGGAAATGCACTGACGGCATCTAAGCATCAAGCAACAACGTGCTGTCTCAGTCAGCAGCGCTAACTGTCGTACCCTTTCCACAGCAGGTTGGCCTCACTTTACTTCCTTCCACCTTCCTCTTCCCCTGCTGAGGTCAGGAACATAGGAACCACGGGATTTGCGCCACCTCTCCATAGCAGGAACAGCCCTTTCCTGCAGCAGGCACTTCTCCCTCATGGGGACTTGTGGGATCCCAGCACCATGCTGGGGCCAACCTACCAAAAGATCAGGCCAAATGAGGACAGATCTCAGCAACAGGTGGAGGGACATGAAAAGATCATCCCATCCACACCACAAACAATGGTTTGGGTGAAATTTGCTGGCCCTGTGATACCTTTCTTTTTTGCAAGTAGTGTTGTGAAAACTTGAAAAGCTTTACTGATCACTACTGTGTCCTCAGCCTTTCTTTCCAGTTTTCTGTTTGTTTTGTGCTGGTTCTGGCTGTTAATTTTATTCATAGTGTCCAGTACTGTGCTGTTTTGGATTTGTGCCGAAAACAGTGCTGATAACACAGGGATGTTTTTGTTATTGCTGAGCAGTGCTTACACAGAGCCAAAGACTTTTCTGCTTCTCACACCACACCCCCAGCGAGTAGGCTGCAGGTGCACAAGGTGTTGGGAGGGGACACAGTCAGGACAGCTGACCCCAAATGACTAAAGGAATGTCCCATACTGTATGATGTCATACTCATTATATAAAGCTGGAGAGAGAAGGAAGAGGAGGACATTCAGAGTGATGGCGTTTGCCTTCCCAAGTCACTGTTAGGCGTGACGGAGCCCTGCTGTCCTGGGGATGGCTGAACCCTGCCTGCCATGGGCAGTGAGGAATGAATTCCTTGTCTTGCTTTCTTTGCTTGTGTGCACGGCTTCTGCTTTACCTATTAAACTGTCTATATCTCAACCCATAAGTTTGCTCACTTTCACCCTTCTGACTCTCNGGAGAGGAGAGGAGAAGAGAATATTTTAGTTGGAAAGGACCTACAAGGTTCATCTATCTAGTCCAACTGCCTGACCAATTCAGGGCTGACCAAAAGTTAAAGCATGTAAGGTCATTGTCCAAATGCCTCTTAAACACTGACAGGTTTGGAGCACTGACCACCTCTCTAGGAAGCCTGTTTCAGTGTTTGACCACCCTAATATTTCCTAATGTCCAGTCTAAACATCTAGTTCCTGATGTCCAGTTCTAGTATCAAGAATTATGCAAGGAAAGGATACACATTTCTAATTACATCTCTTTTTTCCCGCCTTTTTACTTAGATTACACACATCAGGTCAGTCTAGATGACTTACCACATCCACTTACAAAACTTAAATAATCTGTACTAATATGTATGTAAAGGAAAAGCTAAAAAAACAGCAACATAAAACTTCTAGCTATTTTTCACAACTCTCTGCTCTAATTCATTATAAATATTACTTGAGGGGAAGGGGAGGGAATCAAGTACACTGAGGCTAATTCAAGATTTTGTTTGGTTCCACTCTGAGCCATACTCTAATTAAAATGTCCTTCTTAAAAATATTTTAGTCAGGGACTTTTCTCTTTTCCATATGAAATATTAGAAATGTTATGACATGTAAGAGCTATGAGATGCTATAATATTATTTTAATCAGCATATGTTGGTATTTCTGTTAAGCACCTTGACCAAAGTCTTCATAGGATTACGTGAAAAAAATGAAGAAATAAGCAGAAAAAGCCAGCAGAACATTTTCATATCCAAAAAAGGGGGTTGTTTTTATTTAATTTTGAACAAGCTCAGCTTGCTAATTGTTTAAACTATTGCAAATTTTGAACCTTTACCAAAAGAGCAAAATGGGAAAATCAGAAGTGCTCTTTCTTCAGATTAAGATTTCTATGGAAGTGTGCCAAGTGTTCCTACCGATGATGCATAAATGTTGCCTCTAACAGATAAAACTACAGAAGATATTTAAAAGCACTCAGTATTGGTGTAACTGGTGAATACAGTAGAAGAATTTTCCAATAACTTCAATGCCTGCAGACCTGGGTCAATGCCAAGTGCTTTAGAAATTCTTCCTTGCACAATTTTCCCTTCTAATAATTAATGTTTATGACATTGTTATTTATACCTCACCAGGAAAACCAGCACTTCTACTGCATATTCAACACAATGGCTTATTTAAATACATTTAAATTAATAATTTATTTTAATACATTTTCAAGTTACTGCATCTCTGGAGCGTATTGGATTTCTTTTCCACTTAAACCATTGGATACCATGACATCCACAGACTTGAAAACATGCTTCATTATCTTAAATCTGATGAAATGCTACCACCACTAGGCATGATATCTGTCACATACTACCCAGAGCAACAGATCATGTAAGTCAGTCCACGCCTGAGGACTCTCCCACACCCAAACTCATTTTTGCAGTCATACCTGAGTTTTCATGCTCTTCTTTGTGCAACTTTCAAAGCAAAAATCCTCTTGTTATTTCAAAGTTCATGCAAATTATCACAAATTTTACTCTTGTCTAAAAAGAAAACAAAAGCACGTTTTCCAAATACTGTGGACAGTGGAACACTGCCATTCTGCACAGCAGTACCCAAATGCACTCAACTGAGATTTGGTCCCTCCACTCAGCTGGGTAACAATTTTCCATCTACATTGCCATTTTTAAGAAAATGAAGCATTCAACTAAATATTTTATATTTCCTTTAAAAATGAAAAACCAAAAATCAAATATATCTATATTTTGCTGCTGCAATAATTATAGTTTTCAATGGAAAGATGCTTCCAAAACTAATAATTTTTTTCTTAATTTTTCATGGAACCAAAATTTACTTAGTGTCCAGGTTTCTATTAAATTCCTCCCAAGTGTTCATGTGTCACAATCTGAAAAAACAGATGGGGTAGTAGACAGCAAATGAGGTCCAAATAGATGAGGTAATCACCTGCAGTGAGAAGTACATCTACGCCCTCCCATGTCAAATCCAGCATTTATCTTGGCTCCAGAGGCCTGACCACTGGTGACCTGAGCAACATCAAGTACTAGCCGTTCCAAAAATGTAAGGCAAAAATAAGGCTGGTTCTTCAAGACAAGTCATGGAAGTTTCAAAACAGTTTTCACACACTTGTTTTTCACACTCTTTGATCTGCTGTTTTTCCAGGAGGACATGCATACATTTCCAGATCACACTGAACACCTAAAGCAAACAATGAAAGGTTCTTTTCACTTCAGAGATTCCTACTGGGTAGGTGCTTTGCAGAAATGTTTTATTTTTTCACAATCAGGCAATAAGGTAAAAAACACCTGAGGTTTTTTGAAGGACAATTAAAACATCATGTAGCAACTCTCGCAATAAAGTATTGCCTTCAGTTACTGTGGCGTTTCACAGAATTGCACTGAAATGCTACCAACTCTGCTCAACCACTTGAAAACTATAATTACTGTTTTCTCATAAGCTAGTCTTTTTTTATATATATATTAATGTCAAGGACCCAAAATAATCATTTTTTTAAATGATCATATAAACAATTATATTTGAGAAATTAGAAAAGTTGAAAGAACTTTACAAATATAAGTGATGTTAAAAAAAAACCAACACATTTTTTCCAGGCAGACCCCAAATTTTAAAAAAATCCAACAAGTCAAATTTTAAAAAAGATCCGATGAACAAAGTAACGTAGTCACTCTCTCTGTTTCAAAGGATCTGGGGTGTCACAGACCCCTGCGTTCATGCCCTGCATCACCTATCAGAGACAGCACAATCCACCATTCAGCAGTTAGTGTTGCTTTTAGAAACCCTAGATGAAGAGATTTCCTCCCTACCTGAGAGTCTGGGGCTGTGCTTTAAAATGCTGGTGTCCTCAGCAAGAAGCACCATTCATTAGCAGCAATTGTTTGCCTGTCCTTCTGAAAAGGAAGGAGAGGTAAAAGCATTTGTTTGTGCAAAGTTATAGACCGATCTAGTCAATAGCATCTGCAAAGTAAATTTACAGTGATTAAAATGTACTCTCTGTCAGTCCCTTCAAGCTCCTGGTCTTTCATATTACACTCCGGGAGCAGGTGTCAGATTGAAATAGAGGAAATGCTATGCAGGATAAAAAGCATGGACGACAGTCCCTTGACATTACTTATTTTATTCAGCTAGAGACGCTGAAAGATTATTGTTACAATAAGACAATGGAAAACAAAATTTTGTGGCTGTGTTTTTTAAATATTGAACAGGAGGATATGTTCTCTGCTTCCTAAGTCTAAACATGCGCATTCCTTCTGATCTTTTTTCTCTCCCCAGCTTGTGAGGCAAATGGAGTCTGTAAAGGATCTGATCGCGTTGGCCATACCGCAGATGTAATCTGCCCAAGGCTGCTGAATATAAGCAGTGTAGCCGAGAAAAAGAAGCCAAATCACTGTCACAAGGCACAGCATACCCTCTTCAGCTAGCAGGAAGGTACCACTTCAGCTAATAGGATGGTCCAGTTACAGCAGCAGCAAACAGGCATGCACATGGGTACAGCATCACATGTTAAAACCATTCAAATCTTCCACTAATTTATTGTGGCCTTTCCATACCTGGTCATCACGTTCCTTGCCTGAATTTTTGTATGTCACAAGATTTGGTCTGTTGAGGCATGATTGTTGGCTGTTTCCAGAACACAGAAAGACATTCCACCCTCCCATTCCATTCTCTTTCCCCATGTTCTCTGGCACCATGATTCAAAAAGTAGCTTTTCATTTTCCTTTAAAACCTTTCCACAAAGCATTGGAAGCTGCTTACTGCTAAAACCAGCTTTGTATAAGGCACAGTGCACTGATTCTCCACCATTGCTGACCAACATGTGGTGGCTGTTCATAGACTCACAGAATCCTAGAATATCCTGAGTTGGAAGGGACCCATAAGGATCATCGAGTCCAACTCCTGGCTCCACACAGGACCAGCCCAATCAGAGATGACTGAGAGCATTGTCCAGATGCTTCTTGAACTCAGCCAAGCTCGGTGCAGTGACCACTTCCCTGGGGAGCTTGTTTCAGGGCCCGACCGCTCTCTATCAAGTTCTATCGCTGGTCACCAGAGGGAGGAGATCAGCGCCGGCCCCTTCCTCATGAGGAAGCTGTAGGCTGCAATGAGGTCACCCCTCAGTCTCCTGTCTCCAGGCTGAACAAACCAAGGGACTTCAACCTCTCCTCATAGATCTTCCCCTCTAGACCCTTCACCATCTTTAACTTGCATGCAAGTTAAACTGAGCACCACATTGGATCCGAGAAGGAAGTGTTTTACCTGCTCAGACACGTAGGAAATGTTAAAGAATTTTTGCCTTCATTAGGAGACAACAGCCTAATTCCTGAAGGGGACCAATGAGTTTAACTGCAGAGGTCTTGTTTTCTAGTAACGTCCTCATGCTCTCCTGCTTTTTGTCTCTAGTCCACTCTGGGGGTGGTTTTGGCCCTGCCTCATAGCTTGTGCATTTACTGCAAATTTAGGACAACTCTTGTGGTGTGTGTTCTTCTTGCAAGAGGTAATAGGGATGCTCTGTGCATCCCTCTGGTTTAAACCTCTATCCATTGCTGGCTGCACTTGCAGAGCAGTAAACTTATTTACCTGTTGTCTTTTCTAGTTTAATGTTCTTGTGTAAATAAAAAAATGCTTTGGTTTTGAAACCTTGCATTTTTAATCAAAACATAAATTTCTGTTATGTTTATAGCAGTAAGGTGTGTGAGGAGCAGGATAATCTTTCTAATCAAAGCAACAGAAAGAGAAAAATGGAAAACTGGAACATTTCGGCATCAGAACAGATGTTTCAGCACAGCTCCAATTTACATAACATTTTTTTCTAAATGTCTCATTTTCTTTTCAGTGTACAACTAAAACAAATTTGGAGAAATTTTTTGTAAATAAATAGTTATCCTTCCTCAGCCTGCTCTAGTTCTTCTCCTCCTGTCAAGGTTTGCGAAGGTTTGGCAGCACAAGCTGAGGTTTGGCTCAAAGACAGTGAGGAAGTCCTTCTTTCTTCTAACTCTCCTAAATTCATGGGCTCATCCTGAGGCAGCTCCTCAAGCCACATGGTACTGAGAAGGCCACACTTAGTAGTGCAAGTTAGGGTGCTAACTTTGCCCCAAAGGCCAGTTGTATCTTCACCAGAGGAGGCTGCTGGAGCCATTACTGGAGTCTTTGAAGCGAATTACTAATATGAAGCAAGTTGCATTTTATTATGGATATATTTAGGAGGAAAGAAACAATGAACCAAATAAACTCAAAACAGAACAATCACCTCAAAGTTTTCTGAGTGATATTGCCAGAATCCACACTGCTTCAAGGAACACCAGCCACTAGATCCTTAATACTTTAAAGCACTGGAATCTGAAAAGACTGCTACTGTCTTGGGGTCTTTCAGGGGTGAAAAATATTTATCTAGCATCTCTTGGAAGCTAGAAAACCAAAACCCAGCTGCCTGGGATCCTGCTCTCCCTTCCATTGTGTGCCTCATGGTTTACCACCTTAAGTGACAGTTACCGAATGCGTCATTGATAAAGCAGAAGGAATTAATGTAGATTTAAGACACAAAACTCACTCAAGGCAATACTCCTAAGCCTCCTTTTCCATGTTATGGAAGAACAATTTGTCAGCGCTTCCTGAAAGCTTCTCCCTCACTTCTCAGTATATCAAACCAGGATATGTTCTTTATGCCTGTTCTTTATGCTCTGTTGTTGGTGATCTTCCCTCCCTCCCTCCCTCCCTCCCTCCCTCCAGAGATAGGCAAGGTGACTTTCTGGGGCAGGAGCTATGTGGCTCCTCTGTNCTTCCTTCCTTCCTTCCTTCCTTCCTTCTTGAAAGTAGGAAAAATTCATAGGGGACAAACATCACAGACCCTCAGAGTGCTACGTATGTGTGTGTATGTTAAGTTTCATCCTACACAGACTGAAGGTACCTTCTTGCAGTTCTTTGCGAGACACCTCCCTTTTTCTCATTGTTATTTTCTCAGTTATTAGTGATAACCCTGGACCTGCCTACCAGACCAATGCAATAAGTAAAGCTTTCTTACTGTAACTACACAAGACACCTATGGTACAGCATACGCCTCTTGTTTAGTATGTCAAATATCTTCTGCATTAATGACAAGATGTCTGTGAAAATTTCATGTAGTCCTCAAGTAAGAACTACTACTTTTAACACACTGCAGTAACTGAAAATGCTAGGAAGGTTTATGACCAGGAAAAGGACTTTTAAAAGCCTCTAATCTGATACAACTATTTCCTTATCCCAGTTTTTGCTTGACACCTATTAAAGTTACATGCAAATTGTGAGAGGAGTTCATATGCCTACAAGCCTATTTTTTAAAATACATCCTCCAAAGTTGCATAAGCTTCACGACATTTCCTATTAGAATTGTGAAAAGATGCTTAAATCAATTTCAAGTTCTTCTTTAAAAAATTTCTTCATAAATTGAAAGCTTGTAAATTCCTCCCTCTCCCTTCTTCAGGGCAACTAGTCTTGGAGCAAAATCTTACTTTCACTGAAGGAGAACTGATGAGAGTCAAATTCTGATTAGAATTAGAGTTAGAAAGCTTAAATTTGTGAAATGCCATTTTTATAAGAGGCAGAGAAGGATCTTGGACATTTTTCAGTACTGGAGGGTCATGGAAGGGACAAAAGTCAACTGTGGTTAGAAAAGGGGTGAGATTAGTTTTAAGTGTGGGAAGAGAGAGAAGAGGGAAAGGAAAGGAAAGGAGAGGAAAGGAGAGGAAAGGAGAGGAAAGGAGAGGAAAGGAGAGGAAAGGAGAGGAAAGGAGAGGAAAGGAGAGGAAAGGAGAGGAAAGGAGAGGAAAGGAGAGGAAAGGAGAGGAAAGGAGAGGAAAGGAGAGGAAAGGAGAGGAAAGGAGAGGAAAGGAGAGGAAAGGAGAGGAAAGGAGAGGAAAGGAGAGGAAAGGAGAGGAAAGGAGAGGAAAGGAGAGGAAAGGAGAGGAAAGGAGAGGAAAGGAGAGGAAAGGAGAGGAAAGGAGAGGAAAGGAGAGGAAAGGAGAGGAAAGGAGAGGAAAGGAGAGGAAAGGAGAGGAAAGGAGAGGAAAGGAGAGGAAAGGAGAGGAAAGGAGAGGAAAGGAGAGGAAAGGAGAGGAAAGGAGAGGAAAGGAGAGGAAAGGAGAGGAAAGGAGAGGAAAGGAGAGGAAAGGAGAGGAAAGGAGAGGAAAGGAGAGGAAAGGAGAGGAAAGGAGAGGAAAGGAGAGGAAAGGAGAGGAAAGGAGAGGAAAGGAGAGGAAAGGAGAGGAAAGGAGAGGAAAGGAGAGGAAAGGAGAGGAAAGGAGAGGAAAGGAGAGGAAAGGAGAGGAAAGGAAAGGAAAGGAAAGGCATTGAATAAAGATATATAATATACAAAATAATTAAACTGGATAGGTGGAAAAACTCTAGAAGATCATTGAAATGATTATTCAAAGTCAATTTCTTTAGGAGAGTTAGAAAAACATGCAAAAGGAATAATGAATCTGCTTGGATGGGAAACTCTTACTGTCCCCTCCAATGTTATGATTTATGATGTTTATTCCACATAATAAATGTAATTTATCTTAGAAGCTTGACTATGTCTCTTTCATTCTGCCTATGGTATATGTCACATTTTTGTCTTCTTCCAAGAAACATCTCAATATTTTCAGCTATTCCAATGAGCCATTACTCGTTCAGAAGTTTACAATTCACAAAATCTCCTCCTTCCCTTGTACACCCATGATAATACATTTAAAAGCTTCATTTCTGTGTTACCAAGCCCATTATGTCTTAGGATACACCATATATATTTGTCTTGGATGTGCCTTCATTTCACACAAGTAAGCCTTTCCTTCACTTATGCTGATGAAAATTACTTGTATCAAAGATAAAATCCAGCATAATTGTGAAACTGAGGTCACAGAACTTCAGTTTTACTCTGGAGAGGTGTTTTCATTTATCCATCTGTGGGTCCTTGGGCAAATCTCTAGACTAGTCCTAAGGGGTTTGTGAAAGATAATGAAAGCAAATAAACCTACCTATTGACAGTAGGCTTAAACTACCCATACAGGAATGCACAAGAAATGTTTTAGGGGACTTGCAAATTGAAAATGTTTACACTGGAGTAAGTATTCTTTGTGAATACTTTGGTGTGACTTCCATTAGATCTTTAACCCTGACAGTACCTCATGATTTAGCAGGACAGGTACGGTCATGAGACACCAATAGGGTGGGGGAGTTGGATGAGACCAGTCCGGATCTTGCAACACAAATCATGACCAGAAGACGGCCTTATTTCACTCAAGAAATTCCAGTTTATGTCAGATGACAGCAGGGAGAAATCCTTTTACAACAAGTTGAGGCATTATTTTTCAGCCTGAATCAAAAAATAAATAAAGCGCTTAGAACCAATACTTTTACAATGGAGCAAATTTTTTTAAAAAAGGAAAAAAAAGGCAACACTCATGTATGTTTATAGAAGATATATGTGAAGCCATGAAACTGGATTCATAGGTTTAACTTTCACTGCTGATAGCAGGGCACCCAGTCCAAACAAGTTTTCCTGGCTTCCCTTGGGTCATGGAGGGACAGCAGCAGCAGGAGGGCAGAGATGGTTCACCATTGGGAAGCACTCTGACACCCATCCCAGCATGAGACAGATGGCTGGTCTTGGCTCTCCTAGACAAGATGCTTGACCTTCATACAACTGAAGGTACCTGAGGTGGAGGCCCCCCACGGCAACAAGAAAATCTGACTTTACAGATAAATAAAAGCCTGAAATGGCAGCATGAAACTGTCTGTCCACCATTATCATTAGTTATGTGTGTTTCTGACTGTGTATGGAGATGCTATGAAAGTCAAAAGACTGAGGTTTTCAGTCTTGTTCTCAAGACTATTATTCATGGAAAACATGAACCTAAATCCTTCCCTGAAACCTGGCTATGCACTGGGGTCACTGAAACATTCAAGAACAGAAAAAGCAGCAAGATTTTTACATCTGCTGAGTTAAAGATTAGTAATTTATATCTTCTGGGACAACAGAACAATTTAATCTCCAAAAGCTGCAGTTTGAAGTTGAACTGTTAAAGTTTTCATGGAGCTTTCAAAGAGATAACTAACGGCCGTAACAGTTCTCGAAGAATAAACCCCAACATTCTTTCTTTGAAACCATATTCTTAAATTACGCTGCTGTCTCCCAGTCACAATTAAGAATTTTTAAGTATGCCAATTAGACCGTTCCTAGTTCTTAAGAGATTTTGATTGCACTTCTGAGCAAAATGATGTGGGAATCAAGTCAATTCTCAGAAGGGGCTCAAAAAGCTTTTAAAATAATTTTTCTGATGCATGAAAGCATAACCTAAATGGAGCTGTGTTTTCACATGAGGTTTTGTTTCTTACTGTATGATGTATTAAGTAATACTGCTCATAGCAATAGTCTAAAGAGTTTTAAGAGGCACTGAGAAGTTTGTTTAAGAGATGACAGCAAAAAAAAAAAGATCACTAATTCTTTCTACAGAACAAACATCACTGAAAAATTTTTGTTTTTTCTTTTCACCTTTCAGATAGCAGCTTTTAACTGCTGACATTTTTGCTTTACTTTGCATATAAGCTTAAACGTATGTGAACAGGTAGGCACTGTAGGGGTGAATCATGTCAAGGGCTGTTTCTATTTAAGCTTTTGCTTTAAGGAAAGAAGGAGGGTGAAGAGACAGAGAAGGACTAATGGCATCTGGAGCTCAGGCTATCTGGCTGTGAGACAACCTGGAGGTTCAGCAGGAGTGAAGGCCACTATCTCTAGCGAGTACTCCTCCAAAAGTTTGGGAGGTGAGCGGTAGCAGGGTTACGCATTTACTGGCTGTCAGGACGTCAGAGAACTCTCTGACTTCACCCCTCGCAATACCAACTATTTCCTAGGGCCGTGCATTATGGGAGAAGATTGCATGCAGCTTACGCCCAGGGTGTAAGGAGCGTTGCATGGAAAAGATGTTTATAATTTGTCTACGTACATTATATTTAAAATAGTTGATTGTTTCAGAGCACATGGCTGTTTCTTACTAGTTCCTGTGAAGAAAATTCACCAAAGTGAAGGAAATATCTGAAAATGGGTGCAGAATTATAGTACAATATAAATGTCATGAGTCTCATAAAGATATAAGAAATTTTATGGTGACATGGTAATAAGAGGAGTTCATAAAGTCCTTGCACAGCTATTCCCTTGTCCCGCATGTTCTCCTTTGAAGTATAAATGGTCTCAGAACAATAAAATACACACACAAACCTACCCTCTTTACAGACTTAGTAAAAAAACCCCACTTGTTTTGACTAATTCTTCCTAACAGCAAAGAACTTCCACTTGCCTTAGCAGGGTCACTGACACCTTGGGCCCACAGGACCCCCTGTTCTTCACCAGCTGCCCTCTTGCTGCCTCCTCACTCCTCTGCATCTCCTCAGCACTACAGTGAGCAATGTCACACCTGGACTTTGGTCTCCATCTCTATTTTCATCAATTCCTAGCAAATCTATCAGAAAGCTTTTATAGTTAATACAAAAATCAATATGAAAAATAAAGTTAGTAATAGTTTTGCATGTCATTCTTCCTGATGCCAAGGTTTCTGACTTAACAGCATAGACCTGAAAATTTAATCTTATCCTCTGTAGGAGCATCGGGGGATTTCCCCCAGTAAAAGCTTAACCAGCAATGAGGCCATGATGGAGTCCTGAAGGATTATAGAAGTAATTTGATTATCTTCTGCAAATATTCAGTTGATACTTGCACAATTTTTTAAATTAAACTACCACTGACAAATTAATCTGAATGTATATCTGTGGTCCTAAATGGAGGAGCAAAGAATATAGGAAATACAAGCTTTCTTGTGCTGAGGATAGCCTTCTGAAATCCAGTACTTCCCCCAGAGTGATAAAAAGGACAGCAAAACAGGTAGAGTAGTGCTACACCCACTTCTATTCAAATCTTGGTTGTGCTGAGTTTCAGCCAGAAATCTATCAAAAAAGAAAAAAACGGAAAGAGAAATCTGTATGAAAGTCACATTATGGGGAAATGGAGTCACAAATTGCCTGCAGTGCCCTAAAAAAACTCTCCATAGAAGCCTTTATTTCTTTTCATATGTTTTCTAATATATGTTTTATATAAACTGATTAGTACATATAACTTGAAATAATTAAACACATATGAAATAAATATTGTAATTAAATGCCAGTATGTCGTTAAACAAATCAGGTAATTCAGTTAACATTTAGTTGATATAATAATAATACATTGAGTATAAATCCCTTAATAGATATATTCCCACCTGTGACAAAAACACATTCATGTGAATATATTTTACTGAAGTTGTACATTTATTTCCTGTTCCAGTAAAGATCTTCTCTGCTTCCACCCTGAATATGCTGTTCCAGTCAAAAATACACTGTGTTTATATTTGCCTTTCTTTTGGGGTTTTTTCCTGAGACTACTTTTTCTACTTCTAATTACAGATGTAATTTTACTTCATTATTCTGGAACTTAGGTTTTTGGAAACAGTTTTCCAGTTTACATCCTTTTCCAGGATATTTTCCACAACTCTGATCAACAGCATTTTCTTGGAGGTCAATAAAACCCCAAAACCTGTACAATGGATCTAGCTATTTACATGCAAATGTGAGCAGCACCCGACCACTTCACAATCAGTGCTTCTGTTAATCTTCTTTGCCAGCTTATTCAAGTAGCATTTCAGTTAATTTGCTGAGTTTTGCTTGGGGTGACTGATTTGTCCCTGTTAAAGTTTGTGTGGGTGAGTAGCCATGTGGGGTTACGATGTGATATGTGCAGAATTTATTACAGCATTGAAGGAAAGATCAGTTAAAAAAAATAAAGTGTGACTTGTACTAAGTGCTGGTAATGGCAGAAGACAACTATTTTTTTATCTACTGTGAGTTCCACCACTGTGTGCCAGCTACTGGGAATTTCACCTCCTTAGTCTTGAATTGCCTTCTAGTTACTTGATTTCAGTGATCTGGTGGAATATAACGGTGCCAGAAGCACTCTACTAAGCAGGTGTGCCAGCCTGCAGGGCTACTTGAAACTCCAGGCTTGAGGTGGAAACCCATAGGGACAGCCAAGCCCAGCTGTGACGCTGGGCACCCTGGGCAGCTGCCCTGCCTGGCAAAGTCTCATCTGGACAAAGAGTTTAATCCTAACAAGTGAACAGCAGCAACTTAAATTAATGTAGTAACTTCTTGGAAATCACAAATGGCAAAATGAGAGCTATATTTTGTGGATGAAGGCAGGGCTATTTCAGAGCCAGGAGAGGTGGAACCTGGTTCAGATACCCTTGATGTCATGATGTCTCCTGTTCCAGCAGAAGAGCATGGCACCATCTGCTACCCTTTTTAAAAGTTACAGCCTCTGTTCTCCAGATGTGTTGCCAGTGCCCCTGGCAGTGAGGTGGAGCTCACCCCAGATCCCTGAATCAGGCGCAGGTACTGCCACCAGTTGTAACAGGGTCTGAGAGACACAGCAGGGAGGGCAAAGCACTGACACCTCCCTCCTGAAAACGCATGCAGGAGCCTGAAGCTCTTCTCTGATCCATTCTACGAGAAAGAACTCATTGAGAAATTATTTTGCTTTATATTCTGTAAGTTGCTACAACTGTAAGCTGATTAGAAGCTGTGAATATCTTAATTTTCTTCTAAGAGAAGTAGCTTTTTATTTGCCAGCATTTCAAAGGTACTAAGTTTACCTGCCTGAGCAGTCACGCTACATTCTGCAGGCAGTTTGCAGGCATAAGGGATCAGTACCCAGTACAGGATCAGCTTCACACTCAGTGTTTCCAGAGCCCTTTTAATGGCAAGGGGCGTCAAGTCCTTGTGGGTAGAGGTGGCTTAGTAAAATGCGTAGAGCTTATTTTCAGTGTTTCGCTGATTCATAGCACTGACTGACTGTCTGTCCTTTAAATTAAATGCAATAGAATTATTAGCCTGTACAAGGACCAACTGTAGGATCCACATTTCTTGGAATCAGGATGTGATTTTTTTATATTGTAGTAACTAATGAAGCTATTTATAGAGCTTTCTGATTAAGTGTAAAATATGTATAGAGATAATAAACCTGTTCAGGTACATGCCCCAAAGTTTAGTTTCAATCCAAAGTTTACTTGAAACAGAGAGTGTCAGACAGTCTGCTCTCTTGAGATTTTTCACTACTATCACTGAATGTTTCCAGTAATTCTTGATCCTGATCAGGAAATCCTGCAAGAATGTCTTTTCGTGTGACTGAAGTGTCTCAAATGCGTGTACCGTTCTTATTTTCTTTATACCTGGAAAAATTCTGAACTACAGCTTTGTCACAGAGGTCTTCTGACACTTTGAAAGAAAAGACGAAATCTGAATTGAATATAAAAATGTATTCTTTGGGACCTGATTTGTCCATGACATAGAATACTGGGCATTACATTTCTTTGTGGTCAATAATTAGATACATTTATGAACTCATTTCATCTTGTGAAAAAACTGCTTCTTATTCATAGGTTTGCCCTGAATAATTTGCAAGAATACAGTCACACCATCAGGTTAGAAGACAAATTTTGACATCAGTTTTGGTCATATAAGTCATGCAGTTCTGGTGGAGTTTGCTGTGCTTTGAAGCATTTGAAATCAGAATTAAGATGCAGAAGTACCTGTATGTAAACAATTTCTATGCTAAGCTCTATTCATTTTTTAAGATAAATGAACATTTTTTTAATATTAGCAAAAATAGCTATCATAGGAAATGACCTTTCAGTACTATGAACCAATAAACATGAGGGAAAATAAAACACAATAATTTAATCAGTTGCAGTTAATCCATACTGTCTTGAATCAGACATATGTTGTTATCCTAAAAATGAATAAAGATTAGGTGAATGCTCACTTGATGTACATTGTTTCAGCCATTCTTAATGAGGAGACTTATTTGCAGTGCAATTAATGATTTTTTTTTCCTTTTAAGATTTTAAGAGTAGCTAAGAAAATACAATATAAAGCATCACTCTGCAAGAATGCTGTGGAAGGTTTTAATTCAACAGCTGTATAACGCACGTGTTCAGGCAAGAGCAACACGTTAATAAATCCCATTTATTCCCTTCCCCCTGAGGTCTTTGCTGACTTTGACTGACAAAGTTCTGCCTTTATTAGTTATGACAGATCAGGCTTTGGTTTTCATCTCTCTGGGGAAACGTCACACTGTTATTTTAAGGTGAATTGCTCAGTTCAAGTAACAAAACTGCCTTAAGCTCTCAAGACAGTTAATGCAGGGCAGCTATTTTAGTTGGTTTCACACTTTCTCTGACAGTAGGAATACATTGATTATGAAGAAAGCAGAAGAGAGCAGATGGGATGGACAAGGATCCTCCTGGGGTTTTGTCCGAAGGGCCTGCAACAGGCGTGTGAATATGCTGCTTCTCTGAGCTCCAAAACCAGGCACCTCAGAAAGATGAGTGAATTAATTTGCTCTTCCCCTTCTTTTCTAACTTGTTTAAATTTAATTACTTTTAACATCATTCCTCTGCAAATGCTTAGACAGTCAGGCACTACAGGACAGATAGGTGCAGCTGGGAATTCCCAAAGCTTGTGATGTTTCTGCCCTGGCTTCACTTCCCCCTCCTGCTGTACATGTGTACCTAGGTTCACCCAAAGAGCTGTGCCAGAATATGGAGTTGGGAAATACGAAAGAACCCCACCTTATCTAATCATGGCTTTTCTGGAAAAAAAAAAAAAAAGTATAGACTGTGCTTGCAATCCAAAAACTGGGTATTACAAAAAAGCTGCTTTGGGATAGCTCCTTTGTTTATTACTTGCTAAGGAGGAAGAGACTGCAATGAGATTGCCTTAGAGTGGTATAGGCTTGTGCAATGGCATACCTCCTCCACAGTTTGTGTCCTCCACTTAACTTGCTGCTGCTGGATTAGCTCTGCACAGTGAGCAAGGATACCATTGGACTTCCCACAGTGACAGCCACAACCGTACAATTAAATGGGAAGGCAAAGAAATGTATGGGTTTTGCTGTAGCTGTTGTACATGGCAATGTGCAGACGTCAACAGTGAACAGAAGTTGGAAACTTCTGTTCATTTATTTTTAAGACCTGATGAGTTTCAGTCCTAGTAGCACTGCTTAGTTGAAATAATTTTGTGTTCTAGGAAACTTTCAGTATTTTTCTCTTCAGCTTTGCTACTGCTTTACTTCACTCTTGTAATGTATAATGCAAGAGATTTATAGTGTTTTCCTATTAATACAATTAATAACTGTACAATCTATCCTATAGAATACCTTGCCACACCCTGATGTTGGCTTTCCACAATTTAAAAAAAAAAGGACTGTGCACATATCCTTTCATAGCTGAGCCATTTTCAAGGCATTGAAGGTACATTTCTCACCATGGGATCACTTCATAGAGTCTTTTAATGAACTTTATCATTGGCTTTTTTAAGTCTTTGCAATTTACATAAACCTTTTCCCACTAACCTCCAGTATTTTCATATCCTTGTAAGGTTATCTTCATAACCTTGTAAAAGGTTAGAAGTGGATAGTTTTCTTTTAAAGAAAAAAAAATGCTGTTTTACATCTGAACTACCACAAATCTCTGAAAGTTTAATAATTTTGGTTTTAAAGATCAATTTTATTGCTGAAATAAGCCTTTATTGTCTGCATTTCTCTGAAGTAACTGCTCTATTTTTTCAAAGCGTGTATAATGCTTTCTAACTTCTTGATCTTCAGGAACTGAGCTGATTTTAATATTATGTAGAGGTATTCACCATAAAAAGTAGTGTTGTAGTTTATTTATGGGGCAACAGAAATAAGAATGACAACAAGTCTAAGAATAGCCACTTGAAATGCACTGTAGGAGCATGACACTGCTCTGTTTCACTGGTGAGTGGTGATAGATTCCCTTCCACTGAGTCCTTAATGGCTCATATACGCCTGAATTATTTCAGAAGTTCACTAAAATGTTAATTACATTTTAAAAAATCTCTAGCTGCCTCCTGAATGTTAAAAGTCTTTCCAAGTGATAGTTAACAGTCACATTTTCTTGGGAAAATACAATCAAAGCCAGAAATAATAAAAATGTTGCCCAAGCGCTGTGAATCCTCAAAATTACTCTCTCATCTTCAAAAATATTTCTAAACATGAAAATCCACTATTAGAAATCTCTCAGCAAAACTACCAAAAAAATTATGCCAGAGCTAAACCGAACTGGTATTTGTCCTGTGCTGACATGCTCCCATCAGTCATCTTTGGCAGTTTTTCCCACTCTGGGACATGCTATCAACAGTGTCACAGGGCCTACTCAAAAAAGTCTGTATTCTTCTGGTTTACAAAAGAAAAAAAGTTCCCTTGGAAGCATACACCGTCTGAAAGTAACCTCCAGCCAACTGGGCCAGATGTAGTTAGCGTGAGTTTTCCTCCTATAGCTTGTCCAGCTCAGCATTCATGACTAGCTCCCTTTGCTATTCCTAGTCACCAGGGCTGTTAGAGTTCAGGATGGAACTTTTGCTCCATAAATAAGACCTGCAAGAGACTGGAGCTACAACCTTTGTGTTATTTTCCTGAAGCACAGCCACAGCACCTATTACATCCTAAATCCTCTCAGCTGAGGGAATATAGGAAGTTGCACCACACAGCTGTGTAGCACTGGCATGCTCGGAAACTGAAGGATCTGGTCTTCTGAGCTATTGCCCTCTCACTAGTCCCACACGATGGACAAACTTTAACTGTCATCCCTATTTTCAGTGCCTTTGCAAGTATTTAATCTTCTCTTAGACTGATACTTTATGTCAACTTTCATGTGGGGTTTACCCCATTTAAGAGAAGGGGACACCCAAATATATTAATAGGGGGCAAATAATTATCAATTAGGAGTGGAATGGTAATATGCCACATCAGGGTTTGTTCTAGAGCTTGGATTGTGATATGTATGAGAACAGAAAAATCCCATTCTTGCATGACCGAGGAAAATGTAATCAGCAGCAGCACTGGAAAAAATCTTGCCTAATTACATATTTACACAATAGAGAGAAATGGCATTGGAATTGTTCCAGGTTTTTGGTTGCATAATACATGTTTAACAAAACTGTCTAATTATAACTGCACATATTTACTCCAGAGATAGAAAAGGCTTCAAAGGAGATTTTCCAACCTCCAGGAAAGACTTCCTTTTTTTCAAAACAAGTTTAATCATTTACTATTACCCAACAATCTGTGACCTTACGGTTTATAAATACATAAACTGAGCATTAATTAATATTTAATATTACATAATAAAGTTCTTCAAGTCTCATAAGTATCTGGTTTCAAACAATAATATCTTGGAACTCAAGGTTGAAGGTGACATTCCTTCTAGAACAGACAAAAATAGACAACAAAAACAAATACATGGGCCTCAAAAGTTTCCTTTCTCACAGAGTAACTGCAGAATGCAGCCTTACCCCCTGAAGCATCAAAATATCTGCATGCGTTGACATACAGAGATATGATGGCTTCTCAGCCAACAGAGGTTGTTGCAATGGGGGTCTCCAAAATAAAATTTTATAAAAGAAAAAAAAAAAAAAGGAAGAAAAGAAAATCCCCAAAACGACCCCTCCAAAACACAACTTGTGATTTTTAAGCTTCCCCTCTGAGCATGGACGAAAAAGCAAAATCCTGCCGTGTACTGACTTTCCAACAGATTTTGTTTTGGAAATATGGAAATGACCTGAGAGAACAGGTTGCTGGAACATTTTGTTTTTCCTGAAAGTAAATATATTCTTTCCCTCTGTCCACCCAATGGGCTTCCAGCCCCACTCCAGGCATCCTCCTGTGCCATGCAAAGGGCCTCTGCTGCTGCCCAGATTTCTGCTCCCTTCCTGCCCCCGTCACAACAGAAGAGTGGGCCACTGGCTGCCTGCCCGTTCCTCCTGGACAGGCTGCAGTGCCTCCTCCCCCAATCTCCCTGCAATCTCCTCCCCCATTGCCTCATCTCCCCTTGCCCCATCTCTCTGGTGATACCTCCTGGGCTCATCCAGCAGGACCCAGAAGCCAACGTGTCCTCCTCAGCGCTGGCTGGGAGAATTGCAGACCAACTTTGAGGACAAGACACTCCCATCCCAGAAAGAAGGTGGGGCGCCAACATTGGGTAAGACAGAGGTTACCTCATCACCTGGGGATTCAGGAGGCATGTGGAGCCCCAGGAGAATCAGGCCTCCTGACTTTTGGCTGATTTACCTGCTGGTAAGGTAGAAGGACCAACAAATCTCCCCAGAATGTCTCATTTCCATGAAACCAGTATTTTCTGATGTGAGAACTGCTCTATCAATGATTCCTCTTTTTTTCAACCATTTCTAACTCTGAGCTGAATTTAATGATGTTTTGTAGCAGCATCGCGTTCTCAGCGCATCAAGCATGGAGAGCGAGCTGCACCACTGACTCATCAGACGCGATACAAAATATCTCAGCATAGCAGGACTCCAAAGAAGCTCAGGGAACAAGTGACTCTGCTGCTTGTACTTTCTATCATGACAAACCCCCAGCTGACTAGCAAATTCATTTTGCTAGTACAAAACCACTCTGTAATCACAAGGACTTCCACACAAGCGACAGGGATAGACATTAAATCAAAATTTTTCTTCTCCCTGAATGTTTACAATAAAGTAGTGTCTTCAAAGATAATAATAATGACAGTGGTACCCAGGCCTGAGATGATGTGTCCTGCATGTCGTCACTATGGACCAGAGACAAACTATATCCAAGACCGAAGAAAACTCCTTTTTGCAGAAGTCATTAGCAAGCCCAGTTCTTGTTTTAACAGATGCACCTCCTTCACATTTATCTTTACTTTTGGCACTCCTTTTAAATATGTTAAATATCCAAATACATTATCAGGCAAAGAAGGATATTACATGAATGCCGATTTTTAATCTGTGACAAATACATTATATATAATAGCTTCCTTTTAATATTTCATAATCATCTTCATTTAATAACTGATCCCAGTCTAATTTGTAGTGCTCATTACTCATATGAACTGAAAATGATTTTCATCTCACGCTATAGTTCCAGCACAGGCAAGGACAGGAGCTGTGACTGCTGCTCACGTTGTGTTAATCAGGAGCTGGAGCCTGGAGAGCAGTACAGGTGCAGGGGAAGGAACACCTCCCTTCCCTGTGAATGCTGAAGGACAGAAATTGTTTCTACTGAGTGACACTCCGAGGTATGCTGAGTGCATGTCGGTAAAGTGAAGGGCGCATCTCATGCTATCTGCTCAACTGTGCTGTCACTGCCAGCTCAAGCATGTCTTTCACTCTGTTGACATGCATGACAAATTGCAGAAAAAGCTCTGACTGCTCGTACTTTCTTCCTGCATCCCAGCTTTCAGTGGTGGTAAAATACGGTTTACCCTAATGAAAGGGTTACACTCATGAATGCTTGTTAGATACGCAGCATTTTTGATACACATGCACAGATGATCTGTCATGGAATAACCCTGCTCATGTTTTAAAGTCCTGCAAGTGATGCTTTTCATATTCAATCTACAGTAATATCTACTACTTAAGAAGTCAAAGGGTGTTTTTTCTTACCTTGCAGTATTATGACATGTCAACAAACTATTAGGCAGTGTGGGTGACCCTGTGAGGGTCTGTGGTCTGAACTGTAGTCAGCTGTAGTCAATTTTTCTTGCTGCAACACATTTCTGTAGCACAAAGCATGCCAGTGTTTGGACCATTGTAAAGAAGTGTATGGACACAGCAGTTGGATTGTCCAGGGGTTAAAAGACAGGCAAACCCAAGGAAACAAGCAATTAGTCATAAGACAAGCAAATATTGGTGGAGTTGTTTTAATTTGTAGAAACCATGGAACAAAAAATGTTGGAAACATTTTAACAGCTGTGAAGTCATGCTTTTATAGGAGAAGTGCTGACCTTTCCACCTCTCAGGTTGTATCAACAGAGGTCTTGCAATCTATATTACTCAAGCAGCAACAGGTCACAATAAGCATGAAAGAAAACCCAAGGTGAGGTGACACTGTAAGGCTAAGATTAAAGTTCCTGCCATAGCAGACAGACAGACAGGTGTACAGATGCTGCCAGACACAGCTTGCTGCACCTGTGTTAGGTACTGGATGGGATTGCCTCTCTTCCTCAGCATCCACTACGACTCTGCAGTGCCTCAGATCCCACCTGGAGCTACTTGATGTGAAGCCTCCCCTGAAAATAATGGGGTTGGCTTTAACAAGCTATAGGTGAAACTGTGCAAAAAAATGTTTTATTAAATTATATTCTTGCTTATATCCATTACAGGGATTCTTTTTTTTGTCCAAATGCAGTGTTTTGAATCTATTTTTTCTTCAACTACAAGTTGTTTAGAGCAGGAATTGTTTTTCACATGCGAAGGTAAAACACCTCAGGCACCGAGTCCCAGAGTTTTTAGAGAGGCTTATTGTGTCATCGGTATAAGCATTTTCAAGCATGGAAACCCATCAGTCATGTAACATTTAAAAACAAGTACTTCAGTACTCTTCATCCTTCTTTCTGGGGAAAGATGGCTGGGAAATGAAGAGGAAAGAAGGGTTCACCGAAGCAGCAAAACTCTGACCTAGCTTCTCCCTCCTCCTGTTCTGTGTCAGAACTAAAGCCCTTCTGAGCAAACTTGTGGTATTATCTACACATGTATGGTATGTGCATGAAAACAAAGTATTTTTCAGAATGGAATAATACTCATGTTTTTTTCAGCACCAAAAATTAGCAGTCAGGACCAACAGTGCTTGACCCACATGATACAGGCAGTACTTGCATCTTTTAAGAGCATCTTTTTAAGAGCCTGTACCATGTTGCCCCCTAGGAATTCCTTTTTTTTGGCGCTGATCTGCTTTCATTTGGTCCTAGTAACCCTGTGTGACAACTGTGTTATTTACATATAAAACACCAAGAAAATTCTTGCTGCACTTTAGATTGTCTTTCAGTGTAATCAGCACTGGCCTGAGCTAGGAGTGTGACGAGCTCATGACTCCTCTGTCATCAACCTGGACCTGGGCACCATTGTTAGATCCCCCAAAACCAGCTGAGATAGGTCTGAAAATGAGGTTAGGTGTTCACTGGGATTTAAATAACAAACAACACAGGGATGTTTCATGGGATTTCCAAAATGCCATAGTTCTAAAAGGCTCGTGCTGGTCCTTCTCTTTTATTTAAGCACATTCTTGTCCTGGGTTGTGTGTTTAGATTGCTAATGTAAAACTCAGGAAGAGAAAAAACTCCTGTTCTGAATATGCACAGATGAATCCCACTATTTCTGTGTGCAGTGCATAGCACTTCCAGATGGCTTTGATGCATACTTAATGTTTATTATGTTTTCTAAAATAATTTGATTGAGTTTAACAAATTATTACTGAGTGTCTAAAAAGAGAGATGAAACAGACACACAATCAAAATGTTTCAAAAAGCCCAGTAATTGTTTGTAATTGCTATTCAGGGATTTTTTTTTCACCTGTAGTAAAATATTTTTGCTGTGTGCTCTCCAACAAAAATTTTGGAAAGCGGCTCCCAGAACAAGGTGTTCCTACTCAATGTTTGAACTCCTGGCAGAAAAGAAATAGGCAGTAGGAAGTCCTTGAAAATAGAGGAGGCAAACAAGGTTCACCAACCTACCAGAATGCACACACTCAAATCAGTTTGCTTAAGCTGATAATTTCCCAGTAAGACTGACTTTAATTATTTTTGAGATCTGACTGTTGATATATGGTAAAATATCTCCAAAGCACCTAAATGCTCATTTCAGAACATTATCTGTTCGTGCCCAGCTGCTATGGCATCTTGTTGACCTCAGAGAGAGGCAACAATCAGCCCTGAGCCGTAGAAGGTCTGACTTTTTTGTCATTCCTCCACACAGTATGACGTCTTCATACAACAGTTGCTCCACTGAAGGCAAACTTGAAGGAGACGGTAGTAATATTGGTTTAAATAACTTGGAAGCTTGAACTTCACTGCAACTCAGCAGGAATTATATTCTCACCACTTATCACCCAAATTAGTCAGGTTCCTCTGAATTTCAGTAAAAGTTAGGCATGGAAGTCTTTTTGAGGAGCTGAGTCTGAAGTCTTGCAGCATCTACAAATCTGTGTTTAGTGTCTACATAAACCAAGAAGAAATTATATTTAAGACTTACAGACTTTTAGTCCTACTCTTGATCTCCAAATATTGTGATAGACTATGAAACTACTGAAAGTCTGCTGAAATAAAATAATAGGTTAAACAATTTGCTTTGAAATGTAGCATGAAGTAAAATTCGTCTTGTTTCAGGCTCACTAAACCAATCTTCACATAATCATTAAGATGTAAATCAAATTTCTTTTGCACGTCTCAAACTGCACTTAATAAGGTGATTTTCTGCTTTTCACTTACAAAAGCCAGAAGGCTATTCATGAGGCTGACATTTGCAGCTTTCCCACTAGATTCCTAGTACCTTAGTAAATGGAAGGTTTCTCAAGGACCCAATCAGTACACCTCGCTTTTGTGATTGTAAACACTGTTGGAAACACTGGGTTTGTAGCTCACCTGAGGATACCTCCCCCATGACCTTTAAACTCAAAGGATGTCTATCCAGTGTCTTTGAATCATAATCTCTAGTATTTGAAGAAAGCCAGCATCAGATTTTCCTCAATGATAAAGTAGATATCACCAGATTCAAGGCCCTAGAAAGAAATCCTTTGGAAGCGACTGAAGTGATGTATGAACATAGGCAAGGTAGGAATGCTGAGGCAACAAATAAGGGATGTAGTCTGGAATAATGGGCTGTGTCAGAAGACCCCTTTGGGAAGCTCATAGTCAGCACAGGTTAAAGAAGCCTTCAGAAACTTATCAAACAGCATTTCACACAGCCAGGAGGAAAAGCAATGTATAGCAGGTGATTTAAAGCTGGTCCCTCTGAGCTGTGCTATGCACTCAAGACCTGCCAATCTCAGCCTCTGTGTTTAGCTGAGGTCATTAATTATTTGTTCTTAATTTCACCTCCACACGAGTGTTTTCATCAGTTCCAACACTGAGAAAAGACTTGTTTATATTTCTCCCCACAGCAAATATTTTATTGCTGATAATTCTGTGTATAAGTGGAAAATATTACATTATTTTGATTCCACGAGCTGCATTTTTCTTCCTGCTAGACGGCCCTCAGGACTGTGCAAACACAGTAGCAAAAATTCAAAGATTTTTGGTCCACAGTATGAGACTGGAAGGCTACATGGTAAGCAGCTCCTCATAACTACACTGCAGAAGCCGAATTTTCCCAACTCCTCAGTCACCCTGTCTATATCCACTGTATTAAATAAATAAATAAATAAATCAGAAGGTAAAAGAAAATGAAGGTGAAAAAAGAAGGTGAAAGGCAGCCATTTTTAAATAGAATCAGAAGCAAAGTTCTCTGTTTCTCAAGAATTTTCAGTGAGCCAAATGCAAGTGGAAGAATCATTGGCAGAGCAGTTTTCCCATTTGTTCAACTCTCACCTAGGGATTTAGATTCCCGCAAGTCCAAGAAGCATTGCAATACATTTTAAAGTGTCCTGAAGGGACCCTTCATTTTGAGTCATTATTTACTCTAAAGAAAAGTAAAACAAGCAGGGTACTTAGCATTTCCCACATGTCAGTTATTTAATATATCCCCTCTCATTTCCTTCACATGACTCTCTTTCTGCCTCTTAATAGGTTGTAATCTAGCAAGGGTTTTCACTGTGGAAATTGTCTTGTATGCTTATATTCCATATTTCCCTGGTATTTTGAAGAATAAGCCAAAGCCTGAAGAAAAGAGCTCTGCTTAAGCACATATTGAAAATTAAGTCTGTGCTATATTGTTTTACAGAATCAAGATCTGCATTTGACATATGTCTCTGTCCTAAAGCCATTGGAAAGTAAGCACTCACACCACTTGAGATTTTTTCAAATACGTTGCATCAGAAGTCTGACTTACTGTCTCTCAAAGCATTTTGCTTGACATTTTTATCTTTTCTCAGTTTCTCCAATCTTTGCTATGTAATGGAACAAAAAGCTCATGATTTGTTCTACATACTGACTCACAAGTACTACGAAAACTACATTATTTCCTCTCATGTTCTACATATGATACAGGATTATCTGTCTTCTCCTTAGGGTGTGAGGGTTTTCTCTACCATCTCCAGCTCTTCCCTGCTAGTTTCAGGGTACTCATCTTCTAGTTTTTCTTGGTATTTGTTTCCTACTCAGTATTTTACACAAATGTATGTTATGTTCTTGCATTGTACTATTCTGACCTCTTTAAATCTCCTTGTAGTTTAACTTTCTTCTGTATATTTGCTGATACTCTTATTTTGATGTAACTGACAAATGCGGTCAATGTCAAGTGTAACCACTCTTTTAAAATGATCACAAGGGTCATAATAATATTTCCTACATTAACCTCAGCTCTCTGTCTGTCAAAGAGTTTCTAATCTAGTATATGCTACTGGATGCTATGATTCCATCATAAATCAATAATGTAGCACTATAGCACATCCATTATGGAATTTCATATGTAAGAAAACATGCTTTAGGGTTTTTTTTAAAATTATATCTGTTTATTTGCTGTGTAGTAAAAGCATATTTTTTGCTATTTCAGAATCATAGTCCTATTACAAATATGCACATAGGACCCATTTCAGACCTTACCAAAATCACTACACTAAACTGGATTGATATTCACAGAATCAGAGAATCATAGAACAGTTTGGGTTGGAAGGGACCACAAGGATCATCTAGTTCCAACCCCCCTGCCATGGGCAGGGACACCCTACACTAGACCAGACTGCCCAAAGCCCCATCCAACCTGGCGTTAAACACTGCCAGGGATGGGGCCTCCACAGCTTCTCTGGGCAACCTGTTCCAGTGCTTCACCACCCTCACAGTAAAGAATTTCTTTCTAATATCTAATCTATATTCCCCCTCTTTTAGTTTATACCCATTTCCCCTTGTCCTGTCACTACACTCCCTAATAAACAGCCCCTCACCAGCTTTCCTGTAGGTTTCCTTCAGGTATTGGAAGGCTGTGGTTAGATCTCCCCAGAGTCTTCTCTTCTAGTATCATATTGGTGTTTTTTTTCATATGCTCAGACCCTTATGAGCTAAACCTTGGGTGTATCCATGCAGAATACTATATGGAAATAGCTATGCAAGTTTCTCCAAGCCAGCTCAATAACCAAAAGTAGGTGTATTAGCATAGTCTTTGAGTTCAGATATCCTAACTAAGAAACATAAAATAAGGGCACAGTCATACAAGCGTAGAATTGTGAAATGGTTTGGATTGGAAGGGGCCTTCATAGATGATCTAGCCCAACCCCCTGCCATGGGCAGGGGCATCTTGCACTAAATCAGGTTGCTCAAAGCCCCAGCCTGGCCTTGAGCACTTCCAGGGATGGGGCATCCACAAGTTCTCTGGGCAACCTGTTCCACTGTCTCACCACCACCCCCATCATAAAAAATTTCTTCTGTATATCCAATCTAAATCTACCCTCATTCAGTTTAAAACCATTGTCCTTAGTCCTGTCACTAGACTCCCTGATAAACAGTCCCTCTCCACGCCCTCTATATATTGAAAAGCCACAATAAGCTCTCCCCAGGGCCTTCTCTTCTCCAGTCTGAACTTTCAACCTTTCTCCATAGGAGGGGTGTTATAGCACGTTCATAATTTTCATGACCCTTCTGTGAACACTCTCTAATAGCTCCATGTCTTTCCTGTACTTGGGACCTCAGAGCTGGACACAGTACTCCAGGTGGGGTCTCACAAGAGCAGAGTAGAGCTGGAGAATCACCTCCCTCAGCCTGTTGGCCACACCGCTTTTGATGCAGCCCAGGATATGTTTGTCTTTCTGGGCTGTAAGTGCACAGTGCCATCTCATGTTCAATTTTACATCCATCGGTATCCTCAAGTCCTTCTCTGCAGGACTGCTCTCAATCAAATTGTCACCCAGTTTGTATTGATACTGGGGAATGCCCCAACCCAGGTGCAGGACCTTATGCTTGACCTTGTATGCAGTCACACGTTCACTTCTGTAAGAGCTCTGTTCATTACCTTTGACCAGTATTAGTGACCCTGTTTTACTTTGCACTGAGAGGAACTAGAAGCACTCCCACAATCAGGTGGTCCATTTCATCTGAGGAGCGGTAATGTCATAGCTGGGTTTAAAGTGTCTGTGCTTTTAGCTCAAGCAGAGCATCAAGAAGATAGTTTCTGGTACACAAGTGGTTTGAAAAGAGCTCGTTCAGCTATCTCTGCATGACAATGCACAATGCCTGTACCTACCGCAATGGGTACTTCCATGGATTCCCATCTTCTGTAATTAGCTGTGTGTGTATTGCAAGTAGTTCCCATACAAAAATTGATATCTTTCAAGAGTGAAGGGAGAAGGGGAACAAGAAGAGGGCAGATCGAAGAAATTGTTCAGATTTCAGTACCTTCCTCAGAGCAAATTCCAAAATTCCCTTTGGCCTAGAGGAGCTTACTCAGCCAGTGCTACTCTTAACAAATTCTTGGTTTTGCTAAAACCACAATGATCATGCAATGAAAATAATAGAAGTGGATTTTGTTTAACATATCTTACCTACACTTCCAAAGCACAAGCTCAGACAAGGACATTTCAGGTCAACTAGTGATCTCTTAACAGCAAAGCTGACTGTCTGAGTGCCAGCAGGAGCCAGGGCCCTCTTATCTTTAAGTATCTGGATCAGCTTCCGTACTCATCCATGCCTCTCCTGGACTTTCAGGCAGCTGACAAGTGCATTAATCCTTCAAGATGAACTTTTCATACAGTTGTCACAACGCACAACCACAATTGCCATTTGTGCCTGAGCCTTATCATTACTGTCCTCTTCTTACCCCTGGAGTCCTGCCTTCAAGGGTGCCATAAACATAAATCAGGTTTTTCATTTAGGCTACAGTCATTTCCCTTTAACATTAATAGGGCCCTGCCATCTCATTCTACTCTCCATCTCTGCCAAAGTCTTGGCAAAATACTGAGGTAAATAATGAGATAATGCAACGTTGCTATGGCAAATTATTTACTGTGTTTGTTAGCTTTAAAGAAAGTGCTGTCAGACTGTTTTGTGTTGTTAAATACTTTACACTTCTCTGTTTGAACCATACAATCAAACTTGTGTCTGGTAAAATCAGTTAATTTCAATACTTCCTCAATATTTGGAGGAAGGTTGGACCATGACGTTCATTTTTTACTCATTCAAGATTCCTTATTTCCTTGATCAATGTTTCTCTTTATTGAACATTTGAGTATAAAAAATATTTAATATAGTTATTTTTACCATTTTTCATTAAGTGAACAGTGTCCTTCTCAGGGGAACTTTTTATTTTGCTCTTCTTTTTCATGTACATGAGCAGCTCTTTACTCAGCATTTCTTAAGCAACATAGGAGAAACTGTATTTGCTATTCCAAAGCTCAAGGTCTGGGGCCCAGCACTGCCACAGAAAGGGTGCCAGGAAGAGAAGGAGTAAAGCCAAGAGAAAGGCATGAAAATATCTCCCCTCTCTTGCTGCCAAGGATATCAGAGTGCCTGAGGTGTTATCTTTAATGTCTCTCATACATATCACAGCCCCTAGGGATGTACCTGAAATGGTGATTTGGAGGTTAGAGGAACACTAATGAATTGAGTCTCTGAGCTCTTCCAGTATTATATAATTGACTTCTCTGCAGTCTTGCTCGTTATCATAGCAGCTCTACCTTACACAATATCTGCCACTCTTCACGTGAACTGATAACTCACACTGTAATTGCTTAGAAGAGAGTAATTGTGAGAACTCGGAATTTTGACAGAGTAAGGTAAAAATCAGACACAGCAAGGTCTGAAGTGCAATAAGACTTTTTTACAGCATCTACTTTCTTTTCGGTCCATACAGATACAGGAGATGGTGAGTGCAAGTGGTCGGGACAGAGTGCAATGTGCCCTCTACTCAGCTTGTACATGAAAGCAATCTCTCCAGTGGAAAGGAAGGGGACAGAAAGTCACACCACCACTTCCACTGACAACAGGTCAAATGGGGACATGGGACAATGTGGAAAAGCTTCAACATTTTTCCTTATTTTCTCTAAAATGCATGCGGTGGCAAAGTCTATCTCAAGTTCCCCAACAAAAGCTGTTAAAATGAAGAGATTAAGAAACACCAGAGTTATCTCTCTTTCTGCACCATTCAGGAGTTTGATGGGAGGTTGCAATATGTGACTGGATCCAGACCTTGGTTTTGGGGTAAAACAGTATTCACCACACTAACTCCAGAGCATTTCTTAACACTGTTGAGCTAGCTCCCATGTGAAAGGTAATATACATTACAGGCATGGTATTGAAAAGAGGTGCTCGGCTGAGTGCCATAGAATTGCCAATCCTCATAATTTTTCTTCATGCTCACAAGAAACAACGAGGCTTTCATACACGTAGCTCCCATCTAGTCCCATGTAAGATTTTTCTTGGACACAGTTCTGCCCAAAGTTACTCCTTACACTAGAGCACCACTGGGATACTTGAAAAGATCCTTTTTTTCTTTCCTGGAGAGGTGTGCAGAAATACCTGTAATATTTGTTATCATTAAAGTGAAGTCCTCCATTTATTAGGTTGATTAAGGGATGCCTAGTGAAGGTTAAACCAAGCATGTGGGACTGAATAGGAAGACAGAGAGTATGTGCAGTTGTCCATTTTCCAGAGATAAAAACAACAACAAAAAATGTTTCCTTCCCTTCCATTTTAATTTCAGTGAGTGTTTGAGTTATGGAGTTGCAAAGCAAGAGCTTGGAGTGACAGTCTGGTTTGGGGGTACATCTTACTAATATTCCCCTCCACAAATCACTCAGGGCTATGAGATCTCAGGGCATTTCTCCTGACATTTCTATCTTTGAACATTTGTATTTTACTGCTAAAACCAGGTTTGTAGCCTTCGTGAGCAAAGAAACCCAGCAGACATACTTCTGGTTCTTTGGGCTGTGATCCCTGCCTGCTTTCAGATGACAGATGATATGCGCCTTTGAAGTTCAGGGCATCTGTTAGGTGACAGAGGGACCTCATTCAATTTTGACCTTGAGGGCCTGCAAAATTATTTGTACAGTTGTTTAAGCACTTACATCAGTACTAATTGTAGTAAATATTTTTTGGTCTCATCAGTTTTCTCCACTTGCCTATCAATTTTCCGGAATTTTATTTTGGAGGGTATTAAATGGACAGGGGCCATTTGCTACCTCTGTGGAACATCACAGTAGTCCATTGCTGAAGAAATTCTTTGGAATTTGGAATTTTTATTGCATGAGTAAACTGAAAGGCTGTTCTCTGATGGACTATAAAAATGTGTGGAAGCATAAAAGAAACTACTGGAATAAATGAAAGCTATATCTTGGGTATTGGAAAGGCAGGTTTGGGCTAAGTAGAGTAATAAGAAATGGAATTTGGCCAAAGGACAAAAATAAATAATTACTGCTCAGGCTACAGGTAAGTAGCTTGTCTTCCAAATGAGGCTCTTAAGCCCAGTAGCAGAAAATGGAAACCAAGG
This sequence comes from Psophia crepitans, assembly GCA_013399095.1. Lineage (NCBI taxonomy): Eukaryota > Metazoa > Chordata > Aves > Gruiformes > Psophiidae > Psophia > Psophia crepitans. The sequence continues at coordinate 627,818 of VWZZ01001349.1, read as the reverse complement.
ATGTAGGCACCCCAACCACATGATTATTTGTCGATCATAAAACAAAGGTTATATTCTCCTAAGTAATTGCTAGTATGTTCAGTGAATGGAGTAATGAAGAAGAGTTTTGAAGAATACAAACTTTATGTGAGGAAAAGAAAATCTGAGATTTTTGTCTTCACTGTGGAATGGTGATGTATCACAAAAGATGTAAGAAATATTTCTGGGACAAAGTATTTCAGGGTTTTGACTAACATTCACTAAAATGCCAAAGTTTTCCTCAGAAATTAAGAACCATGTTCTGACCTTTTGAATGTCAATGGATTAAAAGGAATTCTTTCTCTTAGGTATCTGAATTCATGCAGTACTAAAATATACTTTTTCTTCATGTATTGCGATATTCAGTATACATCACTAGACTCACACGAAAGATCAAAGACATCCTTTCTTCACACTCTATTTCAGAAACTGCTCCTTAAAAACTCCCACTGTAACCATACATGAACTTCAACTGATTATGCACCAAAACTTGTCTCTCATATAATGTTAGATATATTTTGTATTTCTAAAAAGCAATTATTCTTTAGGCGCTCCTCAGACATGGAACAAAGATATGTCTTAGGGAATAGCAAGTTTCATGCCCTTAGATAACAGGATACTGTATGGGCAAAAGAAGCAGTGAATTAGCATTGCCACTAAAATTTATCTATAACTAGATCACTTTGAAGCTACATCTAAGTCAGTCAAAACATAAAAAGCAGACCTCTCTTGCAGGAAGCATTTAAGGATAGGGCTTGGAATTTGTAAAATATATGCAGGAACTATTAACTGATGATGACTCATTTAAAATGTTTCTTAAGCATTTTCCCCTTGCTGTTATGTTAGTTAATTATCCCTGAGCATAATTTCACGAAGATTCAGTGGTTAATTTTGAGTAATTTCTCCAAAAATATCTGCATCTTTGAGAACTTCATCAACTCGCTGCAAAGTTCATAAAGTCAATCAAAAACCTGGTGGATGTCTTGGCTCTGATACAGTCCTTATTTAAGTCAATAGAAAGTTTCTCGGACCTCTCAGGACAGTGAATTATAGCCTGCAGAACTTCAAGGTGCCCTTAAGACAATACAGGATGCAATGAAAGTTAGTGAAGCAAGCAAAATTTGTCAAATGAGCCACACAATTTAAGCTTAGCTGGTAAAAAATCTGATTTAAGTTTAAGATTTCTTGTGCTTTACTGTATGACATCTCTCCTCTTTTAAAAAGAATTACCAGGTAAAAATCCAGTGTTCATAAGTTTTTGCATACTAATAATTTAAAAATCAGATGCAGGTAATGTTGTAAATGTATATTCACTAAAGAAACAGAGCAACTCAAAGACTTGTAGGATATTTGATAAACCAAAGATTTTTTAAAATTTTAAGATAGTTACAAGCAAGTTTCTCAGGGGCTTAAATTCTTAATCAGTTGTCAACTCCCATATACAATCCAGGCTTCCCCATATAGCTACCACTGTAAGACACCATCTTATAGTCCCGAATCCTGCCGTTTTCTCCAATATCAAGGGGGCAAAGCTAAAAAAGCTGTTAACACAGTCTACAGCACTGTATGATTTTGGCTGCGACTCACTCTGGAAACACTATTTGCTAATGTAGCATGATATACTCACTTCTCAACAAGAGCTATAAAGTAAGGGCTACTGACCTAAATGCAGAACATTGTCTACTGAAACTACCCAGCCACGCAGCAAGTATCATCCACCTCTACATGTCTCTTGCAATTTTCTGCTTTTGGAAAGAAAGCTGGCCAATGTTTCATGCAATTCAGCGTGAAAAAAGAACTGTGTCCAGCATTCATCATGACACTGACTGAAATGGCTCAAACCTTTGTGATCGCTTGATACATGACTCGGATCCTATACTGTAAGGAGGTTGATAGCGTGTGAAAATAAGCATTAGGTCAAATTTGGAAGCTTAAGTCTGAATTTCCTGATGTTGGTTGCCTTGAAGATAATGATAAGCTTCTTGTAGTTATTATAAGTATTTTCATATATATGTATATATATGTAGACACATTTCCTGATTCTACCCTGAATGAAATCAGGAAATGCCAACAGTTAAGACAAGTGATGTTTACTAATAGAGCAAATGGCTCACCTTTGTATGGTACAGACAAGCTGGGTAAGTGAGATTTTGCATGCTGATGCAAAGCAAAACTAAACTCTGAATTTTCTGTGATTCCTTCTTTATTGAAATTTCTTCTCGCACATTTCAAACAAATTTCTAACTTTCTGTGAACTTTCTAACAAACTCAAAACAACCTGTTGAAGTGATAACCCAGTCATGAAGTTAGAAAGTGTATTATGTTTAGTACCTTAAGATATTAGCATGCTAATGTGAAAGAGTAAAAAGAACAGAAGGACTGTATGTTGGACTACAGCCACAGAAAGGAAAAGTGAGTGTCAGTCTAGGAGTGTGTCCTTGCAAGAAACAAGAATTTTGTAATATGCACATGTGATGTGCAATACATACTGAAAGAAAATCCCAGGTTTTCAATGAAACTTCCTTCAGTTCAAGAAGAGCCCTCAGTTTTTAACAATCTGTCAGAACTAATATTATATATGTGACCTTAAATATTCATTGAGTTTGTAGAGATTTCATCTTCTTCTGCATTTATCAAGAGTTATTCATAATATGTCAGTTTCTGTCATAATTCAGATGCTTTAGCCCAAAAATGGGGGGGGGGGGGGGACCAAAAAAACACCCAAAAAAAAAAAAAAAAAAACAGAAGAGAAAATGACAACTACAGTGATGGGATGGGGACAAGTGATAGTTTTAAAGACATTCACTGCACATCTATAATTTTCCCTTGTAACACCTTATCTTTAAGCTATACTTCATCTAAGATGTCGACACAGCTTGATGTAAAGTGCATAATTTATTGAATGCTGACATTTTTTGTAAGATTTATTATGTTGTTTTGCAAGTCAAGTACAATCTTGCAACTTTATGTCTTACTTGTAAAATAATAAAAAAAACCCAAAACCTTTTGTGTTTACTGAGGCAGTGATCAAAACATGAACAATATATGCCACATCTAGTTTAAAGCATAAATATGAATGCCCAATTTACCTAAAATCAAATCACTCATCCAGAAGGCACAACATCAAGGAGTTTTGATTAGATCTGACAAGCTAGCACAAGACACTTGATAGGACATTCAACAAAGAAATGCAAACTTGTTTTGCCTATTGCATCACTCCCTACTTCCTGATCAGTTCTTCCTTATTCTATGAGGTGACAGAATCAAAGAAAAGGAGACTACAGAGATCTAGATGGGAACTTGAACTTTGAAAGTTGCCTGTTCAGTTAATATTCACCATCTGTATTACATCGAGATGGAGATAGATACATACTCCTTATTTTCAGAATGCAGTCCCCCTATGTCTCTTCAAAACCAATGGCTACAAATGTTTTTATATAAAATGATGAAGAAATAAGTGAAAAGGATGGGCTTTCTAACTACTACAACACAGCAAATTAAATGATGAAAGACATGTAATAGGCAACATGATAAACCATAAAAAATAGGTTCAGAAATTGTTTGTAATGCTGGGTGTACAATTCAAACCAAAGATCTAGGCACATAAACTTACTTTTCTAAGCTTGTTATTAGTAATGACAGGTTTTATATCTACAGATTGTGGTTCTTTCATCTGAGGATATTTTTTTTAAACACAAGTGCATCAATAATAAAATAAGCCTCATCAACCCCACTTTATACAGAGGTAATATGAAGAACAGGCAAAACCTTTGAACAGAAAACTGTTACTGTTAGGGAACATTTTCTATACATAGAAATATATCCACATATTTCTCTGTATGTACCTGTATCTGTTTGAGGTGTCCACAGGTGCCCATCTGCAAAGACACCTACATACCACAACTGTCTCAGTTGAAGGACCTGTAGCTTACACTTCTCTCTTCTAAAAATATCAAAGGTCTGCTCTTCATGCAGCTTTTGTACACTCCTGGGTGCTTTGCGATTGTATCCTTCGTGGTGGCATCATGAGAAGTTTCTCTTTAAGGAAAGAAATTAGATCTTAGATAAACTAAAGTGCTAGATTATCAGTTGGAAAGACATTCATGATACACTAAAAAAACCCCACCAACGCCCCAAAAAACACCCTAAACCAAAACAAAAGGAAACAAAAAAAAAAACCCACAAAAAAACCAAACACAAAACCCACAAAACTGCATTATATTAATTCAACACTGATAATTCACACAGGAATAGGTTTCTCATCTTTTTTTTTTTTTGCTCAGTGTACCCATCCATCACCTTACAATTGTACAATCATAATTCCTTTTCACAGTTAATAATTCTGATTGCCATTAGGTGGTGGCTGTTGGTGGTTTATGGCCTAGTAAACTCTCCTCCAACCAAAAAGGAACTAATCAAGGCACCAATAACATTTCAATTCTTTATTCACCGCATAAGAGAAAAACGGTGAAAAAGAACAAAAGCTATCTTGAGTCATTGTCTGACTGTGTAGCTTGAATGTTTTAATCAGTTTTGGGATTAATTAATAGAAGTTTCACTACACAGAAGCTCTACAGAACACTAAGCAGCAAAAACCTGTAAGGCAATCTTTTTAACACAGCATTTACAAGGAACAGAGTACAATAATATTGTTATCACTAGTATTTTTTAAAACAGAAGTTGGACAACAATCAGCTAGTGGTATCGGCTACCTTAATCATCCGTATCTCATTTCAGCCATCTTAACAAGTTCCTGAATTTGCAAATGATCCTAAGTATCTTTCTCAGAAAACCTTTAATTGTTAAAGTACATTGAGTCAGCCAAGTCACTGAGATCAGCTTTGACATTACAGCTTAAATACTAAATAGCAAGCATTTTGTAATCATAGATACGCCAAGGACTTCCAATACTTTGTGTTCACCTAAAATTCCATAAAAAAAGAAAATAAACTGTAGTCTGTATAGACAAGAAAAATCTATCAGGATGCCTCCATTGTTAGCTTCACCCTTTATGCAAATGACTTAAAATAAACTCTGTGTTTATAACACAATGTATTTGTCAAATAATATGGCACAAGCTATACATCATTTGTCAAACACTTCAGATCCAAAAAGGCAGGTGAGGAAAGAACGGGAAGCCACAAGACCAAAAAGGCCAAGTTAGTCAGTGTCGGAGAATGAGTTCTTTACTTTGTCCTTTGCTCTTTATAACCGCAGGTCATGCCTTCCTAGAGACTGAATGTGCCATTAAGTATAATGCTGCATAATAAAATGTAAATCCCATCAGCTTCATCTGAACGTTTCACATATTGTATTTTAAATACCAACATCTCAATACTAATTAGCAAATACTATTAAGAAAAAGTACCCAAAATATTTGTTTTCTGTAGGGGAAAATGAACCTCTCACCAACATCGTGTTCTACTCCAATTCATTAATGAGGTATAATTAATTAAATCTGTATCATTCCTCAGAACAGACAGAGTGGTACTTAACAATGGTCTGCTGAGCTGTAGCCATTAATCTTAGATCATAGGCTGTGAAGAAATGACCTGAAGAGGTTCTTTCATTAACAAGAATTTTTTTACAAGTGATAATCCTGATAGCTTTAGTATATGCCAAGCAGGAGATAAGCCTAATGAATCTCTTGTGTTCTGAATATTGATTGGTAATTTATATGAGAGAAAGATATTTAAACTACAGGGAAAAGAAATCAAACATTTAAATCAGAGGTTATAATTTTTTACAGGTCTTTGAGGACTTCATTTTGGTTTTGAAACACATTTCTTATGTATGTTATCTGTATGTATCCTAGAGAAGATAATAATCTTCTACAATGTCCTAAAACTAAGCATTTCATTACTTGCTTCTGATGCTTTTAGAGTTCTGTAGGTCCAATCCTAAAAGTTTTCTAGCCAGTTTTTTCACATCAGCATCAGTAAATATCAAACTCAGGCTGCACATTCAACAGTGGGTATCCAAGGTCAGCGACTACTCTTTAAAACTTTCGCCTTCTTGAATAAGCCTGTACTAAATAAGCTTTCAGAAACATTGGAAGGCGAGGCAAGGTGCTGCGATAAATGAAATGGACACTACAGGTTGGCAAGGGAGAATTATTTTTTTTAAAAGTCTGTGCTTTAAGTCTTCTTAATCTAAATTACCACAGAAGATAAACCAGCTTCCACCTCCCTGCATCATTGAGTTCTCCCTTCTCCATAAACCAGGGACCTCCTGCATCTGAACTATTACCGTCTATTGCTAGGTAAAAAAATTTTCCCTGCACGAAGAATGTCTTTTCCTTAAACCTTCAGAGGCCCTCAATTACTTGCTCTGCCAATTTTCTGTCTCTTTAGCCAAATAAAATTATTTCCCTTCTAGAGTATCATGTTCCACAATTTTGGAGAAGGGAAGAAGATGCCTTTGAGCATCAGCGGGAGCAGGGAAAATTCTACATTTACTCAGCTAAGAAGAACAGAAGACACTGGTAACTGGAGTGAGCACCTCAAGACATTCTGTGCACAGCTTTTGCTAGAGTATACGAAGTAATGTTTTCAGCCTGAAGTGGAAGCACTGCTTTGCAGTGACACACTGCCACAAAGCTTCTCTGGTGCAGAGTGGCTGGGAAGCATCTGGGCAGGTTCTGCCAGCTTTGTTTCTGTCACTTAGCACCGGGCTGTTTCATTGCTCAATAAACCAAAGGGATTATATGCATAAGAAAGTTTTATCCTGTTGAAAAAAAAAGGCAGTGTTTTTCAAGAACTGAAAATCTGAAAAGTGAAGTTTTAGCAAATAATTTAAGAATCTTTAAATTATCCATCAAACTCTTGTGTTTTGACAGGTGCTTTAATCTGTGACATTTGATAGCTCATATTTTTCTAATGCCATCCGTGTAACATTGTACAAAGTATATGTGAATCATCTAACGGGCCCAATGTATTGAGCGGAGGGAGTAAATCCAGCCATCTCTGGGGACACTGGTTTGTTTTCGCCTAAGCCAGTTCACACTGAGCTTGAAACTAAGTTATTCACCATTGTGTTGCTGCATCACTTATGGGCCTTGTAATACTTCCACAAGTGAAGGGAGACGTCATTAGAATAAAATCTGTGAGCATTTTAAAGGACCGTTCTAAGATGATGAATGAGAATTTCCGTGTGGCATGAAAAAGTAGTGACACGGTAAGTATCTTCATGGGCCTTAAGTAGCTGAACAAGGCAATGAAATGAAAGATTTATGCTTTTTGCATTTCGTAATATTGTTCAGAAACCTGTGGGATTTTGATACACTTCAACATCACGCAATGTCACATATTTAAGCACACTCAACCTGTCAAATTCCAAGAGCATTAAAATATGGTCATCTTAAAAGCTCCCGGTTCGGATTTCAGTGAGAGCTTTGAGTCCTTAGCACTGCTGAAAACACAAGCACTTTGATCCGGGCATCCAACTTTTTGTCCAGCTGCATACATCTCGGTTTGAACCTTTCGTCCCATATTCATAATCCCATTTGGGAGATGATGTTTTCAACATATTTGCTGTGTTGGAAATAGGCGAATTCCAGCAGGGACATGAAAGTACTGGCACAGTAATGGATGGCACCTCTGTACAGGAAGGCAGGGATGGAATGCGATGCATGCTTTCCCAGCGCACAGAATAATAGGAGGAAATCAGACCTGCCAAAGAAAAGGGTCAGACGCAGAAAATGAGCTTGACTGTTTTGGCTGCATTAGAAAGGATAAATAATTTTGAGCAGCCAGAAAATTATCAAAGGGCAGCCTGAATGCCCAGAGCTTGTTCCAAGCCAATGCTCTCCTACAAGCAGCCACAGGAAGCTGCCACCATTATGGTCCAGTGAGATAGGAACAGAGCATACCATGTTGTTGCCTGCAACTTGTTACTTAACCAGTACAGAGAGTCCTGACTGTACTCCTACAGTATATTTTGAGTAGCTTTCCACCACATTGTTAGGTCCGTTCTTTCAAATAGCTTATCAGTACCAGGGGATATTTTCTGACTTGAAGAAAAGCAGCCAAAGGAGATGAGAGAAGGTAATCTGACAGTACCTGCTTGCTCAAAAATGGTGACCAACAGCACCCCATTTCTGCATCTGAGTTTGTGCCTGTGTTTAAGCTTACATTCTCTAAGCCAAGTGGTTTGAGTCCATCTCCTACACAATGCTTGGAAGAACAGAAGACAAATATCAGTACATTCTTCAGTCCTCCTACTTGTGATGTCAGCTGAGCCACTCTGGATTTAAGCTAAAGACAACCAAAAGTTAAACTAAGTTGATGAAATGAGTCGAGATCCAAACAGAAACTCATGTCCCAAGCTTACACATCAGGGTAGATTCTACTTTTGTTTTTTGAGAGAGTCTGTAGGGAGGGTTTAGGTGGATGTGAAGAGCTGCAGCAGCAATTTCACGAAGAGCTTGTCTGAGCTGTATTTTGTGGCTAAATCCATAATTGAAATACAGCAGAAATATGCTCAAGCTGAAAAAGAATAGTTGGCAGGGAGTGTAAAGCGGTGAGCGCAGTATGCAATTGCACAGATCCAAAACACTCCATCTACTCTGTAAACAGGCAGCAAATGTATGGTGTCATTGATCAACAGCCAAGATATAAATCACTACTCTGATGTATGTGCCTATCGATTAAATTTATGAGATTCACTACTAAGGTGCAACTCATTCCAGGGGAGAAGCTGATTGTTAGCCAAGTTTGCAATGTACTTATAAAACCTCATGGATTGGAAATATTATTCGAAAATGTGCATACACATAGTTAGAGCTAACTTATTATGTAAAAATGCATATCATATTTTACCACGCTTACATCATAGTTTACAGAAAAATTTAGACTCCTCACCTTCCACCTTGCAGTTGAGAACTGTGTACTAGATAAGACACTTTATTGTTGAAATATATGAAATACCTTTCATGCTCTGATTAAACCTACACTTTTTCATACTCTAGCAAGCATCCCACATCCATAAGGTCCTGCAAGCATCCTTGCCATGAAACAAAACTTTGAGGTCAAAAAACGCTTAGCATGGCTTTTTTTGTATACTTTTGAACAACTCTGATTATGTGAGATGTTTTGGCAATGCAATAACACTTGGAGGGGTGACACTGCAGCCTGCCATGTGAAAAGTGGTATCTGGAGTAAGTTTACAGCTATTTTAACATCAGCTGCATCAGCAGCAATTCCTGTATGTAACTCAGAGCTGTGGTTGCCTCTCTTTTCCATGCATACAAGGTAAGTCTCAGAGAACTGTACAGTATTACCAGAAATGTCACTCCCTTGCATCAGTTTAAGAAGCCAAGTCATTGTAGCTTGTGCATGTGCATGATGATTATATTTTACATTTTCCATTTAAGTTATTGAAGTCATGCTTACTAGGGAGGAAAAAAAAAATGCTATGGATTATTCTGCTCCAGTATGTGAAAACCATGTGAAAACCATGATTGATGACATGGCTCCGAGGAATAAGCCTCAATGACATCTGCAGCACAGCTATGAGGTTACTAATAACCACAACCTGTGAATTGAGAAAGAAGCCCTTAAAAATGACTGCTGACAAACACAATGAAAGAGATTTATGGATTGCCTACTTCAAGAGTGCTCATCCCTTGTGGAGTGAATGGCTTGTCTCATTCATTATGTTGCTGTGACCATTATGTTACTGTGACATGAAAATGGTATTCTGCTTTTTTTGCCTTTTTTTTTTTGTCTCCACTGAGTGAATATCAGAGACTCCCTTCGAGGAAAAATAATAAACATGAATCATGTAGCCACTGAACTTTCAGAGATTTTAGCCCTTCATTCTCTTAATGTTTCAGGAAAACAGGATGTCTTTAGCTCCCAACAAAAGGGATATCAGCTTATCAACAGCAGATTTTAGCAAGCCTATTATATGGCTGTAAAGTAAAAGCCACTTTTAAATCTAATTATCTGCATTCTTACTGCCTTTATTCCTGCCAAGTTTTTATACTAAATCATTGAAGGTTGCTATCTCCAGTGTTAAATATACTCAAACACTACTCAATTCACAGTGGCCAGTGTCCTCTCTCAAGTGTGTTGTTATAAAATGTAGTCAGGAGTAGACTACAAGACCTTCAACTGCATACAGACAAGGACACAAAGGTTGTCACTGTATCACACAGTAAAAAAAAATTAAAAAATTAAGGATAGAAAAGGTACAGTGGGTCAAATATTTTAAAAGGAAGACCCTCGTTCACAGGCAAGGGTTATTCTCAGAACTACACAGGCCATGTAACCAAGAGACCTCTACTAGCGGAGCATCTTACAGTCAAACCTAGCACTGTGACCTCCTATTTTAATGTGGTGGATAATCATACAGCTGTAAAAACTAAGTTGGAAATAGTTATGCTTCTTACACAAGTCAGGACTTCTCTGGCAGTATCTTGTTATCCAGTGGAGAAGAAAGGAAGACAATTGTTGAATCTGCATATCTAGCAATATCTAAGAGATCTAAAGTTGACACTAAATGAAAAGGACCTTGTCCACCTCTGAAGACGTTTTGTGTCTTCAACCAAGACAGAAGCTGTATGGAGGGAATAACAGTTAATACAAAACTACTGTGTTGCTAATTTACGTCAAGGCAGTACTTCAAAACTACAGAAACACTATAGGTCTCAAGAGTGACCAGGGGACTCTTATTACTCTCAGTTAATATGTGATTCTGTCAAGTCAGTCTAGCTCTCTATCTGTTTGGGGATTTTACACTGCCATTCATCTGTGTAGCGGTGTGCACCTGCACTGCTCTGTAGCATACTGTGTGTTACGCTGCTGGACTGTTTGATTGCTTTAGCAGAGTCCATATGCTAGGACAGAACATAAGGAGGAAACACCTCAATACATATCTAATCTGCAGAAGTTTATGTGGATTATATTTGCAAGTATTGACATCCCTTTCACCATTAAGCACAAATATTTTATCTCTAGTGATCATTTAGAGAGCATTTGAGAGTCAGATTTACATACAGTCTGCTCAGCTCTTAGTCATCAAAGAGATATCAAACGGTTACAGATAAGGTTCAAATACTTATCTAACCTGGGCACAGGAAAAAAAATTTCAAGCTGCAAATAAGTCATAACAGTATGAAATAATTGAATTTCAAGATATCTTCAAATGAGAAAGCTTGTGTATGGGAAATGTGACAAAAGGATCAAAAATAAACTGGCAAGCAGCTGGAAAATGGTGGTCTGCACTGTGGAAAGACAAGGAAATTAGTGTATCTGGTCTACCATGTTAAAAGGTGGGTCCCACCCTGGGCTTAATTATCAGAGCCGCCTTGTTGATATAGACTGATTTTGGTTTATACTGGAGAGCTTTCTCTTAGTGCCAAAGCCAATTAAATGTGACTGTCTATACTTAAAATGATGAATGGGCAACACTGATGTTATACGTTACTCAGAAGCCCATGACTTCATTCATTGTGTGGGCCAGGATGGAACCATTCCAGCTCCAAGTATTTTCATAATAAATACACATTGTCTTCATCAGCATCTACATAGCAGCCATTCTGCTGTAGTTTCATAAACATTCAGCACATTAAAAAGGATAGTAATGGTGTTGAATATTACGGAGAAAAGGCTATCTAGTCTGCTAAACAAATTTCACCCACAAACTAATTGCTCAGAATAAAAAAAATAAATTAGTAACTGATCAGCCTGATAACAGGTTCACTGTGTTCTGCTTTGCGTGTTGTTATATCAACATACACTTACTGCAGAATTCAAAAGCTACTAGGCACTTGCCTCCCTGGACCAATGTCTCCCATACATTTTGCAGTGCCATCTGAAAACATCACTGCTCCCACATTGCTCTTTGCCACCCATGAGCAGGAAGCTCATCTTAATCCCCTACAGATAGAAGTCAGATGGGCTGATGCTAACCCACATTGTGGAATTTTGAAACTAATCCTGGGAGCTGACCAGCCTGTCATCAGATCCTGTGCTCCCAGAGCAGTGCCCTCCAGTAAAGCAGAGGCAGCAAGCAGAGAGAGAGTGGGGGGAGGAGGGAAAGGGAGGTATCGACTTCAGCAGACACACCACTTTGCAGGAACATCTGCCCACAGAGTGTCTAACACTGCCATCAATTGCTGCATTTCTGTATTTCCATATTTTGTCAAAAATGGTTTATTGCTAAAACAATATAGGCCTGTTACTCACTTTCAGATGACAACTGATTGGCATGCCCAAGATTTTTCAAAGGTAAAAGATAATGAGTCTATAATAAAGTTAGCATTTAGCTTACCAAGCATCTGAAGGAGCTGTTGTGATCTTCTGAAGTCTTCATTTACTGACTCAGAAATCACGTCCATTTTGAATTATCCTAATGTACACATTACATCCAGAAAAGTAATAGTAATCATTATCACAATAGTAATAACAATGGTAACAGCAGTAGCAGTAGTAATAGCAGTAGTGATAGAGATAGAAATAGAAATAGGAATAGCTATAGCCGTAATTGTAGTTACTCATAGTTACAAAATATAAAGGTACACAAGACATATGTTGTGTAAAGGCAGATGTGGGTTTGGGATTGGGGTTTTTTTTTGGCTTTTTTATTTTGCATTTTTCTTGCAAGTGTTGATGTTATTTCTATTCTGATCTTGACAGGAAAAAAAAAAGCATCGGATACTTGAAACATATTTCACTGCTGAAATCACAAAGAGCTCCTAAAATAAAAGTTTAAAATCACTGTTCTTACACTGGTTTCCCTATGAATTTCCACTAGTAAGGTAATAACTTTCTCCTCTCTGCTGGCCAACATTAACTTATGTACAGAAAGAACCAGAGGACATTTTTCAGTTGAATAATTCTATAATCCTGTTCATTCGTACTTGTTTTCATCAACAGGACACAGAAGACCTCAGCATAAAAGTGGGTCTCCTGAATTACCATTGAATCATCTGGCAGGTACTACTCCCCATCTAAAAGCTAAATTATTTTAATTTCAGACAAGGCAATGAGGAAAGGGAGATCAGAATGGTTTAAAATACCTAATTTTAACAATTTTAATTTACAGTAAAATTAAAGAGAAATCTGAAGTTGTAGTTAGCTGGGCTCAGTTAGATCTGTCTACCATTAACTATCCACAGATTTATTTGAGGTGCTGACAGATCTGTAGACCTCTCATCCTGTTAGTCAAGCTCAGTGCAGTTAATCCTAGTTATGCGATTGGAACTGGACTCCATTCATGAATCCATCATCTGTCTTTCAAGCAAGCATATCATAGGACCATGGAGTCTGGAAGTACCTCAGGAGGTCTCTAGTCCAGCACCTTCCTCAAAGCATGACATAATTGGCAATGCGGTCATCTCCTTTCATGAGGAAAGAGAACAAGATGTGACTGTCATAGCTGTAGTTGTGACAGTCCAAAGCCAGTAAGCAGCATGCTTCAAACAGCTATCTGTGTTAGAAATCCAAGAATTCTAGTCAAAGTCAACCATCTACTTGGCTTCTTGAATGCCTGTGCTTTCAGCCACAGCCATCTTAAACTGACTCAGAGAATTATCTACCACAAGGCAGGGGCACCCTCACACTCAACACATAGTACCCAGCACAGCATACATGCTAGTTAGAGACAGATGCAAGCGTTGGCTTCTTCTTGATGCTATAGCTGAGAATTACAAGCTTCTGATGGTAGTAACTGTCTTTTTGTCCTCACTAAAAATTTTATTTGTTCTGAATGATAAATGTATCATTTTTTTCTCAGAAATTTATGCAAAATTCTATAAAGGATATGAAGTAGAAACTGTACATGTGTCAGGCTGAAATGCGAAATGAAAAGCCGGCAGTCAATTTTTTAAGATTCCTTTAAGAAAGTATTACAATATCGAAAAACGGTTCCTTATAAAGTCAGTTTTATTGGGGGAAGGAAGGAGGACAGGGGAAAGAAGAGTATATGCTCCAGAGCTATGAAACAGTTGGATGGAACAGATTATCTTGCCAGTAAATATGCAGAGCAGATTCTCAAATACCTTTCTGATATTCATTGCGTTTTATTTGAAAGAATATATGAGAGGCACTGCCTGTGTCATTATCTAGCAGGCGTACTGGTTGGTATGGTACATTAATGTTAAGTCATTTCGTGTATATTTGCTTGGAGACAGGGCAATTTTGAATTTAGGACTGTAAAATCAGTCACATCTCATGAAGCCCCCCTAAGCTGTTCACATATCTGAAGAACTGTCAGCCTGGGCCAGAGAGGACAGTTTGGACTGATATCCTGCTTCTCATCATGTTTATTGGTAGATATTTAGGGGAAGGTTATAAGAGACAGAGATTTTTTTTCCTGGAAATACCCTCTGAACTTCTTATTTGCAGAGATTTGGAACCATATTTGGAGCTGAATACTGTCTCTGGACCATCATGTTTAATTATTGGAGAGTTGTATTCCTAAATCTAGGTAAACTACGTAATCGCGGGACAGATTTTAATTTTTTCTTTCTCTTGTGCTTCTCTGCCTTACACAGTACCTTACAAGCATTCTAAGATGCTTTTTTTACATCATTAATAAAAGAGTAAATGATTGAATGAATAAGATATGTTTAAATGTGCCCTTGTTTGGTGGTAAATCTAGAGCAGTAAAATGCTACATCAGTGAATCACTTTCCAGCTTTGGGATTGTGGTGTAGTGCTGTTTCCCGCTCTCTGCCTACAGTAGCCCCTGTCTGTTCCTTCAGACTTTGCCTTTGGCACCAGAATTTGATGCTAAATAATTAGTGTAGCAGATGTGAAGAATACTGTTTTTCTGAAAGATTCAAAGGAGCTTTTCTTTTTTTTGGAATCCTGTCAAAATTGGTTTGGACAACTTTAGATGTTCTCCACCCATCTCTGTTTAAAGTTGAGTCTGATAATTTTTGTCTCAGTAAATAAAGTGAAATCATCAATCTTCTCATTAGGTCATGTAGGACAGCAAGGTCTGAGATGATAAGCAGCCAGTCACCAAGTCTGCTGCTATGAGTACATCTGTTAATGGGGAGCTGGATAAAGCTGCACCAGGCTTCCCACTCTTTCTGTCTCTGCCTTGGACAATACACAAAGAAGGATGGAGTCTTGAACAAAGACATTAAATGGGCACCCCATATAGGCAGTTATCATTCGTGTTATAAACAGAATTACAGACTATTACCCAGGCAACTAAATACAATATCCATTATGCTGCATATGGTGGGCAATACTTCAGGTTAAAAAATTCTGAGTGGTCACATAACTATAAGCAAAAGACAGCAAACTAGGTGATATGGGGCACACAGTACCTTTCCAGAACCAGAAAGGTAGTCTCCTGGAAATCAGAGCCATATTACAGTGATAAAAAAGCTACTCAGGGTTTCATGCAAGAGCTATTCCAGTGATGCTCAGGCTCCAGGTAGGTCTCTCAGCCATAATACCTACCTCACTTTCTGGGGAAGGAGCAGCCACCTCAGGTGCTTGGGCAAACAGGGTGTCTTCACTGGACATATTCTGAGATCTTACACATACCATTCATTGGAGACCTGTACAGTCATTTTATTTGTACATGCTGAAAACTACCGCAGAGGAGATGCTGCTGAAGGTCTGCTTGGAAAGTGGGAGTAAAGAGAGGTTGACAATAACCACTCTTGGCTGGCTCTAAAAAGATCAGTACCAACCATCTAGTCTCAGCGAACAGAGAGAGAAAAAGCGTAAATACCCTCACTTCTGTGCTCAACTGCTCTCTCACCACAGAACACGCCTCTGGGAGATGGCACAAAGCAGGTCTTTGGTGCCACACTTTCCAGATGCTAACCCACAGACCAACACACAGAAAGGATGGGGAAGAAGGTGGGGACTCCTAAAAAGCCACTGTGGTTCTTATCCTGAGGCTGATTTAGCACAGTTTCCCCTTGGCTGCCCCCACAGCAAAAGTATCTGCCCTGAGTACCATCCAACAAGGTTATTAATTCCCAAAAGCTTGCCATCCAATCTCTCACCAACCCTGTGCTCCCTTGTCTGGGTTTCACCTTCTGCCTGACCCCCATTCACGAAGAGATGTGATGAAATCGATTTCACCTCGTGTCCAGTCTGGCCAAACAATCTGGGACAGGTTCGTTCTCCTGTAAAGAGAATTTCCAACAATCACCATCCACTGTATATGCTCATCTCCTTCCCCACATGCTCACTTGCACACACTGGGTGATGCACCTGGCACCTTTCTCAGCAGTTTCAAACTTGTGAATTATCGATCTTTGACTGAAGCGCCTGAGCCACCATTCCAACAACTTTTGTATTAGTTCTGTGTCAGTGAGCACATTTTTTAGCAACCTCAAGCTTATTGTGGCAAATCTTGTCCTCAAATACAGTAGAGTCCTTTCTCACAAAATATTCCCTCAAAAAAAATTCTCTGCTTCCCTGTGCCCATGAACTCTCTGGCACAGTCTTGTTCTTTGAACCATAGCTTACCGGAGAAAACATCATGGGGCACCCCCAGCTCTGAAACTATAAATACACTATACATGTAAATAAATAGCATACTGTATATAAATAAATAAATATCCCAGTGATCAGTTTAAGGAAGACTGACAATGGAGGCTGAATCCTTACCAAGTTCTTCTTGATAGACACTTCATACACATACTGACCTCCTTCAACTTCACAGTGGCAACTCCTCCTGAGCTGCTTTTCATGAATCTACATGCTTCAAAGAGCAGCAATTCATCATCACCACCCCTATTGGCAGTCAAGGAGTATATTGGTCATCCTGGTCACATCATTTTGACTGAGATGAGAGAGGGGTAAGACTAATATTTTAAACCATTTTTCTCAAAATGACATTTCATTCTGACATTTGTCTAAATGTTTACCTTCAGTTTTATATAGGTTAAAACCCAGTCCTAAAGGAAAGGATTTCTTCCTGATTTTTTAATTGTCTTTTCTTATGTCTTTTCACCCAAAGGTTTGAAGCATTTTTATTGTGAGGCACTCCTCCAGCCCAAGCAGTCTGGCTAACACATCAGAAGACTGGGAAGATGCCCCACTCATAAAGTGGCATATTAACCCTGTTGATATGTAGCAGTGAACAGGAGATCTACCACTAGAAGTAGTATAATCCTCTAATACCTCAATCTTCAAAATACACATTTTGAAGTGTATGAAATACACACCTCTAATACACAAGCTTCAAAAGCTGTCCAATCACCATGAACATTCAGGTAGGTTTATCAGTTTTGCTTCACCAGAAATTATGTCATGGTGTTGCAATCTGTCATCAGGAAATGGCCTTCACAGGTGCAGAATCCAGCAGGTATCTAATACAGAATAGCTGAATGATCTCCTATGTTATCATTCATGCTATCATTGTTATACAGAAGACACATTTTTCCCCATTCACACTGCTGTAACTTGCAAGACATTCAAGGCTACATTTTGAATCCTTTGCTTTGCTGATAAAATGCAAACCATTTTTCTCTCCTGTGTATGCACATATGGCTATTTATTACAGCTTCCTGTACCCATCAGCAACAAAATTCTAGCTGTTTCATCAGTCAGAAAGCCTAAAACAATTTATAGATCATACCCTTCTGTATGAGAAACGTGAATTATACAGCCAATAGAGCCTTCAGCTACTTGCATCAGTAGCTTTTTCCCGACCAGCCTCTGGGATGGTTATCTACACTTTCAGTACCCCAAGATGACATTAATGACATTTAGTGCTGACTGGTCTACCTGATAAAGCTAAGTATAAACCCAGGCTGATGCAGAATGTGACTGACAGTTTTCAGAAGAAAAGCAAAAGCCAGGAGCACATATCACCTCCCTAGAAAGAGCTGCATTTGGCTGCCAGTTAAATATATGAATTTTAAATTCGTTCTGTTTGATATGCTGCATGCAATTTTACATGATCTCGTTATAGCCTGTACCACTTTCTCCTCATGTTCCTGAACGTCTGCGATAGTCAGTTATCAGATCACAAGAGCTAGTGTCCATTTGCAGAGTAAAAAACGCACACTGTCAATGAGTAGCAAGCAAGACTTCCAAGGAAAACAGGTTCATAAGGGAGTGGAGGAAGAAAGGCAGGACAGAGAACGAGGATGTTGCTTCAAACCTAGGGCGCAGGGTAGCAGGTAACAACACACCCCATGAGTCACAAGAAGCAGAATTATGAAACAAAAATGCTTTTTCGTGTTGCACTGAATGTGGCAAACATGAAATTAAGCAGCAGATTTTGGGGAGGTTATAGGGAGTGAATGTGAAACTAATACAGTCAACACAGTAGCTGGTAGCTTATTTCAATTTTTTCAGTTCTCTACTTTAGTTCTTTTCACTGTTGGTGTGCCACCGATTTGTGTATTGACAGACTCAGTCACAGTCTAGACATTATCATGAAAATTTAGTCTTTAGAGGCTAGCTACAGCTTGGGTTTTTGACACCAAAGTTGGGTGATGTTTTCAGTGAATGTACAAATATGAAACATGTTTTGAAGGGATGCTGTGATGCAAATCAGTAGAAACTGTTGGTCTGAACAACTCAGAGAGGCAAGATTTTCTGAAACAAGAAAAAACCTTCACAACAGTAGGAATGTTTTGCTTCAAAATTGCCATAACTTTTTGACATTTTCAAATGTAAAATAGTGAGCTCTTTTGAAATAGCATTTCTACTCCTGTATTGACTTACAGCTTTTGAAAGAGAGTTTAGAAAGATCAAAAATACTTTATGTCCAGTTTCAAATGAATTATTTCAATGCTTTTCGTTCTTTCATTTTCTTAAATTTCTAATAATCCTAAAAACCTTGCCTTCTCCTTTTACCTTCTTCTTCAGAGTCAGCAAATTAATCATCAAATTCATTTCTTGTCCAGCTCAACTTGGCACCATAAAGACATTCAAGGTAATAGAATACTGGCCTAAACTTTTGGTGATAATAAAAATGAAATTACTATGAAATACTGGCATTATCTTCAATTTGCCACAGGAGATGAAGGGCCATTCACTCAGAACCACTGTTATAAGGTGTCTGCCAGTTCAAGCTATTGTATTGTATGGTCTGCACACCTCCCCCATATAATTTGTTCACTTAATTTGAAATCCTATGATCCTTTGCAATTCCATTTCTCCTTTCCTTTACTTGACTTGTTCATTTTCCTGAGTAGCCACCTGAAATTGCACATGGACTGCCTACATACATTTAACTGGTTTTCTTTCTTTTTCCTTTTATGCAGTCTTTGCTTTTGTTTGAAAGCAAATAGTATTCATCTCTCTGTTTCTTCCCAGCCTTGCCTTATTCCTAACCTTCCCTTATCTGTTTGTCTATTTATTTACTTCTTGTTTTGCTTCATATTAAAATTCCCTGAATTGTCTTTCTTTTAAAAAAAATAATAAATTTGCTAATCTTGTGCCCAGTTTGCCTTAATGGCAGATAATTCTCTTACCTGCTTCGTGCCATCTGTTGCTGCTTATTTGGAAGCCAAATTAAAGTAGCACTCTGGCTGCAACGTCATGGACAGATCACTGAAGACAGCTGCTCAATGAGCAGTGGTGGTCAGAAAAGCAAATGAGATGTAAGGCTGCAGTAGGGAGAGACTACAGAATAACGTTGTCTTGATTTCTGGATGTACTGAGCATTTTTTGCTGACACTGAACTTCGCCAAGAGGAGAGGGGGTTTGGCACCTCTGCAAAGCAGCCAGCTGATGGAGCACCCTCCTGTAGACCGCAGGGTCCAGCTGTGCCCAGCCCTGTCTGGGCAGAGGGGACCGAGGCATTCTCAGGAGGTAAGAAACACCCCACCTCAAGTGTCCTGTTTCTGTATGTGTAGGATGTCCACAGACAGCTTCAGGTGGCTGTTTTGAGAACTGACACCTTTATATCAAAACAGCAAGAGAGAAATGTCAATAGGAGACCAAGGAAAAGAATTATTCTTCACACAGAGACTAAGTAAACACTTCTCTCCCAGGAGAGATGAACTTGTTACTGGCCTATACCTTCCTTCTAGATAAATCTCACCTCTAAACTGAAGTCTCCCAGTGCCATAAGAGCCGTCACTTTTCCCATAGTGGGACTATTCGTATTCCAGCTTCTAAGAAACAGTTCTGCAGCCACTCATAGCTCAGTCATCTTCCAGGTTCAGATTTCATGTACTCCAGTTCTTCTGTCCTCTTGCCTGGAGTCTGGAAGCTACTGCCCAAAGCCAAATTTCAATGCCTGCTGTGAGCATATTTTGAGATGCACTAACTTAAAATAAGACAAACATCTCTTAAAGTTTCATTCACCTGGCTGGCATGTGTCAAGGGACCCATGTCATGTTTACATATGGCTTTTTTTTATAAAGTACTACCTGTCATGTGATATAGTCGTAAGTTACCTCCTAGGCTGAAAAGAGGCTGAAGCAAGGTAAAACAATTCTTAGTTTTCCAAAAGAGCTTGGTGACAATATTCCCACAAAGGAAAGGGGCAAGAATCTAGCCTTAAAAAGATACTATTTTCATATTCCATTGTTCAAGGTAACAAGAGCAATAAACAAGATGTACTAATACCATGCAGCATTGACCCTGAAACCCTTGCCAGTCATACCAGAAACAAACTGCTTTGCTTAAATTGGTTTTGTTGTGGGTTTTTTTTTCCTTTGTAAGAAAGGCAGTAATTTCAACATTGCAAATACTGCAATTTTCTAAATATAATTAGTCATTTAGATCCAGTTATGTCAACTAATTTCTCAAGTTTCTTATTTAAGTGGCTGGGAGCAGGAGAATACAAGGCTTGAATAAAGGATAGTGATTGCAGTGGCTCTGAAAGGGAGGTCTTACTTTGTGTGTCCATCTGCATGGAGCCTCAAACAGAAACACCTGCCTCCTCAAACTCCTGCGCAGACCACTAAAGCACTTTCTGTAGGAATGCTGGAGAAAATTGGCACTAGCTACTAGGTTCCTTCCTAGACCAGACAGTCAGGTAGGGCTAAAGAAAAAGCAAACTGAGAGTTACAAAGCTCAGCCAGGAAGGAGGGAGCCAGGTGCCTTGTGATTTGAATTAGCAGTTAATTATTGCCCACTTCTGGCAAAATGGCAGGGGGTTGGTTGGGCTGCTAGGGAAAAACCTGCAGACAGAGAGCAGATACCCAGCTGTGACTGCACCAGGTCTCTAAGGTTTGATGGTGGCATGATGGTTTCTCCTTTTCTCCCGTTAGAGAAGATGTCATCACCAGAGCACTGAGAAAGGTGGCTAATCAGAAGATGACAAGCTATGTAAAACACACTTCTGCTGCAAAGCTTGAAACAGTTAAAAACTTTCTGCAGCATCAACACATAACAATGTAAATACAACTTTGTAAAATAGAGCGGTTTACAGCAAAGAACGCCCACAAAAAGTTACTGTGAAAATCCCACTACACAGCTATATTTTTATCTCTTGTTTACAATGTAAAATTGAACACAAATCCTAAGTGAAATAAGTTAAGTAATGAATAATCTGCTAACAAATACTGTTTCAGAAGTGGTGGATCCATATTTCTTCCAGCCATCACATAGGGATGAATGTGTATGAGTCATCTATCCCCTTATATATGACTAAACCTAAAGCAATTTTATCAGCTTAACATTACACTGGTCCGTGGGGATAGTAGTACTAGCTGCTCCCTGCAAATCAGGAACCTGAAAGCTCTAAGAGCTGGGCTGGTGAAGTATCAAAAAATTTTACAGCCTGAAATGTTTAACAGTTTTATGAAATGAGCAGCAATTGCAGACTGATTTGTTGTTTTAGAGCCTGCTTCATGTGATCCTGCTACTCGCAGCAGAGTACATCAAGGACCTTTCAGTTCAGGGGCTTGCAGAAGCTAAAGACTGGAAAAATTCAAGGGCAAAGGCAAGATCAGTGAGGGGAGGGGTATGGCATTATATCACTCCCTGAAATATTACATCTGTTATGCGTAGCCCAGCTCAGCAAGGGCAGCTTTGCCAGCGTAGTTGCTGTGCCTTTCACTCTTAAATGGACATTTCAGTGCACTTTACAGGCAGTCAGTTAGATCTTGTTATTTTCTTCCTCAATTTACAAGGGAAACTAAGGCACAAAATTATTAGGTAGCTTATTTTCAAAGGTGTTGAGCACACCTGCTCCAGCTAAAGTTAATGGGACCTCTGCAAATCAGACTGCAAATGGTAAATCTGAAGTCATAACTGCCTGCTATACTGGCAGCAGGAAGAGAAGCCAGAGGTCTTGTCCCCTGGTTTTTGCTTTAACCAGCAGTTTTCACCCTTGTAATGACAACTCCTTTTATTTTGCTGGGAAAATGGAAACATTTGGCTTGTGACACTACATTAATAAATGATTTGGGTCCTCTTTGATCACATCCCTAGCGGTCCTTTGGCAGCAAAAGGGAAACGTTCTTCACAACGTACTTCCATGAGATGGGCTTGTAGAGCACACATTTATTAGGGACAGTCCCTAAAATTGTTAGCAAGATAACATTACATTGTGCCCCCATTATATCTGCCTCATCTACTTTTTTGTCTTGTCTGTCAGCAATTAACAGCTAAGCCAAGTGTATTTTCTCCAACTCAATTCACAGTAAAATAGGTCTTTAAAAATCTACAGAGGAAGCATGCAAGGTGTCCATTCATGTATTACAGTGATAAATGTAGTGGAAATTAATTAGAAGGTTATTTTGCAGCTATGGGGGCTTGTTCCTATCACTGATATGGACTCCATCCTCTGAGAAGTTTGACTGGAAAAAGTGAGGATTTGCAAAATCTCTGTGGCGTGTACTACTCATGCAGATCTTCTATTGATTTTGATGTGTCTGAACAGCAAGCAGGAGCTAGCTGCAGGAGTGGAAGGCAAAAGTCAGTCACAAAGGGCTGATATTTAGGTAACATATAAATTAAAGAAGTCTAAGGTGAAATAATGATGAAAAATAATGGAATATAATATCATATAGTCAATATTCTGTAGGAATCACTGCAGTGGGAGCATTCGCATCAGCTAGCATTTTATAATAACACAAGCTTGAATGTCTGAAAATAATGAGCCATAATAATTGATCCCAGCTGTAATGAAAACATCACTTAGTATTTCTATTCCAGGCCTGTTTGGCACTGGTCTCAACTTGGGAGTGATAAAAAGATGCCTTAACATTAAATAGTAAGTGCTGAACAACTGATGATCTATAGGCAGTGTAACATCCATGGCTTCTATATTTTAATTTGGTCCGATTGTGCTTTTGAAGCTCGTTGCTGTAGATGGGATCACGTTCAACAAGTCACTGAAACTGAAACTTGAGGACTTGAATATGGACTTGAAGATGAAATGGATCCCAGTGGGAGAGGGGAAGAATCCCATCCTTGCCAATGAGAAAAGCTATTGCCAGATATCAGCTGGAAGAGAACCAGAATGACGATGCCAGACTGAGGAAGATGCAGAGCCACAACTAATCTTCAGTGGAATATTTCTGATCTGCTAAAGGAAAGTTAAGGAGTCTAGTACAGACAAGATTGGACTGGTATGTGGATAAAAATCTCTGCAATAGTATTTAAGAAATAAAATATAAACTGTTTTTTCTTTCTTTTCTGGAAGGATCTAACTTTCCAGGTATAAAGTGAGAAATTACACTAATTTTAGTGCAAATTTACTTGGAGATAATAGCATGAAGTATTTTTCTATCAACTAATAGCTGAAAAAAGTTGGTTTTGGCAAGTAATGAGGACACTGTAGAAAAAATGGTTATAGAAAATTAACTCAAGAAGAGTGATCTGGAATTAATTTGGTCTAAGCAAAATGAAATAATAAAGGTAAAACTGTAATTGAGATTCTTTTGTTCAAAAGACAAAACTTTGATAAAAGAAGAGAAATGTAAAGTTAACTGCATGAGAAACTTTGGGAGTTGAATGGAGAGGGCACCTGGAAGTAGGATAGATACTTTTTAGAAAGCTATCCAAAATTTGACTCTTGAACAAGGAAAAATATAGAGAAGAGTTCCAGACTTCCGCACATCGATAGGAACAGAAAGAATAAACCTGGATTAAAAAAAAATAAATAAAAATCAGCAAGGATAGCTAAATCTTGGAAAATGGGAAACAGGGACATAAAGTGAGAATTTCCAGAAGGTCAGGTGAGTTATAGACCCATCAAAGGGTACTAAAACAGCAAAGTAATGCACACCTGAAAAAAAAAGCAAATATAATTCCCCAAAGACGCTACTTAGACCAAGTATTTCCAGTAGGTATGTGGAAGTGATTAAAATACTTTACTAGATATTAATAAAACCTTATCCAGAATTTCACACAAATCTCCTGTTCCTAGGACAAACCGCTTTCATACCAGGCAAGCAAAGATAAAGTTGGTGGGATGATCTTCTAAGAAGGCAGCTAAGAAAGTTGGGCGTGTGTTTATGACAGTGGTTATATCCCTTCTAATATCAAAAAGTGCAAATCATAGAATAAGATGAAGAAATGTCCTGTAACTTCTCTGTTAACTGAATTTCTTGTTGTTGCCCACACTGTATAGTTTTGCTGTGATTCTGTTTTGCACCTATCTTTTATCACTTCTTCAAAATGGGATAAACTGAGAATAAGACCTGCCAGTTTAATATACTACATAACTAGCCTATAGATATATTTCTTTGACATAGTAAGACCAAGAACTTCTCAAAGGTCAGAACAACAGGCATTTATGAAGATAATGAGCACAGTCAGTGCTGCTGTAGAGAAACAGGGAAGTGGGAAAAGCAATTTGAAAAAAAGGGTTTGAAAGAAAATAAGTAGATTGAATACCAACCCTCTTGCTTAGGTTCACAAGCCAGCTACTAATTGCTCATTATAGCAGGTTAGTTCATCAGTATCTAGTATTTCTTGCATCTTCTTCAGATGCAGCTAGCCCTACACAATTTCTACCAAGTTTTAGATGATTCAATGAAATGACTTGGTAAAGCATATTTTATGCAGTTTCTCCATTATCTTTATTTACAGGGAGAAGAGCTGAGACTCTTTTCTGTATCAGTTGCGTAATTACAGTAATAGTAAGGGACTCTGGTAGTTCTGGCAATTGGTAGTGAAGCCAGTGGAGAAATAGTGACAAACAAATATAACTGAAGCCTGATTTTCCTGGGAGTTTGTTGTGGGGTGCTTTTTTTGTTTGATTTGAGTTTTTTTCGTTATTTGTACATGCAAGGATGAGGATCTCCATTCTCTTGCTGTGATGGAAAAGGCTTAAGCTCCCATGGTACACAGGCATAATTATTAGTAGCTATGCAAGATATAAAGCAGTGGAGAACGATGGTGTTACAGCTTCAGGTGAAAAATGCATCTGTCTGCAGAGAAAAATAAAAAAAAATATATCAACCATGAACATTGTTTTTCCCCACACATACTTCTGGAATCGCAACAGTAACCACAAAGTATGAGATAAAGTTAATTATTTACTGAATTAAATAGAATAAAGGTAACCTTAACTCAACACCCATGACTAAGAAGTTCATAAATAATGCACAAAGTAATTCAGAATGGTAGGAGTATGGAAAAAAATGGAAAGAATTTCAGTGCAAGTAGCTTCTGCAATAGCCAAGACTTCTTTGTATTTTGACGCCTTAGACTTCAAATCTCTACCTTAGTTTTAACGCATTTTTCTCCGCTTCAATTCAAGGCACAAGCTTTCCCTTGACTTACCAATGTATTCAAGAAAGATACCATATTATGCTTAACTGAGATTCTAAGAGCATACATTTCTTCTTAATAAAGCACAGATCTCTGCATTTAAAGACCATTTTTTCAGAAGCAATTCATTTAAATCAAACTGAAAACAAACCCAAAAAAAAGCCACTGCCAAGGTGGTCTAAGATAGTTTTCAGAGGAAATACTGTATGTTGAATAATACTGAAAACAAGTTAGAAGACTGCAGTAAGTTATGGGTTCATTTTCTACTCAGTAAAAAATAGATAAAGCACAGTCTGGAAATGATAACTAAGTCTCACTGTGTGCATTGAAACAATTCATTATTCATATAAAAATGGTAGGAGAAAAACCTGTCACTCACGCTGTCTGTGTAAGAGCAAAATATCTCCTCACAAATAATAGAAGGCATTATGATTAACAAATCACACAGAAACTTAGAGACGCCCAAATTTAAAGCACCTGTGAGCATGACTTCAAAGGCCAATATAATTGGGCTCGACACACCAGAATACACTGGAAGATATTCAGGTGAGTGTACCTGTTTCTATTGAGATTCCAAAAAATGTTAAGTGTTTCCATGAGCCACAGTCTTATGGGGGAACTGTCATATGCCTCACTCTCCCCACTGTTTATCATCTCTTAGACAGATCTGTGGCTCAAGAAAAGTCTTTTATGTATTTCAGTTGTCTTAAATGAGACAGGAATTCTTGGTGACATTTTTTTTTTCTCCTTCTATAAATATCGGCATCCCTTTCTTCCAAATCTACTTAGGCAGGAAAAAGTTAGAATATCAGTTTTAGTCTGTGCTTTCCTGTAGCTGCTATGTTACTGATGGCTTGTGCAACCTCAGTCCCACTGATGACCCTTGTCCCTAAGAAGAGCTCTAGTTCCTTCTTTCATCCCCAAGATGAGAGTGTTGCTTCTTTTCGAAATATAAAACTGGAGGATATAATGTGCTAATTGTTGCGGGCCGTAAAAATATACTACAGAGACTGCTTCTGAGAGCTATCTCTTAAATTGTTAATTTTACACACCAGCGACAATAATGTATACACTGAAACAAGCTTCAAAGCACTGGGTTGTTCTGAACAGAAAAAAAAAAAATTAATCATTCCTAAACAGACTATAATAAAATATCTTGACCCCTTTAGAAATGGCGTTCTTTGAGGCCAAAATTTTTCTGTACAGTTTGGCAAAAAGGTGCAATTTCCCAAAAAGATTGATTTTTTCCTTTTTGGCAAAAAGAATTTCTGCTGAAAATTCTAAACCCAGCCCTTACAGCTATTGCAAGGAGAATTAAAGATGCAGTCAGTGGTTTTCAGATAGACAGAAGAAATCGGCTGGAGCAGAAAGAGATCCAAATGATGTCTATATGAGGGAAATGAAAATAGTGCTGATGAAATTATTGTTTCAATAAATGAGATTGATTATGATGATAATTTTATATTTTGAGGACACAATGCAAGAGGGAAGGAACATGAAGACACCAAACTTAACCAAGAGAAGTTAATGCTCAGATTTACTATGGATGTAACACGGTTTCTATGGGATTCCAGTGGGAGTTAAACACAGTAAAGCAAAGGTTACAATCGTAACTCAAATGGCAGCTTCTGCTGATTAAAAAATCTTACGGGCAGCGTTCAACATCCTTGTCAAGGATATTTCAAAAGAAACTGACCCCACTGAAGTTTTCGGTGTGTTTGTGCAGAAATTAAGTGGTAGGCGCTGCACCTGAAAATGAACCTGCACGGATGCAAGATGCTCTGAGCAGTGGACATGCTCCATGTGATGACGTCACCAAATCAAGCACACATACTGAAAATGGATGGGATCCTAACTTCAGCCCAGTTGTAGGATGCTCCTTACACAAATCCCCCAAGGCATTGCACAGCCACAATATTTTCCCACATCCCAGTTCTCTTCGCAGCCTATGCTTTGCTCCAGCAGCTTCTTTCCATTCCTGCTCCAGCTGCAGCTCTCAGATCCCTGCTCTAGCACAGAAAATGCAAATTGCCATAAATAGTAAGAGAGACCAGACCACAGGACTGAGGTTGTCTGGGCTTGAACTGGGTTTAGCTTGTTTAAGCTACAATAGCAATTGTCTAGCAGCTAGGTAAGTGTTCCCTAAATTGGGAACACTTTCAGCTTTCATTTAATTTTGTGAAATGTTGTGGTTAGCATTTATTGTTAATAGCAACAGCCAGAAGCTATGTTCTGTGGCATAAACTTAAGAATAAAATGTGCTGTGTAAGAGCACCAACACAGGCAGGTAGTAGAGGTCCCCTCCAGTGAACACAAATCGCAGTGGGCAGCTACTGGTCACCACAGTAAAGCATTCCTGTGAATCAGGAACAGCAAAGACAACCGGAAAAAAAAAGACAATTAACAATCAGTGGGGGGGCAGGGAGGAAGAGCATACATGCACATTGTGTTAGGAAACAAGAGAAAAATAACCCCAAGGAGACAGGAGGACCAAGGAAGAAGGGATCACTGCAACCAGTATCAAACACCTTCTGGTTAAGCACCAGGGGCATCAATGGTTTTCAATATCCTCACCCCCTTCTTCTGCAGGGACAGTGAAGCTGTGACCTGATGATTCAGAGAACCTCTGCATGAGTGACCATAATGCCAGAGAAACAGCCAGGTAGGTAAGAGGAAATTTGTGCTTTTCAGGCTTTGGTTTTTAAAATGAACAATTTAACTGTGTTGTTAATCGTGTTTCTGGGTTTTGGTTGGTTTGGGTTTTGTTGTTGTTTGTTTTTCCTGTGTTCATTTGGACTGTGAGTGTTATTATAATTGTGCCTGGACTAATAATAACCGTTTGTTGTATTTGATTAGCCTGTCAAGACTTTAATGAAACCAACCATAAATTCTTCTGTCTACATGTCATGTGTGCTCCCTTTCTGCCCATGCCAAGATTTTGAGAGTAATACAAACAGATTTATAGATAAGTTTTGTGATACAAAGAAATCCTGTTGTGGATCTTTTGTAATGGTAGTGTAGGTGTCTGAAATGAGGCTGGACCCCTTAGAGTAACAGAGTTCAGAACATGACCATCCAGAAAACACAGGCATTGACTTTATGATTAGATGCTTTGCATTAGAGACATTACGGACTATATAAACTAGGTCTCCATTGAGTATTAAGTGGTAAGATCGGCTTTGAGTCCCTGTACTGAAGATGCTCACTTTTAGTCACAAGAATAGGACCCATAAAGACCCCATTGATCCATGCCCAAGAACAGGCAAAGACATACTTGCATGGGATGCTTCATCTGGTTCCTGGAGGAGGAAAATCAGCAACAGCTCCTTACGTGAGAAAAAGCAGCCAGTGGAAAGCTAGAACATGTAGGAGGACTACTGTTGTTGGGGTATGTCTTGCTTGCACCCTGCTGGGGTGCTGTTAACTCTTACATTAGTTACCACTGAATGAAGAAATGACATTTTCTGTAGGCAGGATTGCATGTCACTATGGTAAATGAGAAGCTCAGTCATTCCTTTCTTCTGAAAAAATCAAAATTCAGAAGGATGAAGGCTGGAAATTATTTGTGGAAACAAATTTTCAGAGGAAAAATATATATCATGTTTGAGCACTAATGTTTTAGTGAAGACTGAGAGAGCTTCGCTGGCATTGATTTATGAAAACAGAACATTGTGTTCATATGCATCAGTAGAAATGCATGTGAAATTGCAAACCACTCAACTCATCTCTCACTAAACTTCTTGACATTACGCAGAAGATGACAGTGAACATTGCTATGATTAAAGGCCTGACTTGTGCCTGTGTGTGGATTGTTGATATCATATCTAAGGAGTCGGTATCCCTCTCAGTAGGGGAAGTATCCATGCTCCTAACAGATGCCTCACAGAAAATGAATATTGAATTTAAAAAGGGGCAGAACATCTTTTTGAGAAAGATGAGAGGGGTGTCGTGGTTGTTTTTTTCAAATCAACATGCTCAGTATGTGATACTGAATGCTCTTGATTCCCATCTGCACCGAAAGGACTCCAGTGACAGTCACATTATAAGACACAGGTACATTTCTCAGAATTTTCTCCTTTGGAAACAGCAGTCCATGTATGTGAAGTTTATCAAATAGGAAACAAACTCTGAAACCACACATAAGGACCCTATCTTTCTGGTTTGTAGCCTTATATTTCCTGACCGTGGGACCATGCCAAGCTAGCTGACTTCTTTTCACAATGTGCAATATCAAAGCTCATCAGCATCGTCCTGCCATTCCCTCTCATCTCACTACTCTTCCGTGTAGGAAATGGTAATGCTTATTTGTGAAGCTTTTAAAAAATTACCAGAACTTTAAAAACTTCTATCTAAGTTGTTCAGATTTCATTTTCTTTCCTTTTTGGGAGGCATGGAGGAGGGAATCAGTGCAGGAGGGCTGTTAGCCCTTCCTGCATTGTTTTTGTGTTTCATTCAGGGATGGCATTCACTGCAGCCAAGACAACACTTCTCTTTTTTCCCCCAGGTTCATTTTACCCTGAGTGTTTGACTGCAAAAATTTGATAGTGCTTTTCATAACTTTGCTAAGCCACATTAGTTTCTTTTGTCATTTTTTTACACCTAGATTCAACTGTGATGAACGCAGAGGATCTCTCATCGCCTATCTCTGCTTTGAATACCTCTCGTTCCTCTGCTTCATGTTTCCTCAACAGTCCTTGATTCTAATCAGTTTTCAGCACCTTGTTTGGCTTGCTTTCAAAGATTTCAGTGTTCAAGTCCCAGCTCTTCCGTGTCGCTGCTTTCTGAACACATCTTCATGGGTATTTTATTCAATGAGTACTGTGATGAACTAGCTTCTGTTCATTTATCAAAATGCACGAACATAATTTGCTACATTTGTGTGTAAGCAGAGACAAATTGAAGTCAGACACAGTAAAACAGTCAAAGGAAACACAGGAAGGGATTCAATAGAACAAAATGCTGAAGAGGGAATCATTAAAGAGACGTTTTTTGGAACAAGAGTGTTCAACCACTTCCGTACCAAGGCCTGATTATCAAAACTGCAGTTATCCAAGAAGTTGACTGAATGGGCAAGAAAGGCTTTTCTATCAGAAAATGGGCCAGGAAAGTACAAACTGCAAGAGATAAAAATTATTCCAGTCAATTTTCCTTTACAAACTGATTTTTTAACAAATGAGTTAACATTTTTTAACAAGAAAATTTTCACCCCTACTCCTTACCCAAAGTCTTTAACTGCAATTTTCCTGTCATTGACCTGTGAAATTTCTATTTCAGGGGTGTTGGAACTGTTTCAGAAGTAGTTTGGTATCTTCAAAAGAAAAATCAATAAATGAAAAATAATTACATCTTTTATAGTGTTCTCCCACTTTTTCCATGGGGATCATTTCAAGTCCAACAAACTCTGTTAACATTCTCCAGGATGAAACTCTGGTTCCAAGGAAAAGCTTTTCATGACCAATAAAGGAACCAGTTTAGAGAAGGGAAATTAATTTGGAAACAAACTAAAACTTAACTATGTGTTATTCTGTACATGTTTGCATATGCATGGTGGTATCCACTTGGGCACAAGGCACTTACTGAAATGCCAGTGTCTATTTATTTATTTTATCCTGTGCTTTATGAAAATTAGCCTGTTCGTTTGTGGGAAGGCATATACCTAACTCCTCAAGTTACAGGTGAGTCTTGTCCTCTTGGTTGATAGGTTCATTACTCCTGTGACACAGGGTTGTCTTGAATGGCTACACTCAAATATTTCCCTAGCCAGATGAAGAAAGGCTTTCCGCAGCAGTACTCCTTCAGCAGAATACCACCATCAACACAGAGGACCCGTCGCACCATGGTGCAGTCCTCAAAGCCACAAACTTTCCCTCTGCTTTGAACTTAAGAAGATTGCCTAGTAGCAAGACTATATCAGCAGTGAATCAGCAGGAGAGTGTCAGTTTTGTTAAATTACTGTTATAGAGTAAAGCCTAAGATTGTTGTTACCATCCCATATTTTTAAGGTAAGTGATGGTTCTGTTCAGATTTTTTTGCTGAAAGACTATCTCAAGGGAGAGAGCATTCCTTTTAAAACAAAATCCGTACGATATAAAACATCCATTAAAATATTCCAACTTTGATGCTATTTCTCTTTTATTCTTTATCTTTCTTTTGATTAAAAGTTTTAGTGTTTTCAAAAACCAATAAAGTTTCCAGTTTTCACAGAAAATAAGTTTAAAAAGTGAAATGAGAGGGAAAAAGATATTATTACTAAGAAAAAGTGTTTCTCTAGTAGACTCCTAGATGGGGCAGTTCATTCTGCAGAAAAAACACATACAATGCCAATACTTAATAGAATGGAGTCTCATTTTCTCTTGGAGACTTGCATTATGTCAAATTTCCAGGCTGCACTCAGTGGTGGCCCCATACAGCAGCCAGATGCCACTGCACTCAAAGGGGCAAAATGGAAGGTTATTCTCACTAGTCTTTTTTCCACCTTGAAGATTTTTCTGTGATGGAAACAGTCCGTTGTAACTAATCCACTACAAATGATCTTTTAGAGTTTAATTAAAGTGCTTACAGGAACTATCTGTGTTAACCTATTATACCCCTAAATACAGAGTCAAAACATTCAAATTGTATTAGTCCTTTATGGAGGTCACTGACATAGAAGGCAAAATAACTAGCAATACACCGATGAGGCGCTAAGCACTTCCTTCAAAATGAACTTTGAAAGTACTCAGCCTCCGCTGATACTGCCAGAGAGAGCCAAGCAAATGCTTCTGGGGCTGTGGCTTATTCACAACCAGATCTGCTCACATACTCGCTTTCCATCACTTATAGCTGCATGTGGGTACAAGCTCCAGAGGCAGATGCAGCAGAAGACTTCTGCGTTAGGTCTCAGTCTGGCTATAGTGGTCGGTTAGCAGAGAATGGGCTCTGAGTTTCCAGCACGGTATTTCTGTGGTGTTAGTCATCTTTATGCATAGTAATCTGTAAACATGTTTACTCTCAGTGAGAGTAAACCCTCACATGCTTCTTTGCATCACAAACAACAGAGATAATCTAGTTTCTGCTTGCTGGATAAGCAGCAGAAAAAAAATAATTATGAGGATAAGTAATATAAATTTTCTAACAAATAGTCATTGCAATAACATTTGCAATTCACAGACCTTTCCTTGAAGAACTGGAGGCAGTCAGCATCTTTTAGTGCAGTCATGAGCTTGGTTCCACAAATCAGAGAAAACTATTAACGCTTTTATTTTTAAATTAATTTTGATTTATTTTTTGCTATTCAGTTGCAGTTAATTAATAATGAGAACTGAAGAGACAGTGTATTTGAGGACAAAGCAAAACTCTCCTTACAGGCCAGTTTATTAAAGACAGTGATTAAACTGACAAAGATCAATGGAGCTGTGACAGAGACCTTTAAAAGAGTCATCATAATTCACTTCAGTGCCTCTAAGATGGCTGTAATTTTTAGTCTTACAAACGTAACTTTTTACCCTAAAGCCTGAGACACCTACTAACATGTCAAAAAGGATTTCTCATCTTTCTCAGGATCCTAAGTTCAGTGCATCCACTCACTTGTTATGGAATGAGCAACTGCAGTCCCACAAGCATGCTTTCATGTATGCTCATGGTTCAGTTGTCATTCCTGTGCTCCAGCACTGCCTTGTCACTCCTGTACACAATTAGTTTGGTATTCTGTTAGATTCAAAACTTGTAGGCCGTTCAACTCCTTTCTCATTTGTTAATTGTCTCTCTTCTGACGAGGAGGCTGTTTTCTGGTTTTTCAAAATAAAATGTTTGGAACAGAAGTACTGTATGTGCATTGCAAACAGGTATAACACCCAATTAAAATTTAAAAAAAAAAATCATCTTGTGAATTAATATTAAAGTACCAGACAACAGCATTACCAGATGATAACATTCTTTTGGCCCATGGGGCTCGTTACTTGAAGGTACAACTGAAAGAGAGATCTTAACATATACAGAGTCATTTTTTTCCTGCAGCTAGCCTAGGCATTTTCCCCCAGCCCAGGTGCTGCAGACTTTTACAGAGATGAAAAGTATTTTCAGCCAGTGCTACCTGCTATGGTGGATCAGCAGTGCCAGTCAGACAGCGGGCAGTGCCCTCCTGGTAACCTGTTGGCTTCACAGTGCAAATGCAAGGAGAGTGACTAGAGGAACCACATTCTCCCTATCCTCTCGTCTGTTATTTCCATCTGGGAGCCAAAAAAGAAGCTCCCCAGGGAAAGATCTGGAGAATAGTCTAAGTTGCTGCAGAACAGAGAAACACGTCCATGGCAATGTCAGTCTCTCAGAGATGTAAGAGCAGTACCTTGGAAGGCATGTCCGTTCCCAGGCAGCTGCACTTCCCCAGACTGAGCCAACTCCACCACCACTTGTTGGCACTAACGTTGAAAAGGAGGCATTAAAGGGTGAGAAATTGCCACTGGGACTGGAACACTCAAATTTGCATCTCTCTTGAATGAAACTCCTTCTAGGCTGTCCTTCCAAAAAAGGGAAGAAATGCTGGTGATGCTAACAGATATCTGGACCTTATCTCAACCTTTTGTATCCAGACAGTCCTTGGGCTCTGGCTCAGGATACTGGGTTGGCATTGCCTTCTACTAGCCTGCAGCACCATAACACAGGTTGTTCTGAGCAATACCTATTTAGGACAGATCTGTCACCTGATATTTACCTGTATAGCATTTAACTTTCACTTTGGACAAGAAGAAACAAGTCTTCTGCATATTAACTAAAGAGGAAGGAGAACGTGAGGCAAAGGAGGACACTTCTGGTTTGTTCCTCTGTGAGCTGCCTGCCAACTCTTTGAATGTGGAAAGGTCACCCTCCAAAGCCAACCCAGTGTAGCCCTGTATCGCCAAGTCCCTTATACAAATGAAGGGCAAAATGGGCACAGAGCATCCTGTTGTGAGCTTGTGATGCTCCACCAGTTTGTTTATGGCCAGGCAAGAGTGACGCTGGCTTCCTGTACCTAAGCTTACTCATACATAGGTAATTAATTCCCTTAACTAAAGTTCAGCACTGAAGTAGCTGGAGCCGGAGTTTCATGTTGCCTGTCCTCCAGGAGCACAGGCAGAGAGCACCTTACTACAGAGGCAAAACTGTAGAGATTTTGCAGGTGCTCAGGGCCAAGTAACCACATCACCAAAACTGCTGGTTTCTGCTATTTGGGCCAGAAGGAGAAGAAGCTCCAGAGAATACAAGGGTGTGGATTATCTGCATCATTTTCTTGAGAAGTCTTGTCTTTATCACTTAAAACCATTGGTCTATATTACCTGCCATTTTTTCGCACCTTCAGATTCATCAGTCTTGTTAGCCACATTAAAAAAAAAAAGCTTCATTTATACTTCAGGAGGTTTGGGGTTTTTTTTCTGTGTAGGCTGAGGATGGGGGCAAACAGAATCAGCTAAAGTTTACAAAGTACAAAAGAAGAAATTCCCTTTGTTTAATCAAACAAAATGACAGCAAATCCCAATGAGAAACAGCATATTCTTCAACCTGGTGATGTCTGGGGAGAGAAAGGAATGGTTCAAGACTGCACTGCAGACAGACACAGGTTAACCAAAGTGGCTAGTTTGTCAGTCTCCTACGTGGCCTAAGCCTGAGGGCTGCTGCTGAGTGTCTTCACAGCCTGTCCGAGCAAAGCAGTGCTCTGCAGCTCACACAGTCCTGCTCCTCCAGAGCACTGGCAGGACACAATCACAGGTGGAAGACACAGCTTGGAAAACTCTTTTCTCTACCTTTCTTGCTCAAACTAAGGTGAAGTAGGAGTTGATGCAGTTTTTCTGTGAAGAGTACATTTTCTACAAAAAAAAACCAAAACCAAACAACCACCAAAAAACCAACTTTCCCATGGGGCTGAAATGTCTTACAAATTGTGCTCAAATATAGCAAGTAGCCTCATACCAAAGAGAGCTGTATAGAGGGCATGGAAATAGCCAAGCATTTGGGTTTCTGTTGCTTTGAAAATTCCAATGTTTAAAACCACTAAATTACACAAACATGCATAAAACCTGTTGGTTTATGGTAGCATGGACCCCAAATGACATTTTCATTTTCTCCAACCCCAATTTAATATTTTTGTGCTTGTCTGCTTGAACTTAAAAAAAATAGAAGAGACAGATTTGTTTCCAATGCTGTGGATAACAGCTTTTAAATATTCAAATAGGCAGCTCACTAATCATTCGATCAAGACTTGTTTCAGGCATCTTATCACACAGTGACATGTGTGAAATACAATGGAAGCGTGAAAACCTTTGTTACGAACCGAGTGAAACACTATGTGAAGTCTGAAGCAGTATGCTGGCAGAGTGGCTTTGAGAAGGTGCCAAATAGGAGACAAGGGGCAATGTGATAGAGTCAACTAGACAAGACACAGTGCTGTGTTCCTGAGCCACACAGGAAAAACGCAGCCCTCCGAGGCTTTGGTCACCTCTTACAAAGGGTTGCACATTCGCTTGACCTGAGCTCCCATTTAGCTCAAGGACTGAAAACACCCAGCACATCACTGCAACAAATCATTGCTGCCTACGCTCGTGCTCGGTGTCTGTTTCGACCTGGCGGAATGGAACTCTCCCCGCAGCTCCTTGCAGCCTTGGCATTGCCAGGGCCCCGCTGTTTGTCCTCCTGCTGGACAGCTGTCCTCCTGCCTGTCCTCCTGCCTAACCCAAAGCATTTCACTGTCTCTGCCTTCGAGTCCTCAGGGCTTAGGACCTCTCTCAGTTTCTGCTGTCAGTATGAGAAGGAGAAACGCTTTGGAGTATCTTATCAATGGCTCCTGAATGCTCTCATTCTGTCCTTCACGTTTGCGCAGCCTGTTGCAGAGTTTAAAAGGATGTCTACACCTGCTTCGGGATAACTTGTATGCAATAAGCAGTACACTTATATGGCATTTAAATAGTAACCTAAACACTGTAGTGATACATCAATAAAGACTCAGTTTTATAACTGTTCTAGAGTGCTGGAAACAGCTGATGGCTTGGAGATGGTAGCTGTAAAAAGGACAGGAACTAATGGTGCATGGTTGAATGGTGTGGTATGTAAGGAGATGAGTGAAAGAGCGTAGGTATTTACGGGAGAGCAGATATTAACTTTTGGGTAGGATTCAAACTAGTGAGAATGTCGAGAGTATACCTAAAACAAACTAACAAACACCTGTATTAAAAAGAGGTGTCTGGAATCCAGAAGGCTTTATAATGAATGGAGGATGAGGAAAAAGAATGAGAAAGAAAATGGTAGAATAAGTGGATGTCAAAATAGGGCTGTTCATATCAAAAGACTAATAAACTCTGTTTCTTCCATTAAGAGGAATTACATTTATAGATAGAAATGATTGCTTAAAAACTATTAATAATATTAAAATGCATTTGTCTCTGCAAATAAACCTCATAAAGACTTTCTGTGCAAGACAGATTTTGGATCACTGTGATATAGTGTTTTTTTAATACCAGTGATGTGCTGTGCAAATGTGTTCATATGAAATGCTACAAGCCCTGAGTTGGTAGAATGAGCATTCACTGTTCCCAGGAGTCTCACTGAAGCTGGAAGGACTCTGTGCATGACTAAGTACACCACACTTCCATAATTTCTGCTATAATACACTAAAAACACTGTCTACAGCTAATCCTGGATTTTTCTTGGCTTTTGCATGATTTCCCAGTTCAAAAACTGGATTAGCTTCTTTTTGTTTAATCCCATGATTCATTAGATGATTATTTTGAGAGTAAACTCCTTTTTATAGAGTCGTATAAAAAGATAAACACAAAAAGCCCTGTTTAGGGCTTTTATACCAACATTTATACCAACATTTTCAATTGCAGTGGAGCTGAATCTCGAACGTTGCAAGTCTTCAGCTCTACTATGAAGTTGACACAGTAAAATATTTACGCTGTTTTAAAAAATTTTAAAAAACAACAAAACAAAACCAAAAAGTGTGTTTCTTTTCTATCAGATTGCAGCTAAATGTACTCTTCAGTCATATTTGGAAGAAGACAGATGCCATTCATTGAGATTGACTGATGGGAAAGGAAATTATATGTATTTATTTATTTTACACTGAGAATTGAGGAAATTTAACCCCTAACCCTTTAATCTGTGTTGAAAAAGAGAGCAAGCTCAGATAATTGCTTTTACCATAAATGAGGGGTTGATCTGGGAAATTCTACCATCTGGATGTTACTAGTATGTACACCACCAAACGCGGCAGCTCGACTCTGCTCCTGCTCCAGCAAGGACACACACTCTGGCTGGACCAGGGCTGCACTCAGAGCATCCCCAAAGCTTTACACGTGACAGGAGGCACAGGAGGGACAAAGCAGAGCTCCGCAGCTCACGCCAGGATCCAGGAGTATCTGAGAAGGGGTAACAAGAATGAGGAAGCCAAAATCAGCTACAAACAAAACAAACAAAAAAAAAAAAGTAACAAAACTGTGAAAACATGTGAGATGAGTAAGCCAGTCATTTATATGTCGCCCTCAGAATGTCACTGCTGGTTTTCAGAAGTCTGAAGTGAATAACATATTAAAACAAGGTAAAGTTTATGAGTATTGCAGTATTGGGAAAAATACTCCTTGTGTTAAATATCATGCAGTAATTGATGCATGATTCAGTTCAGTGAGAACTTATTGTTGATCTGAAGACTGAGAGAGCAGAGGAATTAGTCTGTCCTGTTAACTGAGTCTAAGAAGTCATTTACTTCTTTGAAACTGGATGAAATTCAGAGCCATTAAATTTTATGTCATATCATTAAAATTAAGTGGAGTTTCTCACACAGACCTAATTTTTTAAAATATCAAAAATTTTCCAAGCTGTATCCCACACAAAGGGCAAAAATGTCTTGCTTGTATTAAAGCGCCATGACTCCAAAATGAGTTTCAGTATATTTGCTAGCCTCACTAGTGGTCTATATTTTAATGGTAACAGATTTAATGTATCCACTGCTGTCATGAAGATGTAAATCCAAGTCAAAGGTTATAGTTTTAAATGACAATATAGAGTCTTTTTATTAAGATCTTTTTCCAGTGATGCCACATCCACATCGTTTGGAGGTGGGTTTTCTTCTTTCCTACCCACCTTCCATTAAGGATGCTAAAATAGGTACGTCTGTTCTACAAATGGTAGATCGTTCTCCAAGAAAGGGGGAAAATATCAGTAGGCAAGGACAACTATTTTTCTCTTACACCAACCAATGCAGAGAACTGTATTTCCCAGTGTTAACATTCAACGAAAAGGAGGGTACTATCAAAAATAAATAAATAGCTGATTTCCTTAAATGCTTATGTGTTTGAAAGGAATTAGATAAATTTCTGACACATCATTCTGTTAGAAGGCTTCTCGCAAGAAAAATGTTTACATCTTAGCTATTTTGCCCTGCAGGTAAGTAACTTGTAACAGATTAGGTTTAAAAAGATATATTTATCATTGACAGGGTCTTTTTCATATCAGGATAACCAGAAATGTTTCTCCTGTTCAGTAGTAACAGAACTTATCACAAACTGTCAGTGTGCAGAACAAACTGTTGTTTATATGAAACACACTGATCTAAAGGAGCTATTGTCATAACATGCCAGATAGGGAGCTGTCTGCTCTTCCAAGGTTGGGTTTGCTTCTTGGTGTTAAACAATTCTGGGTTTTTTTTTTTGTTTAAGTATAATTTCTTGTCAGATTTTAAGAATATATGCCATCTCTGGGTAGGATGCGTACTGAGGGAAGTACTAGCTGATCTCTGCAAGACTGAAACAAATTGGGTCACCAGTGCTTGTGGGTATGATGACAACCAGCCAGTGATGAGCAGCTCGTGAAAGGGACCCATATAGCTGCATAAATGTTAAAGTCTGTAGGCTGGAGCAGAAGAAAAATGAGGCCCAAAAGAAAATCTAGCTCCAGACTGGAACATCAAATGAGCTTCTGGCTGCACAGCAGACTGAGCCAAAGCCCACACAGCCATGGAAAAACAGTCCCACATTTTCTTGGTGGATCTACTGGGAATTATTAGAATGGGGCAGACCTGGCTGCCTGAGGACCAGTCCAGGACTATTATGCTGCACCATTACCACCACCTAAAGGTTTTTCACTAACAGTCCAATAGGCAAGTTTCTGAGTTTAGTCTCATTCTGATCATTACTTTATCTCATCATTTGTCTGTTAATGTCCAAAAGTGCTGTGTCAGATCAAATCCCACTATTTGCTGGACTAATTGTTGGTTGTTAAAATAAGAACTGCAATTTATCACTTACTGTTGAATACCTAATCTGGCAGTTTATGAAATTTAAGAACGCATGAAAGCACATCACAGATGAAAAGATGGGTGTTTAATTGCTTAACAGAATTGCTGCTGTGCAAAGACTGTGGAGCTAGTGTCCAAGAGTCGTCCCTTGAAACTCTTCCCTCTCACTTTCAAAAGTGACAGCTGCCATTATAACAAAGTGCTCTCCTTCCAGGAGCTTTCCAGCCTGGTTTTGGTAAGTGTGGCAATTCATACTTAAAAGGCAGGTTTAAGAGCAAATCAAAGTGCTCTTTAAGAAGCTACATTCCTGGATGTGAAATGAGTGGCTAATCTTCCACTGACTTTAAAGTCAGCAGGAGCAGCTTCAAAAACAACACAAAAATGCAAGACTCTAATTCTTCAGGAATGAAATTTGTCACTGCTGGTAGCACCAATGAATCACATAGCTCTTCAGCTGCT
The DNA here is from genome assembly GCA_013399095.1 of Psophia crepitans. Taxonomy (NCBI): domain Eukaryota; kingdom Metazoa; phylum Chordata; class Aves; order Gruiformes; family Psophiidae; genus Psophia; species Psophia crepitans. The sequence goes on along the minus strand of VWZZ01001349.1, from coordinate 587,486 downwards.
GGTAAATGTGACCTCAGCGATGCATGGGCTGCGGGCTGGTAGTTTGTATGAGAAAATATCACATATGTTTGTGAAAAGCCACACTGAAAGACTGAAGGTTAATTCTTCTCTTTTCACAAGCAGAGTCTAATTGGATATGATAAATGGTATAAATGTTATTGCCTTCATATTTCTGTAGATAATAAAGTCAAATTCTCATTTGATATTGTCCTACTTCTAAAATTTTAATGAAGCATTATGATAAGAACTAATTTGCTCTGTTTAATCTAATCTGGACATAACAGGCTCAGAATAGCACAATTACTGTGCTACAACATATACAGAAAATGACTCATTATTACTGAGCTCCAAAGTAGAGAAATAGATTTCCAAAGGCACAAAATGTCTAAGGCTATAATTCTTGTTTGCACTGGTGAGAAACCTCCCAGTAACATGAACAAATTAATCATAATTTCAATTCTTTAAGGTGACAGAAATAAAATAATAGATACAGATGAATAATTTTACCTAGTATTTAAATTTTATGTTGTTTACTCATGCTCATTTCCAGCTTCAGATCATTGTATTTAAGACTTTATGTTTAAGATCAAGGACTGCATATCTCTCATCAAAGTGACTTCAGTCTGAGAAACAGAGATAGCAACGCCTATATATTCACACACAAGTTATCGATGAATTTTTGCTCTTTGTCAAATTAATTACCAGACAGTATTTGAACTTATGCGAGTTGATAAATATGCTGGACCAAATATGTATAGACTTAAAAGATTCAAGATGAAATGTCAGATATGATGGCTAACACTTTTGCTGCACCCTTCAATGCCTCAGCCTGCAGGTACAGCATCCTGCTCAGGTCTCAACCTGAAACTAATGATCCCATTTTCTTTTCTACTCCATCATTTTTGTTTCCTCCATGACATCTGTTTTTATTATAAGTATGACTGTGATAAGACAAGGTTTCTGGCATGTCACTGTTTATTCCGAAGAGGTCTTAAGGCAAAGAAACAAGGAGAAAAAAAAAAAAAGCAACAGACCGGCATAGAAAACAAACAGCATCCTCGCTGAAAAGCGGGGTCTGCAGAGCACATACTGTTAGATCTGATAGCAAGCGCGATGGAGTGACATGCGGAGGGGGGAGGCGAGACCCACTGCCAGCAGTTTATATGCTGTGCTAATGACTTCTCTGCTACCCGGCGCTCTCAGGCCCATGACTCTACTTATTGCCTCCGTGAATCGTGTCAAGGAGTCGGTATCCCCTCTGGCAGGGAACAAAAACCCGCTACCCGCATCTTCTAAGATGCGAAGCCTCGCAAGAGAAAAGGTCCCCCTTTTCACACTGCACATTGTTTCTGTAGATTCTCTCTCCAGTGTTTTGTGTCTGAGTTACAAGGACTTAAAATATTGAGAACAAGCACAGAATAAACCATAAATCCTCATAAATCCAAACCTATGGTTGTAGACATTGAAATAAAGGCAAAAAGAACAAAGGCTTTACGGGGGGGGGGACTGGCTGAAAGGTTTGCCTTTTTGCAGTCTCTGAAGATCATGAGAAAACAAAGCAAGCTTTGGTCGCTGTTTGTTGGGAAGTACGAAATTGCGTTTTGGGTATATTACTGTAGGTGAGAGTTGAAGGAAATCTGTGATTGACTGTTATTATGCAGTGTGCAAATAAAACTGCGTTTTCTGGGTAGATGTAGACTAACACTTTTCCTTCTGCTTCCAGTGAAAATATGCTCCAGTAAGTTTAAACATCCTTAAACACCCAACTGCCTGCTTTTGGTGCTCCTGGTGTGGTCTGTACCGTGAGTAGCTGCAGCAGCAGCCAATATAGACATGGCTACAGGATTTTAAGCCTGTGAGAGAGTATTTGGTTCTGGCACAGGTGCAGCATTCTTTCTCACCCTCTGAAGCATGTAACCGTATTGCACCAGGGATGACAGGAAGGGAGGAGGTAATAAGAACCACTAAAGGATGTAGCAACAATCTGACTGCTAGGAAAGACAAAACAGAAGGAACAAGGAAGAAAAATCAGCATCTGGAAAGTTGTTCCTCAGTTTCAATGTCTTTGCAATGGGGATAATTCTACACTGGCCAGAGGAGATGTTCAAATTAATTCTTCCTTTCATGCTACCTTCACCTACAACCTTCTGACAGACATCTTCAATTAAACTCTGACCCTGCAGTTACACAGCCAGAAGTATCTACCGTAGGGTCTAAGCAGCCAGGGCAGAGCTAGGAGCAGCACAGCACACGTGTCGCACTGCCCAAAACTTCATAGCGTCATAGAAGGAAGCAGAGCTGTGGTACTGCAGGTTAATAAATGCGTGGACAAAAGCCACTTCCCCCCACCCCTTGGCCACCAAACCACTATTTTATTGATTGTGTCAAAACAGTCATGTAGCTGACATGGAAGTCTGGGGGTATCATTGTCACATTGGCACTGGAACCACCACCTCGCACTGTGACGGTGCACAGCCACCCGGCTGCTCTCAGATACACAGAGACCTCAGTGATGCCACTACCTAAATGTAGGGAAAACCTTGTAAAACTGGAGTTTATGTGCCCTAAGCATCACACAACATTTGGGGCCTGGCTGCTCACCCCTTGGTGGTTTCCAGTTCTGGGCATGGTCAGGAGCAGATTCTTTGGAAAAAATTACAGGTGGGGATGTAGTCATCTGTGAACTTAAGGAGCACGTGAATCAAGTAGCAAGGTATAAGCTGCTACGGGAGCAGGCAGACAGCACTTATGTAGTTCACAGATTTTACAACCTAAGAAGATTCTTAGGTGGCCACTAAAGCCACCTTGCTTGTGTTAGACATAGGAGTATGGCAAAGACTTGCAAATAGACAGTTGAAGCGAATATATAGAATCACAGAATGGTTTGGGTTGGAAGGGACCTCAAAGATCATCTAGTTCCAACCCCCCCTGCCATGGGCAGGGACACCCTACACTAGACCAGACTGCCCAAAGCCCCATCCAACCTGACCTTGAACACTGCCAGGGATGGGGCCTCCACAGCTTCTCTGGGTCACCTGTTCCAGTGCCTCACCACCCTCACAGTGAAGAATTTCTTCCTAATATCTTATCTAAATCTCTCCTCTTCCAGTTTAAAGCCATTACCCCTTCTCCTGTCACTCCATGCCCTTGTAAACAGTCCCTCTCCAGCCTTCCTGTAGGCCCATTTAGGTACTGGTATGATGAGGAGTTTTCATTCAGCTCTTTACCTTTGAATTCAGTACTTATCTTCACTATGAGATTATCCCAAGGATGTTTTAAACATACTAGTCATCTAAAAATTTGACATGCAGAAAGAGAGAATCATCCATAGTCAGAAATTTCCACCAGTTTTATCAGCTCATTCTCCTTTTTGCTTTCCTTCTCACATTTGCTCATATAGAAAATCTTGCTCTTCTCACACAGAAAATCCACTGCTATTTTGTTCTTCCCATTCCTCAAAGGATTCTGGTTCTGCTGCAGTGTTTGGAATAAAAGAAAAATCCCATGGAAGTGTGCCATGTAGCCTTGTTACTATATTTCAACAGATGGTAAGCAGAATTGTTTTGAATCTCTGCAGAACGAGCAGCTATGCCTATATCCTTGCAGGGTTTATTTCCAGAAACATTGGGAGTTGCCGAAAAGCAGTGCTTGATGTAATTTTCTTCCATTGTTCCTAGTTCCATGATACACGTGTAAAGCTAAACAAACAAGAATCTCATTCTGAATGTGTTAATCACGCCCACAGTTTGAGAACAATGAAGAATTAGATTAACTTGTATTTATAGGTGTGCATGTTAATCTACATAAAAACCACATATGTACTTTCCACAGATATGGGAGGGTCAGGTACTGATTTCTGTCTTTCATTGTAGATTGTGGCTAACTCCAGTGGAAAGCAGCGTAATGAAGGTCATACATCAAGATCCTCAGATACAATGTGGTAGCAATTACCCAGGCAAGCAGCAACTGTGATCACTATCTGTTCAAGGGAACAATTGATAGGGAAAAAGGTAATATTCACACACTTATGAGCTGACAAGATTGAGAATGACCAAAGCTGATGTTTAAAATTTTTGGCTAATTATGCTACTAGCAGTGCTATAAAGCTGCAAAGCTGAGCAGGGTGATGCCTGCATTTCAGTGTTCAGGGTAAAACCCAGGGTCCGTTTTGGTGTTACCTGCATCACAGCACCAGCCATCACTTTCAGTGAATGCTGCTCTGCAGAACACTTCCGTAGTCAAAGATACTTGTGGAAAGGAAACGCGTTACAAAACCCTACCCAAGTACAGAAGTGTTTGTTTGGGAAGTGGTCAGTAGTGGTTTTTTTTGAAAGTGCCTGAATGGTTTATGACCCATCCAGTCAGAGAACCGCAGCAACATCAAAAAACTTATGATATTAGCTTTATAATACCTACTGTATATGACAAAAATTCTGATTAACAAACTACAGATTAGCAGGAATAATAAGTACCATATGAAAAGTTCTTAGTCTCAAACATGCCAGCAGCACTGAATGACTTTGAATGAAATATTTTAGGAACATAAATCAACTCACGGACAGCTCATAAACACGGAAAGGAACTAGAATGATTTTAATAAATTCTTTGCTGTATAAAAGTCATCCAATACTTCTTCCAAGAGACAAGACAAGCCCTGCAGGTCATTGGTATCAGATGAGACATTATAAGATAAGGTGGTGAAAGCAATGTACCACATAGCCCTGAAAAATGCCAAGGGTCAGACCAGCTGACCCAAGCAATCTGTTCTGGCCTTACAATCTGTGACACTAGGCCAGCCTGGTACACCTTTTATCTCAGTGTGGCTTGAAAGGAGAAACACATTACTAAAATGCAGCCAGAAGAATCTGGAAGGAGAGAAGAATGAATGTACTGTCTACCTCCATTTACTTATTTTTCCAAGGGTGGTATGAGACCTGATTCAATTCCCACCTGGGCACGCATCTTAGTTATTGTGCTAACAGGCTTTTGGAATGGTAACTGTCTCTGCTGAATCTGGTCTCTCTGAAAGAAAGAATTCAGTACGTTTTGAGTAAAAGCAAGACTGCCTATAACCAAATGATTGAAAGGATTCTGGGACTAGAAGAGGATTTTTGAGCAACTGAGCCTAGTTTCAGTCATTAGAAGCAAGCATTATCATATAATCAGTAATGCAGGATTATCAAGTACCATCTTAAAACTAGATATTTTTATATGGCCTTATTATTCCTTTTAGAATATAACTCCATATTCTCAATCTTCAGATGGTAAGAACTCTTTCCTATTGGCAACTGCAACTGATTTATGGCTGATTTATCCCCAAATAGCTTCATCACAAACACATTGTTTAGTTAAACTAGTTCTTCTCCGATTCCAGTAGTCTTCTCTGGGACATGCTTATAGGAGAGCACCCTCCTCCCCCATAAAAAAAAATACCCTCTTCACCCCCATCAGAGCCATCATTTTACTTTGCTAACTAAGCCACCCTCTTTTGATCTCTTGTAGTAAAAGTTGTTTTCCCAAATGTCCTTTCCCACCACTGAGATCCTACCACAGACTCATGCCATTAGCCCCAAGATGTGAGTCCTTGGTCTGGCTCCTACTGTATCTATTTCTACCCTTCTCTGGTCCTCAAGATTACTCTGTGTCAATGTACAAGACTCTGGTACTGCCATACGCTACAGCTGCTTCCTATATGTGTCAGCCAATTTCATCATCACACTCCTGTCTTTTATGCCAAGGTCTTTACTGAAAATATTAAAGATCTGTCCTGAGACCAGTCCTTTAGGAAATTGTCTAGTAAGCTCTTTCAGCTTGATCATTTGCCTCACAGCATGACTCATTGTCATCTCTTATTCAGAGAGCGCCTTACCACATCTCAGTTCCTGTAATAATCTCCATCTTCACCATTTTAGCTAACAATTTCCCATGTGACACTGCATCAGATGCTTTGCTCAAGGTCAGATAGATTTGATCTACTGCTTTTGTCTACAGAATCTTATTTTTTTTTCTGAGACACACGAATGAAGATGCTTATCAGTCTTCTTTGTTAAGACAGGCATCAGGATAGCCTGACATAATGTCCTTATGACCAAGTCTTTTTCCATTTTATCTCCCTTTCCTTTTATCTGCAGAGTTTTGATTAGTGTCTCTTTCAAAGTTTCTTATATAATCCTTGCACATGAGTGAGGTCATTAAAGCTCATAAGCCACAACAAGATATTTGTAATCTCCTAGAAGATAATGTGATAATTAAGATAAAGTGATAATGTGGATTGGATGCAGCTGTGAGTGGCAGGGGGGGCAGAAGAAAACCAGATAACTTAACCTCTAACCTTTAAAGTTATGCACATTCTCCCTTTCTCTACCCAAAGAAAATGGGAATGGCATTGTCTAGTACAAAATAGAAAAACAACAGCAAGTAGAATTAAATTCATAAGATATAGCTTTACCAGCTCAAATCAGTGGTTGCTTTCCTGCAGGGCTGTCTCCATCAGTGACCCATGGCAGGTCCCTAGGGAAGAGTACAGAAACAAGCAAAGCCTACAGTGCTGCTTTCCTACTAGTCTTTCCCAACTCCACAGGTCCATGGCTAGTGAATCCTTGAGACAAAGGTGGTATCTGTTCATTAAATAGTCCTGACTGGATTTCCTATACTGGATTGCTTTCCACACATCAACGTAAGCTTCCAGCATCCACAATGTCTATGAAGAAATTGTTTATTTTGAGTCCACTAGCAGCTGATTTCTCCTGATGCTCCCTTAGTTCTTTCAACAGGAGAAATACTGAACTATCATGCCTCCTCACCTTCTCCACACCATGCATCCTCTGTTTTGCCCCTCAGCTTTGTTCTCTGGAGCTGCGTAGCCATACCCAAGGCGGTACAACTTGTGCACAAGCCATTGCAAACCTCCAATCACTTTTGCTCACCTCCTCTGGGATTTCTCTTGCCCTTCCTCTACCCCTTCAATGTACACCCTACCTCTGCCCAAAGGACTAGGTCTGTCTCCAGAGAGGGAAGAAAGTTTTAAGATCCTTCAGGACAAAGTCAGGTCCATCAGTCTCTGCATCAAATGCTGCTGGTTAATTTCCCCTCCCCCGTTTCAGCTCCTTCAGAAAAATCTGACCATTAGTCACTTTGTGGGCCCCATTTTTCTGTGTCTATTTCTGACTCTGTGTCTATTTCTGATAAGGACCACAGAAACCAGCAAGTTTGCACTTGACACTACGATGCTTAAATCCTTTTGAGATTTTTGCCCTCACGCCTGCCCCTGAGGCAATTCATAAAATCTCTCCTGTTTACCTTTAATTTCTGCACAAAGTATTTGTTCATTTAACAGATGTAATTACCCAAAGACAAATCGCTCCTCCCACCCTGCATAACAAAGGGAAGGGCAGATGACATTCATGGCCAGGAGCGCTGCCCATCGCCAGGGGTCTCAGCTCTGCCTGAGCACACATGCCCAGGGGCTCCAACAGGCCCTGGCATGGCCCTGACCAGGCAACCAACAGTGTCTTCTTATTTTATTCGGAGGAAAGGGGAGGTTGCATCACCTCAGCTCACCTAATTTTTAAGCTAATAAACCCACTGTGGGAATAGCACAGGGGGAAGAAGGGGGTACACTTGTTTTCAATACTTTTATTAAAGAAAAGCATGGCTTTTCTGACTTTTAAAATTTTATTCCAATGTCACATATGCTTGTTAACTTATTAGTACCTTAATTTTTACTGAGCCACCACATGAACAATTGTTTCCCAGGTCAGTTGAAGTAAGATTTGTGATTATTTTGTGCACTCATTGAAAAAAAATAATATTTTTTTTTATATACCATGTTTACCCTGAGCAGATATGTGCTTCAGATTTTCAGCTTTCCCTGGATTGCATGTCTGCTGACATTGCACATGTGACCCACTCTACAACTTAAATTTGATTTGAAAAAGCATTCTGTGTAGCCAGTACCTGTATGCCATGCAAGGCTTCGAAGCTGACAGTAGAGCTTTGCACACTACCCCGCACACTTTGTTTTTTCAAAACTGTGGATTTTTTTTCCAAAGAGCTTTTGCCTGTGATGCAGATTTTTCAGGCTTGTGATTTTGTCCTGCAACCAATATCGCAAGAGAACATTGCCCTCTGGTGTCACAAGCTGTGGCTTTGTGTTTTGAAGGGTTCCCCACATGTACTTTCTTCTCACCCCTTTTTTTTCTTCTCTTTATTCACAGCAGGAGCAGCAGTTCATAAGAGTGAGTCAGCAGAAGGTATGGAAGGGGGATGTTTCCATTTCGACAGAGAAATTTTTGCAGTTATGTAACAATTCCCATGGGTGTGGAAATAATCTTTTTACGCTATTTTACCGAAAGCCAGAATTAGAGCCCTTCAGGATGGGTGATACCATTAAATCTTAGCTGATTCTTTTTTCTAACTAATCAATCAAGTCACTAATTCACCCTCTTGAATGGGTAAAGTTTTTAGGGTTTTAAGGTGATGATTAGAATTAAAGCTAACAGAACGCTGAAGCAAAGATGTTACCAACCGGAGTTTTTCCAATCATTACTGAATTCTCAAAGCTGCACTTGAAGACAGCAACGAGCTCTGCCTAGTTGCACACAGGCTTGTCCCTGAGCACACACCAGCATACTCGGAAAAAGAACGGGTAGAAATCGGCCGAATCAAATGCAAAGCAGCCGCATGGTACCTGGGCATCGGACGGCAGCACCAAAAGAGAAAAAGCATTCTTGTTCAAGTACCTGGGGAAGGGACAGGGGTGGTGCCCTGGGAGTAACAGAGTTTAGATTTGCCTGGCTGGCCTTGCAGGCTCTGCTCTCCGATCGTTTGCACAAAGCAGAATAAACGAGGAAAAGGGCCAGTTTACTTTCCCTCAACTCTTAAAGCCAAAGATAAATTTTCCACTCAAATATTCCAAGCGTTTATTAAAGATGCCATTTTCAAAGGGATAGTTACCACAACGAACAGATCTTATTGCCAACTAATTAGTCCATGCGAAAATGCACAGACATGCTTTTTCCCAAGCAGTGAGTGATGATTCCAGCAGATGATCCCACTATTTCCGTCAGTGACTTGCAGCTGCTCTGAAAACCACAAGGTGCAATGGGTGTGCACCGTTAAAACAGAAGCTAGAGGCTGATTGCAGGGTTGCTGCTTGTAATTGGCTGCCTGCTACTCTCTGGATGTTGTCTGATTATTATTTACCTTTTGCTCAGTGGGATCCTACATCTAGCCTTAGCCAGCTAACAGTCAATGGTCTAGGCTTAACTGCCTGTGTCGGACCCCTTACAGACAATGGAAACATCCCCAGGGATTATTTTTTCTCCTCTTACTACAGATATTGGAGGGAAGTCCCTCTCTCCTCCATTAATTAGTGATAACTAGCTGAGACCAAACATATTAAGTTGTGTGTGTGGATTTCTATCTGTGCTATGGACTTTCCCCAAGATGCACTAGGCCAGTTGTTAAGCCAGGCTCTCCAAGAGTGCACAGCTGCTGAGCTAAAGCCTCGCTGATAACCTGAACAGGGGGATTGGTTTCCCAGCCATTTACAGGACTGTTAACTTTTGCATTTTTAATAAACCAAAACAACTCACTTTTCTGCCCTTACAAGAAAATATAAATTGCTCTCTTGAAGAATTGAGGGCTGGCATAATTTTTGTGCATCTTTTCAGTTGTAAATGGCTTTTTGTCCTGGTTTCAGCTGAGAGAGAGTTAATTTTCTTCAAGAAAGTCAGTATGGGGCTGTATTTTGGATTTGTGCTGGAAGCAGCAGTGATAGTGGAGATGTTTTTGCTGTTGTTGGGCGATGTTTACACAGAGCCAAGGACTTTTCGGCTTCTCGCACCGTCCCACTGGCGGGATGGCTGGGGGTGCACAAGGAGTTGGGAGGGGACAGACAGAACACCTGACCCAAACTGACCAAAGGGACATTCCATACCATATGACGTCATGCTCGGTTTATAAGGGGCTTGGGAGGAAGAAGAAGGGGGGGCAGCGGCGTTCAGAGTGATGGCGTTTGTCTTCCCAAGAAACCATTACGCGTGATGGAGCCCTGCTGTCCTGGGGATGGCTGAACCCCTGCCTGCCGTGGGGAGCGGTGAATTAATTCCTTGTTTCGCTTTGCTTGTGCACGCGGCTTTTGCTTCACTTATTAAACTCTTGTATCTGAACTCACGAGTTTTCTCACTTTTGCTCTTATGATTCTCTCCCCCTTTTCCAATGAGGGGGACTGAGCGAGCGTTTATGTGGTGCCCAGCCAACGGCTGGAGTAAAACCACGACACTTTTACAGAGGTCTCTGCTATCAGGAGTATTGAAAGAGAGGCAGTAGAAGACTGAGATCAGACAGGAGGCTCACTTTAGGAATCAGAGAATTTAAAGTCATAGCAAAACTTAAATTTAAGAGGAACTTCAAGCCAGACTTCATTGAAAAAAGATTACAGGAAAAAAATGGAAAAAGCATTTTCCTTTTTCTAAAGAAAATAAAATGTAGATAACAGAAAAAATAAGTTCTGAAAAATCTCTTGAGGCATTAAAGAAATAAATAGGGAGATAACTACAAGAAAAATTAGTAGTGAAGACAGAATGCAGTCCAGAAACACTTCTCTATGAAGATTTAAAAAAAAAAAATTAGTAATAAACATGCAGCAAATCTGTATTTTCTTGAGCTTTTAATGTCCCTGTCAGTGCCTGTTTACACTTCTCCTTCTGCAATGCTAGCATGGACTTTTGGTGGATCTATATCAGACCAAATCAAGGAGCTGATCAGACACTATTCCTTCTGGTTTTTATGTTACTTCTCAGCTGGATCAGCTTGGAGGGTTTGGTAGCAACAAGGCTACAATACTTCAATTTGGGTGTGAAATTCAATAACAGTCTAAAATTTAGATTTTGTAGAGTCATGACATAAACAAATACAGCATTAAAAAACATTCTCCAGAGCAAATTCTTGACCAGGCGAAGAGCAGACTGAAAAAGGGGGAGTGACCTCACTGAAATCAGTGACTACACTTTCACACGAGGAACCAAACATTCATTTTGCCCTTAAGATTTATTTGCAGTAACGTGTGCCATACATGCTATCTCTGGTAGGTCACATTTTTCTAAAAGCTTTTGCAAAACAAATATTTCAATGACAAATTTACACGTAGATTATTAGAAGGCTGCCAGCTGTGGTAGCCATGGAGCTGGAAAGTATTTATTTGTCTTATATGTCAGAGAGCTTAAATTTTCCTACACTTCAGGTTTTTTTGCTTCATTACTTATTTTTTAGGATTTCCAATAAACATAGTGAGGTTTCTACTTGTCACTCCCAAAAAAAAAAATCTGCTGAGCTGCCTTTTTGACTTCACTGACATGAGTTCGTACCTCTGGCTACACCACTGTCAGTGGAGTAGTGGTCTTCAGCAAGTGATTTAAATGCTTGCCACATTCCTCTCCAAGCACCCCCGGAGAGACCTAGCTCTGGAGCCACGGTAAACTCTTATATGAGGCAATCTGCAGCCCAACTGACTTTTCCTTTCCTTCCTTTACTTACTTACCAGCTTAAAACTTTGCATATAGGCAGATCATACATGCCTGAGAACAGGCACCTGTGGGAAGAAAGTCTGCAGAAGAGAGTAGTAATCTTCAGGGACAGGAACACAATGAGATTCATCCAGACCCTGTCTCTGGAGGTGACATGGAGGGTCAGTGCCCCAGGCATCAGTCTCAGCTGTCTCTCTTTGCATCCAGTGTGGGCACCCATCTGCATTTGTGCTTTATGCACAGGTGATGTAAAGATCTTAGAGGCAGAGATTGTCTCTTACACATTAGTGTAGCACCTGGCACAGTGGAGCGTGAGCAATGTTATGGCTTTAAGCAGCACTACCATGGATATGATTGGTAAAGCAGAGGCAATTAGATAATTAATTACCTTCCAGAAAACCTTCTTCCCTAATATAGATTTCAATACAAGTATTCACTGGATTAATTTAATTCTAGAGTCACACAAGCAACCCTATGCCTATTTTCTATTTTGGAGTTGGTTTAGTTTTCATCAAGGTTTTGTCTCTGTTAGACAAGAGGTATCACAGGAACCAAGAGTCTCCAGGTCACTCAGAACTGAACTTTAACCATTTACTTGCATCCAGACCAAACATAACCACCCTAACCTGATGCAGCCACGCTACCTGGGTGCTGGGAGGCTGTGGCTATTTCACCGTGGGTGCCCGAGCCAGGGCTGTCACTGCTCCTTTTGGAGCCTCTTCCGCATGAGCGGATAAACCCTGTAACTCCCTGGGTACATCCCATTTTCCAAGACCTCTCCTGCCTTTCTGTCAGCTACTGAAAGGAGACGAGGTGACTCCCAAGCCTGCTGTAAGTTCCCACTGGTCTGTTGAAAGCAGGTGGCACAAATCTCAACATAAGCTGATACAGCTCCATTATTTTCAGTGAAGCTACACCCATGTATGTAAGACGCAGATCCAATTGTCTCCTAAAAGTTGTGACCATATTACCCCTTGGTTGTGTCTGTTTAATGGTTACTGTTGTCAGCTACTGTTACCAACACAGTCTATTCTTCAGCCTAAAGCTCTTTACTGCAGCGGGGCAGTCTACTATACCCTTAACCAGAGCGGTGATTTCAAGTGTAGATCTATAGACAGAAATGCAGGAACTGACAGCAGCCTGCCTTTTGGGAAAACTTATTTTTCATCTCCTCCCTCTAGAACAAGTTCTCATTTTCAGTAAGTTTGTTGGGTTTTTTTAAATGTTGCAATATTATTTAATGTTATTATTTTATTAGGAAAAAGGCAACATGTAATCGATCAAGAAATACATTCGTCTTTATTATATTCAATGCCTATTCCAATGATATTTTGGTCTCCTGGTAACATTGCTAATGATTCGTCATCATGAAACAGAGAAGGAGTGAAGGTATTTCACTGGATTCTGAAACAGTGTGAAATCAAGTCAGGGCTACACTGATTTTGCAAAAATGCACTGCTGGTTGCAATTCTCCCTGTGCTCAGCAAACCATGAAATAACACTACATCAAATTTCTGGCACTTGGAAACAGGAAAGCAATCCAAAGACAGTGGCCTTTTGGCAATGTCTAGCAGAAAGGTGAAAGCGCTGAAACACGGGACTCCCTTTCTCCCCCACCTCCCAGCATTGAGATGTACGTAAAGAATCAGTGTAACAATTTTCCAGAGCCTAGATCAATGGAAACATGGAAATTAATTGTTGCAGTCACCTCATTACTCGACTGTCAGTGTTAATAGATGTTTAGCACTGCAATAAGAGCAGCAGTAGTGTATGATTTTATCGTTGCAGAGAAGTGCTTTTAAAGTGAGAGCTCACCTCAAGCAGCTGAGCCAGGTGCTGTGCCCCACCGATACAGCCCAGGATGGCCCTGCCCTGCTGCTGGTGACAGAGGGATGGATCAGAGCGCTGCAGCTCCCTGACACTGGCTCATATGAGCAGCTTACTCATGGCAAATCTGTCTCACATGAACAGTACAGAGCAATCACAGAGACCAATAAATCCAAGTCCGTATACAGGACAATGTAGAATAGAATAGAATAGAATAGAATAGAATAGAATAGAATAGAATAGAATCATTAAGGTTGGAAGTGACCTCAAGGATCATCTAGTCCAACCATCCCCCCACCACCTATTACCCACTAAACCACGTCCCTAAGTACCATATCTAACCTTTCCTTAAACACCCTCAGGGATGGTGACTCCACCACCTCCCTGGGCAACCCGTTCCAATGCCCGACCACCCTTTCAGAGAAGAATTTTCTCCTCATCTCCAACCTGAACCTTCCCTGGCGCAACTTGCAGCCATTTCCCCTTGTCCTGTCACTAGTTATCTGCGAGAAGAGGCCAACCCCCAGCTCACCACAACTCCCTTTCAGGTAGTTGTAGAGGGCAATAAGGTCTGCCCTGAGCCTCCTCTTCTCCAGACTAAACAAGCCCAGTTCCTTCAGCCGCTCCTCATAAGACCTGTGCTCCAGCCCCTTCACCAGTTTCGTTGCCCTTCTCTGGACACGCTCCAGGGCCTCGATGTCTTTCTTGTGGTGAGGGGCCCAAAACTGGACACAGTACTCGAGGTGCGGCCTCACCAGGGCTGAGTACAGGGGGACGATCACCTCCCTGCTCCTGCTGGCTACACTATTCCTGATACAGGCCAGGATGCCGTTGGCCTTCTTGGCCACCTGGGCACACTGCCGGCTCATGTCCAGGCGAGCATCAACCAACACCCCCAGGTCCTTTTCCTCCACACAGCTTTCCAGCCACCCCGCTCCCAGCCTGTAGCGCTGCCTGGGGTTGTTGTGGCCAAAGTGCAGGACCCGGCACTTTGCCACATTGAACCTCATCCCGTTGGTCTCTGCCCAGCGATCCAACCTGTCCAGGTCCCTCTGCAGAGCCATCCTACCCTCCGGCAGATCAACACTTCCCCCCAGCTTGGTGTCATCTGCAAACTTACTGAGGGTGCACTCAATTCCCTCATCCAAATCATCAACAAAGATGTTGAAGAGGATGGGTCCCAGCACCGACCCCTGGGGAACACCACTCACAACCGGTCGCCAGCTGGATTTCACTCCAGTAAAAGTAAAAAGTAAAATGTAAAAGTGATAAAGCATTTAAAAGGACTTTGTCATTTCTTCTACCTTTCCAGAGGACTATCATGAACATAATTTCATCACCACACTGTGGCACCAGCAGGCATGAAGATAGCCCTGCATCTGCAGAGCAGTTTGGAGGCACTGCTTCTGAGGAACGTGTCGGCTGGGCTAAAAACACCCACCTCACTACAGCTCTTTCAGAAGTCCCAGCATCAAGCATTGAAGTACAGAAACAGCTTGTTTGTTACTTATTGCAGTGAAGCAAGCAACACCCTTCCATGACCATGGTAGCTTCACCCTCAGACTTCTCAACTGTACCTATTTTGGAAATAGGCTAAGCTAGAAAAAAAAGTCTGTGTGAATCCTGTCTTGAACAGAATATCTGTGTGGATAAGGCTGACAATATGCCTGTGGTCAGTCAAAGGTTAGATGTCCTGGAACCACAACACAAAGTTCTAGTGAAAGCTGGGAGAGGATTCTTCAGAGTCCTTTCTTCATGTGGAAATCCATCCCCAAAGAATAAAGACTGCCACGCTCAGAAAAGTGCATGTAATTCTAGCCTGACTCAGAATCACAGAATCACAGAAACTTAGAGGTTGGAAGGGACCTTGAAAGATCATCTAGTTCAACCCCCCCTGCCAAGGCAGGGCCACCTAGAGCACATCACACAGGAAACTCAACAAAAGACAGTTCAAACCCGGATAAGACAAAGGACTGGGTGGTTGTTGTTGTTATTATTTCCATGGGAAAGGGTGCATAGTGAAAGCAGTCTGACAGTACAACAATATAAGACGACACATTTTGCTGCACATCCTTTTTTGCCAAAACTTAAGTAATGCTTCAGAAGCAGAGGCCAGGTTTAGCCAACAGTAAATAAGTGTTATAACCATCAGAGTTTGTCTATATCAGATGAAACACTTTACTGACCTTTGCCAAAGTGGTATCAGTTTGATGGCTGTTAAATTGTCACCCGGACACAAAAAGTCTTTGGTTTGGGGTTTCCAATGATGAAGCTCTGTTTCCTCAAGCTAGTTTGTTTGGTCTATTTCTATCGACTTTGTTCTGCAGACCTCTTTCTCCCTTTCCTTCTGTGCTTACAACACTGAAAACATCAATCGAAAAGGAATTTTGAGTGTCTGTAATTCACTGCAGAAACTTTTCAGACCGCAGAGGAGACGGATGAGACACTAACACTGACAGTATCAACAAAATAAATCCTTCAGCACCAATAAATTGTATCAGTGCTTGTTTATTGAGTCTGGGTCTTTTTTCACCTGTCCAAAGTGATGGCAACTTATCAAGGCAATGCTACGTAGGTTTGATAGTATACTTGCTAGCTGATAAATTTGCAAAGTCACACAAAACTTTAAACTCATATAAGAAAGGAACCAACGTGTTGTCTTTTTCTTCCCTACATCAGCTGCAAACCACAGAATGCATTGGGACATTTGCTCTTGAAATGCATACATCATTTCTAATGCACCTATACCTTTCTTGGTTACAGCCCATGCTTTCCATCCCAGTTGTCACCCCAGCAGGGAAACAAGGCCTTTAAAAGGGTAGGACAATAGTCTCAGAGTAGTGGCAATCAGACAAGCCACCAAGACGCTGTAGTGATGCAGATAGGACCTTGTGGATGGCTGGTATATTTGTAGCAACTAAAAACTTCTAGAAATGTTCAAATCACAGACATGATTGCTACTGCAACCTACTGTGTCCTACCTAGACTATTTTCCTCGCCCTGAGTCACGATTGTTTCTGCACAGAAAAATTCTCTTGAGCAAAGACCCTTTCTCTTGGGCTATGCAGAGTGTCCTGAGGCTGGACATGAGATAAAGCTTTTGCTACAGATGGTAAGACTGAAGCACCAATTCACTACTTTAATGTTGAGCTTTGCATCTTCTTGAAAGTGAATTCTGAAAGCTGCCCAAGTTTTATTTCTCCATGGGGAACGGAAATGGCACGATGCCTGTAGTCTGTGATGAATGTTAGCAATGTAAACTACTTTAGTACCTCATGTCTTTGGAGGCTTCATTTGCACATTTTTGTGCTTTGGCTAAAAGCAGCCAAGATTCTGCTATAGCTGAACTTTCACGTGGTTCAGCTCTGCCTTCTGTGGTAAAACAACCTTTGGACTGTCAGCAATTAGACCATTAGACAACAGAGAAAGAAAGAAAGATGTCTGGCACTCTTGCTGCTGGGGGATGTGACAGCACAAACCTCCAAAAATCTTAGTTCTCTGCTGCAGTCATGGGCATTGAAATTTGTCACAAGCCAGTGTCAAACATGTTGTGGTATTCAACATGGAAACATGTTAGGTCAGAAAACATTGGTTGAATAGCGGTAAAACCAAAATATAACCATGTGCTACCAAGCAAACTGTCAGCAGAGACTACTGGCTTTTGGCACATCAAAGCCCATGAGATAGAACATGTCTTTCAGAGGAGGGGTGGTGTGGGACAACCAGGGCTAGTAATTCTGGTACACAGCTGGGACAGAACTTGCTCCTTCCCCCACCTCAGCTCATAGAAATGAGTAATTTATTCTATGCCAACAAAAAAATATGAGTTTTGTAGGTGTACTGTGGGAAGCAGAGCTCATATTAAAGTATTACCTCAGAAACTGACTCCCCACAGTACATTGCTGGCTTTAATATGAGGAGTCCCTACAGCTAAGTTCCCAGTAGGTCCTCCACTGGGAAACATAAAAGTGAAACTCTGGATCACAAGCTTCAGTAATGGAGTAATGAAGTTAAGTTATAGTAGCATTTAATCAGAGGTGAAAGAAAGGGATCTGACTCATCACTCACCTTTCTGGCTACTATTTGTTTATATCACATGATATCATGTCAGTCACGTTGCGCGAAGAGTCCTTACAGTGAACAGAAAGGATCCTCTTCAACATGCCTTTCTATGCAAATAAAAAAATAAATATTATAAAACTGCCAATTTGGGAAGATGTACTTATCAGAATCTGTTTTAAAATTCAGATTTTCTCTTCAAAGTTTTTCCCCTTTCTTCTTTAGCTTTATTCTTACATCTTTACATACAAATGCACTTTTTCTGATTTACTGTATTGGTTGATATTTTTCATAATCTCTTGTAAGGTACTCAGCTTTAAGGATGGTGTTTTGTTTGGGTTTGGTGTTTTTTTGTTTTGTTTTTGGTTTTGGTTTTTTTTTTTTCTATTAGTGACCCTTCATACATTTTTATGCTTTTACTGTCCTTGAAAATAAATTCTCCTTCTGAGTGTTTCTAAATACTGTGCATTCCACATCTGATTACATAAAAATTGGTGGGTATTAGCATTCCAGAAGCAACATGTCTACTAAGCTTACTGCAGCAAAGATAAATTATCTGGTTTATGCTGCAAAAATTGTCTCCTTTATATAAACACACACATTTATGGGACTAAGTTCATTATAATAATTTATTATAAATAGTGTATAATGTTAATCATCCTAGCATCAGGTAGTTACATAATCAACTTATTTAAATTAAAATTTCTTTGGGAAAAAATTTTTTTTATTTGTTAACTGTATCCTGGCTGAATAAAAATAAACTATATTTACTAAAATGTTCTGAATACAAATTTTCCTAGGCAGTATTTCCCAGTGAGCTACATAGCAACATTCCCATTAATTTCAAAGGTGAACACTTTTGATGACTACTGTGGGCTTTATACACAAATATCAAGGACCCAATGGGCAAACAATGAACCTGTTAGGGTAGGCACTTTCAGACAAAATTATGAAATTATGTTACTAGTAAACTTATGGTAAACACCTGCTAACACACCTCAATATTTATATTTGATCAAAACCTTTACATTTAACAAAAATTCTCACCCCAATCCATACGATTCAGTGAGACTGAAGATGCGGAGAGTGACTGTCAGCTTTGTGCTCCACCGCTCCCCGGGCTGCCAGCATATGCACCAGCTTCCCTCCGGTGCGACAGCCTCGGGGGGCTGAGCTGTCTGCGGGGGCTCACCGCAGGAGGGCCATGCTGGGCATGCCGCCCAGCCAACGCACGCTCTCTGCATGGGAAACAGAAATAAGCAGGTACTTAAGGCACAGAAAAATCACTTTTCCAGATGGGACAACACATAGACTTTTACTGCTCTGTACCTGCACAAAGTTTCCTAATAAGCTGACTCAAAGATGTCACATTAAAGCTGGGTTATGGTAATTAATCAATTATGCCTAGATTTGTCTTGCTCATAGAAAATAATATGTTTTTTGCCAGCTCTGGAGTGTTGTCACCTTGCATAACAGAGAGATACCTGTTACACACATACAACCACTCATACATGGCATATATAAATACATATATGCAGTGTAGTTATAACTCTGTCCATATTTCCACTGCTTCTGTAGCCTTGCTCTTGAGTTGCCTGATGTTTTGACATGGCTGGGCCTGGATATGCTGGGTGCGCTTCTGAGCAGAAGCTGAGAAATCAGAACTCACTTAAAGCATAATTCCTGTCTCTGCTCTGGAGGAGGCAGGGGAGAAAGGAAAGCTTATGCTATCATTTCATGTTTCCACACAGATAAAGTACAGTTTTAAAACTAGACAAAGGTTTCTAATTGGTGGAAAATAAATTTCTGGACTCAATACCCATAAAAATAATGAGAACAAACAACATTACTTCCTAAAAAAAATGGAAGATAAAATTAAGTTTCTGGCATTTCTGGAAGAATTATGCGGTGTGGTAAAACAGAATAGGGCTGGACTTCATGATACAGGTCTCATCGAGTCCTGGGAGTGAGGTTCCTGCATGCCAACATTAACTCAGAGATGCAAAGTTATGTCAGGAAGGGCAGACAGAGGGAAACCTCACTTCTATAGATCCACTTCTACCATAAAAGTATCATGTTGATATTCATTAAACTGTTTTGCCTCAGGAGGCCTATTTTGTCTTTTCTTGATAGCATTATTACACTTATTTAAATATTATTTAAATTCACATCTTGCCATCCAAACATAACAAAGCCTACAAGGGAATTTAAGATGATATAGAGCAAGCTAAAGTGATCTTCAATTTTTAATCCCTGTCTTCCCATCCTAAACAAAAAGGATGAACATGTCTTTAGCAAGTGAAACATTGTTGTGGCATTATAAATTTCCAGATGGTGCTAGCAATAACTGAATGAGTTCGTATCTCTGATGTAACTCCCATCAAATTAATGGCAGTGCATCAGGAATTAATTTGCCCTAGATCTGTACAAATCCAACATAGAAAACTGTAGTAACATCATTTTTCTACACTCTATTCATTAAAAATACATAGAAATTTCTAAATTTACACAAATTCTTTTTGTACATCACCTCATCAGCATGTAACACATTTCAGTTATGCATTTTATATAATTTAACAGCAGCATATAATTGTATACAAAAATTTCACTGCAACACAACATATAATCTTACATATTGTCTTCTGAATTAAGCTGTACAGTATTTTCATCTATAATATAAAAAATAACCACTCTAAATCTTGTGGGATATGTGTTGTTTTCTTTAGCGACTGGGCATTACAGAACAGTCGTAAAAGTAGAAATATAATTTAGAGCTTAGCTAAAATATCTAAATCACTGAGTTTCTTAGCATTGACATCAAAAAACTGCACAAGAGACTAAAAAAATAAGAAGTCATGGAGATGAAATACAAACTGGAAGTGATGACCACAGAACAAAGAAAATAGACACAAGTTACAAGAAAAAGCAGCACCGGCATGGAAATTACACCCTAGAAATACTAGCAAATACAACTTTTCACAATAGTAGTTGACAAAGGAAAGGTTACTCCTCTTGGTAATGCTTCCAAAAAGTTTTTCCCTAGTGATTTAATGCAGGGTGTTTTTCTTTTTACTCCCAACAGATAATATTACTGAAAAAAAGCTAAGAGATCTATGTGTGGTGTGACAACATATTTTATTTCCCCATACCTAAAAAATCCAGTTGGGCAGTTTACAGGAAATTCTAGAAGCCAGAAGTAAGCGGGTGTGGCAGAAAAGCGATCTCTGCACAGTCTTGGAAAAAGCCAGCAGATACGCAATATGATCATCATGAATGATGTTTTCAGCAAAGTTCCGTGTTGGTCTAACCCTGCTTTCACAGAAATTGTTGCGAATTTCATACCATTATTGAAACCTTTTGAAACTCATGGCTGGAGTTCCTGCAAACAGCTATGTAGGAAGGGGAAGAGAGACTTTCCTTATGAGATTCAAAATTTCTGGTCTGTTTCATGGCAGATGCTACCTCTAAAAACATGATCATACTTGATGGGATACTGCATCTCTGTGCTAGAGATAATACAGATGGTATTCATCAGACATACTAGCCATCTGAAAGCTAGGCATCTAGTCTAAGCCCAACATCAGTACAACGAGCATATAGACTGAGTGAGGAGCAACTGAGGCTCCCATTATAGTTCCTGGAAAGCAAGATGTGTTTTCAAAAGCAATTACTTTCAACCTTGGATGTCTAAGGTACATGAGTACTCTCTAAAGGTTCTCTTTCTCAACTGTACAGGGGGTCTAAGTGACTTCCTTACACTACGCACCTTTTACACAGTCTGAATTGAGCAAGAGGAATTGCACCCTTAGTATCTAGTAAGATAGGGTGGAGGGTTGCTTCAGTGAAGGAAGATATTTGCACACATTTATTTTCCTATCGCCCCATATGTAGTTTTTATTAGGATATTACTTGGGTAATACAGCTTTGAAACTTCTTCAGTTTTCAGGCATTGTGTGTCTTGTTTTGTTAAAGAATTCTCTATTCACAAGAGTTTGCAACAAAACACATGGTAACAAGCAACAAACAGAAAAAATGCAAGGAATGCAACGTACATGGGAAATAATTCTATAATAATAAACACCTTTGCCGTTATCGGATCTGGAGAACCACCATGCAATGGTTTTGTGGATCAGTCCAGCAGGTTTTCCCATATGTAGATAATTACATGGCAGAAAATGCCAGGCAAGTTGAAGGGAAACTGCTATTGTAGTGACTAATTCCTCATCCTGGTAAATAATAAAACTCTTACAGTGCTGGGGAAAAAAAAAAAAAAAAAAAGAAAAGAAAAACCCACACATAGGTTTTTATCAAGCTTTCCATTTGCATTCAGGGTTTTTTTGGGAGGGTTGTTTGCTTGTTTGGGGTTTTTGAATTTTTTGATTGACTTAAGTCTTGAAGGTATAATATTAAAATACTGAGAGATAGATTGACATGGATGGATGGACGGACATATATGCACATAATCTATCTGGAAATAAAGAAATCTGGGACATATTGTCAATATCTTTATTAGAGTAAGTTGCAGGCATTTTTATGCAGTTCTGAGTTCTTATCTCAAACTTGACCTCTAAATCTTTCTAGGTATGATCAGTACCAAGATTTAGAAAGCTGGCAGCCAAACACTGTCCGTTATAACACGTTTTTCAGTCATGGCTGAAGGCATTTTGTACTATGTCTAAATATACGCTTCTCAGGATTGCACAGCAAGGAGGGGATTATTAAAATTAATGGAACTGATATTTGTACACTGGAAAAAGTAATTGCTTATTTCATGAAGTGCTGCAAATTATGAGTGACTTGAATATTATGTTAGTGAACATTCATAACATAGTGGATAATTTTGCAATTACAATTTTTGATGACATTATTAAAGCTAGGTCACTTATTGCACTAATCTCTTCTGTTATGCCTTCTGGTATAATTACATTAGTTACTAAGTAGAGTGTTTTTTAAAGAAATTACGCCTGCCATTAAATATTTCAACCTTACCTATAATGAGATCAGCACTAACAATCTGCTATCAGTACTGTAGGAAGATTTGATCAACAATGAATTAAAGCATCGAAGAGATAAGTTACAACTTTAATTTATTTTTAACTGTTCTTTATTTTTATCTTGTGAAGATTAACAAAATGCTTGTTTGAAAAAAATAATTATCTGGTTTTTAAAGTAGATGCAAATATACACATGTAGAAATAGGTATCAGGGAAAGAGCAATGAATCTTCTAATTCTTGCTGTGTGTACGGTAAATTGCACCTGTCTCGGTGTATTTCTTTGAAAGCCAGAATACTATTGTGGCTAAAAGAAAGTCAGTAAACGTAATGCGCTATATTTGGAAGTTCAAATATACGGTACAGAAAAAGCCTGTTGCAAGACATTTTAAAGAAAAATAAATATGCGAGGGGAAAGGTCCAAACAGATATCAAAAGTAGATAAATCAATAGAAAAACAGAGATCTAATAATCATATAACCTTTGCAACAGAATGAAGTGAATACTGCATTTCTTTAGGGATGTATAAATTGTAGTGTGTGAAGTAGCAATCCTAGGCAGGAACATACACCAAGAAATCCAAAACCCACAAAGAAATGAGAGGCAAATATTGCTGTTAAGGTTAATCAAAACTCACACAGGGTAACAATTCACTCCAGATGTATTGAATAAAATTGAGAGACTGGGCTGTATCACTGCAAAGGACTGTTAATGTCAATAAGGACATAATTTGAAACAGCCTGTGTTTCTCATAAATTTTATGAACTCTAAGCTAGTAAAATCCCTCTAGAGGGAAAGATCAATGAGTTTTCCTATTGAGGTTATATCAGGAATTAAAGAAAATTGCATGGATTCATTCAGGTGGGAAGAAGAAGGGTGAATTATTACAAGGGTTACAAGCACTGGTGTTTCTCACGCTCAGAAGGAGGTATAGCAGATGCAGAAGAGAAACTTCAGAAGGAATAGCCCTGGACCACATGCCTGCTTTAGTGAGCCCAACCAGGAGTTCTGCCACCAGCTTCAGGTGGGACAAGGACACCCCATGACCATTTCCACTTGCAGCCATAAACATCTGTACAGTAAGAAACACTGACTAGTATCACTGCTGAAGAAAGTTAATGAAGTTTAAACAATAAGAACATAAAAAGGAATTATTAAGTGCTTTCTCTCAACATTTTCATTTATTTGAGGGCCTCGGTGAAGCTAAAAATCAGTACATATATAAGATACAGAAGGTTTCTCTACAGATCAGAGTAACAAGCTCTGTCACTCATTCATTTTCTTTCTCCTTAAGCATGCATGCCTCACCGGCAAGGGGATACAGGAGAACAGGGCATCCACTCACATCCAACCAAGATGTTTTCTATGAGAATTTGAGAAATTGCAATGGATTGAAGTCAGGTGTTGATGGTAAAAGGTTGAGAAACCCTGCTTTACAATAAGTTTTTGTAATGGAAAACTCTATATTAAGTACTCCCACATACACATTAAAGATTGCTCAATTACTTTTTTCAAGGATTTTCAAAGATTTTCAACTTCATAAAGTTAAGGCGGAGGCTTTGCAGGATAGACTATGCAAATAGAAATTGATGTAGCCTAGATAACCCTTGCTGACTCAATAGAAAACTCAAAATTGTCATTTGAGTATTAATCACACATATTTTGGTTGAAGACTCCTAAAGCAGCCTTCCCTTCTGAAACAAAGGTGTGAAACTACTTCCCACACCTGCATTTCTCCTGTAAGAGGAAGAGCTGAACTCTCTCATTATATCCACCTTCTCCTGACACAACCTGACCGATTTCCATGGGGTCTTACTTAATATCAAATGCATATGAAAAGTCATAGAGATTTATATGGTTCTGTGGGGGGGAAATCATTGAAGTCACATAGGGTAAAAGTGATATTGTGGACTACAAAATAAAGACTGACAATCCATCTAGAGCAAGGAACTAATGATTTCCTTCAAAGCTAGAAAATTATACTAATATAAAACTGCTGTTATTCCAAAAAGCATCAGCTCCACTAACGTGAAAAACAAAGAATCTGTGCTTAGTAAGAACTGTATTGGCCTGGTAAGACCAGAGATAGAACTTAACATTTTGTACAGCATTTAGGGAGAAAACATAGAACAAAAGTGAAAACAGGCCTCGTGTTTTCTTTTCTTTAAAAAAGAAAAAAACAACAAAACACCAAACTACTCAAAAACTCAAAAAACTCCTAAATTCAGTTGCACAGAAAACCACAGGCACTGCTCCAAAAATCTCTGAAATTTGCCTTCAGCCTTTTAAAAGTCACTAACATGATGTACAATACAAAAATGCATTAGGTTTAACTATTTCCCACTATTTTCTGCTATGTTTACACTAGAGTGAGGAGACATTTGAATTGATTCTCTTTTTAAAACCTCAGGAGATTGAAAAGCTTTTAAAGGAGGCTTTTTGCACACTTTCTAATATTTGTTTTCATGTCTCCCTGTGCACCAGCTACTGTATATCTTTATTATTTTTAGAGGGGTTTTTTTGTCTGACAGTCACCTCAAGACTACTTAGATAATAAGGTAAAAAAGGAATAGTTACAAAGAACTGACTTCACACTTGATCTCCCATCTCTCTTTATATATGTCCAATGCCTTTTCATGTTCATTTGATATTGAGGCAAGTACAAATTCTGTGTGTATCCTAAGAACTTATCTAACCCTTCTGTATTGATGGCAAGCCCTTCAAAGAAAGAAGGACTAACAAACTGTAGAGGTATTTATCTTAATCTTTGGTATCCCATTCCAGGAAACTCTAATTTACTGCAGCTCACAATGATCCATGATTCTTCAATGTAGAGACTGCTGGTGTTTTGGGGTTTGGGGTTTTTTTCTTTTATTACAGATAGCTTTAGCAGCTGTATTTAAGTGCCAATATTATTTGTCCTAGCACACTGAACCAAAGAGATCAAGATCATCTGCACTACTTTATGTTTACTCACTGTATATAACCAGGCATCTAGCCAAAGTCACATGTATTGTCAGAACTGAAGACTCACACCAAATTGCTTCTGAACTATCAATTCGTCAAGAAAATTGATGCTGGTTTCCTAGCATTGACCTTCCAATGGTGTAGAAATTTTTTCCTGCTTAAAGCAGCACTTTCCAGGGAAAGAATTTTCATAATTTATTAGGAGGAATATTCGGGGATACATTTCCATACCTTCAGTGAATTTGATATGGCCTGCTGAGAGGAAAGTGCAGTAATACACGTCCATATTGCTTAGTACTCTACTGTACTAACTGCTTTTTCCTGGTCTTCAGAGAAGAGAGCATTTGACACTGTTTTAATCAGGTACAAAGGCAAAGGACATTCAGAAAGATAGGCCAAATCAATAGCTTATACCTGACATAAAGTCATACGTTCATTCATTACAAGGTCAGAAGAGACTCCAGTGATTTTGAGGTCTGACTCCTATAAAGTAGGTCTTCCTGAATTAATTCCTGTTTGAAGCAAAACACATCATATAGAAAAATGCTGAATCTGTATTTGAACACTTCTGGTAAACTTACCAGTTTTAACCTGGATAAGACCAGGTTGCAAGGTAAAAAAGTCTTATTAAGCTTATAATTACTGCAACAGAATTTTAGTTTAATTTTAGAAGCATGGAGATTTTTCGTTTTTTATGGCCTATAACACAATATTCCTGCAACTCAGAGCCAAAATTCTATGACAAAACAATGTTTTCCTTTTAAAAGTGTATTCTTTCGTGATTATTAATCTTTTGTACTTCCTGAAAGACTTCTGATCTCGGTTGACTGCTAAGTAACTATATTAGGGAAAAATTAAAGACTAACAAGGGAAAAATATCCTATATTTAAATGCCTTCAGCGTTATGAAAGGACTAAAGTGTGACAGAAGATTTAATCTGCATGCCGTATGACTGTGCTTCCATCCAGAAAATGTTCGTAGCTGATGTTTTCAGCCCACAGGTCCCACATTGGTAAAAGGAGAGCCCTGCCTGCCTGATGGCACTTCATATCTCATCTAAGTAGTGCTGGAGGTATAATGAGAGACTTGATTCTTGCAGGCTGAGGTGTGCTTCAAACCGTGCTCATGGGAACCTGGGGTCAAAACTTTGTCACCTCTCTTATCCCACATTCCCCAAATACTTACTCTTTCCTAGGTGGCTTAGATTCAAAGAGTTTGGATGTGAAGTGAGTTTGATCTCAAGCATGGACTGAGGCACGTTCTCAGAACATAGGTACTCTTTGGATCTACTGAGACTATGGAAATCTTTTGTGAGGGAAAATTAGCAATATTAATAAATCAATGTTGAGTTACTCACTTAAGAAATTACTTTTGATGGACCTACAAAACTGACTTCTCAGTCTTCATTTTGAATGATGTTTTTTGGTATATTAACATGAAAAAATGGTAGAAGGATTGATAACACTGATTCTTTAGTTAGAGGAGAGCCTTGTTCAAAATTAGTATGACACTAACAGGCATTAACGATGTGCCAGGTGAATTCCTCCAAGCAATGCAGAAGAATTACCTATTGACTCTGGAGGAAACAAGATTTGGCTCATCATGTAGTAGCAAGTTTCATCATTTTATATCAATATAGCTTTTAGAAATGTAAAACATTTATTTCTGCTAACACTGTTCAGTCTAATATATTGAAACAGATTTTAAAATACCATGAATCTAATACCGTGCTCCTGAAGATATTAGTATGTACTGACCATACATACTGTCATCAGTGCTTTGCATCTGGTATTTTAACAGAGCCACACCATCTTGCTAGAAAATTCCACCCCTTTCAGACTCAATTCAGATAAGTATGCAATGGTAAGGATAAGTCAGACAGGGAATACTCTTCTTATAGGAATGTGGTTTTTATGAACAATTTGTTACCTTTGTGTTCCTAATTTTGGATTCAGCCTGTCACTGTTTTTAGAGTCAGCTCAATCCTACAGGTCACTCACATCTTGAAAGGATGCTTTGGGAACGGAAATACTGCTTAGCATTGAGTAAAGCAAGGATATCAGCTTCTCCAGGCTTCAGTATAAAGGCATACAGAACATTTGAAGAAGCAGGAGCTGTAGCTCTAGGATGCTCAGGATCTTGGTAGGCTAAAACCAGACAACTGCATAAAAGAGAAGCAAAACAAATGGAAACCATTGTCCCTTAAGTGCTCAGAATGCCTCTCCCTCCCGCATCCTGAAGTACATTTCCTCCCTGTGTGTGGTCACTGGCCTAAAATATTTCATTCTGTGTTTTAAAATAAGAGTGTTTCCCATGCTGATTTTTGTTTCCCTTTCAGTTTGCAAATAGTAAGAAGCAAAGACCAAATGATCCTAAGTTTCTGACAATTTAATTTGCACAGTTTGCATATTCAGTTGATGGTTTGGGCCAGTTAAGGACTTAACCTATGCCAATTGGTATGAAGGTACAACCTTCAGGTTTGTCTGACACAGAGGTATGGCTTCTGGCAGATTAGAGAAAAACTTTATGATTCTTTATATATTCTATAACTAATTCAACAAAAATACTTATGAAATTAAAAGCTCTGAAAGCCACTTACCATATCAGCCTTTGGGTACTGTATAATGGTTTTCCATTACGGACTGAAATTAAGCAGTTATAAAGAAGCAGTAATTTCATAGTTAGCCACCCAGAAACTTGGTCATGTTAAAACAGCATTTTAGAAAATTACAGGTAATATTATTCCTGAATGCAAATTAATGTCACTTCTGTTAGCCTCCTGGGACAGGAAAGCTCAAAGAATTTTGCAGGAGTCAATAGTCACAGAGGGCCATCATGATCAGCCTGAATCTCAGAAATGAAGCTGTGAAATGAAATAAAACTACACGTAATTCAATACAGAAACATATGCACTGATAAATAAGAAATGAATGGTTGTTGTGACATACCATTATGACTGTTCACCTTATGGTTTCCTGAGGGATGAGAAGAGGAAATATACGATTTTATACAGTACATGAAATCTATCCCAAGAGCACTGAAGCCCCAAGCGTCTTCTGAAAGTCATGCCCCAGAAATGAACCCGTATTAAATAATGTAACGCTCACATACTCCTTTTTATTTTATCCGTTTATCCATGAAGGCTTAACTTTAATACGCTCACTGATTTTAATGGAATTTGAGGATCCGCTTTTGTGCCTGAATTGACCGAGGTGTAAGAAGGAGCCAGTGACTTGGAAAGAGTTGCACAATTAGGCAGTAGGATGCACATTTTACGTCCTCTCCTCAAAACAATGATATTCACAGCAATAAACTCTTCCTACAGAAACACTCTAACCATCCAACCAACAAAGCTAAGTCAGCATCAACAAAAATAAAACCAAGTGACTAAAATTTTTAAGCTAAAACTTGAATTTCCGTGGTGTGAAGAGCTTTACTCCAGAAAGGATAACGGTAAATGTGACTGAGCCCTCAGGCTTGCCATCAGATGGATACAGAAGGTGACCAGGTATTGTAATGGTGAACACTGGCACAAAATCATAGCATCTTTCCTTTGACCATTAAGGTCAACTTTCTATCAGACATCTATCAGCAAACTATTTTGCATGAACTGACTTTTGAGTACGTATTTGCAACACAGTGAAGTCAAGCTGAAGGTGTATATGGAATCCTTCCCTGAACTGAGGCCATGGTTTTTAAAAAGAGCATTCTAAAAGAAATGTTTTAAATGTAATTTGTAAATTTTAGATCCAAGTATAAAAGTATTTAGTGAATTTCTCTGTCTTTTAAAAATATTTGAAGGGCCTTAATTATGTAGCAATTAAGCAGCACAATGAAAACAAAATAAGTATTGGCAAAACTACTGAAATAGTGTTACTATCTATGAATACAAACATGATCTCAGTTTAATGTGCAATGGTAGTTTGATTTTATTTATGAGTTGATATACTTTGAAAACAACCATTTTGAAATAATACTATTTTTAACACATTTCAGAGATTCTTTCATTTGGATTCAGGAGCTGGTAAAGACAGAGTTTATACAGTGTATTACCTGCCTGGGAAATACACTTGTTTTCAGCTTTTATTTCTAACAATTTTATACCATTACACATTTTCAAAGCATTGTGTGCCTTAATGGTTCATCCCTACAACCCACAGATTCAGTTCTTGCAAGCACATTTCAATTAACATTTTTAATTAAGTGTTTAGTATTGGCCGGTCCACTGCTGTACTGATTTTCTGAAGCAACTGTTCAATTTTTTCTGGCTCACCAGCCAGGTCAGAAACAACAGCCATATTATGATACAGAACATTTCTGATAAAGCACTATAAAACTTAAAATACTGACAAATATTTTGAGCCTTGCTGGTTGCGAGCTATGCACAATAAGCTTTAGAGAGTCATGTGTCCACTTACAGCCACAGTGTTCAGCTGTAGAGGGAAAGAAAAATTAAGGTGGATTTTAAGGGAGAGTTTCTGACTGCAGGGGAGAAGATGAAAAATTAATTCAAAATATTTCTGTTTCTTTCCTCTTTCCTTTGAACAAAGTTGATTCTCTTTTAGATTGTTTTGAAAAATAAAATATTGACTTTTCTAATTAAGTGGAAAGACTTCTCCTCATGGATAGAACTGCATAAGGTGAGAAACTATAAAAGATTTTTCTCTTTTGCAATGACATGTAGAAATGCAGTGCTTCAGCTTTGTCAGTGTACCTTTTAGAGACAGTTTGGGAAATCTATATACACAGTGCAATATCTTTTATTACAAAGGCTTCTTCATCAGATGGTACTATTTTTTTTTCAGATTTCATTGCAGTAATTAATGAGAATATTATAAAAATATAATAACAGATGAGCAAAACAGATACGAAGAATAAATTAG
Organism: Psophia crepitans; assembly: GCA_013399095.1. NCBI lineage: Eukaryota > Metazoa > Chordata > Aves > Gruiformes > Psophiidae > Psophia > Psophia crepitans. The sequence goes on along the minus strand of VWZZ01001349.1, from coordinate 557,230 downwards.
AGTCTGAAAATGAATGAAGCAAAAAAAGACTGATCAGTAAAGAAAGTACTGTTCTAGATAGGAGGTAATATAAAAGGATAAGCAAAATTCGACTGACATACACATTACAAATTAGATTAAGAAATATAAATAAGAAACTTGTCAGCCATCCAGAGTAAAGGAGGGAGGGGAAGAGGAAGAAAAAGCCTGGCAGCTGTGGAGCAAAGCTATGGAGAGAAGAAAATGAATATAATACAGAAAGACTCCCTATCAGTGCTGTGGTTTAGCCCCAACCAGCAGCTGAGCACCACGTGGCCGCTCATTCACTCTTCCACCACCCCGCTGGGATGGGGGAGAGAATCAGAAGAAAAAGGTAAAACTCATGCGTTGGGATAAGGATGGTTTACTGGAACAGCAAGGTAAGAGGAAAATAACACCACCACTACTTATAACAGAATATACAAAATAGGTGATACACGATGCGATTTGCTCACTGCCTGGAACCCGACATCCAGTTCGTCCCCAAGCAGCGATCTCCCCTCCCTGGTCAGCTCCCCCCTCCCCCCTTATGTACTGAGCATGACATCATACAGTATGAAATATCTCTTTGGCTAGTTTGGGTCATCTGTCCTGGCTGTGTTCCCTCCCAGCTTCTTGTGAAAATTAACTCTATCTCAGCTGAAAACTAGGACAAGCAGGAATTAAAAAATAAAAACAGAGATTTCTGCATCAAAGATGGAATGAAAACGCAGAGGTTAAGGCATTCAAATGGCGGTGGTTCATACCTAAGAGAGTTCTGAAAAGGCTGACGAAATCATAGCACACCTTATTTGGATTTGTATGTCCAAAAAAACTGGCATCAGTGATGGAGAGCTATCACATAAAAAAACTACATTTGAGAAGAGGAAAGTTAAGCAATACACAATTAGGGGCTTGTTAACTCAGTGCTGCAGGAAGCCTATAATGCAGAGTTCGAGAAAAGAGTAACTTAAAAAATGGCAGAAAACCAAAATAAGGTAAAATCTCATGCAGATTTACCAAAAAAGATCAGATAAGACTAACCTGACATTTTCAATTGATAAAATAACTGCTTTTCTAGACAATAGAAAGGAAGCTTGTCAGTCTGTGTGGATTATGGCAAAGTATTTGGTACAGCATCACATGGAAATTATCAGTTAAACAGGAGTAAATGTAGTGTAGTTCAAGAACTGTAATGTTGAGAAGGAACATAGTAAGAGAAGAAATTACAAACTGTGTTCACAGTCTAGACATATTTTAATATACCTGAGTTTCTTGGTGGTTTGTCTTGTTTTGATCTTATTTAACATTTTCATTAGACAGTCAAAAAACAGGGAGTCTGGTAATACAGTTTTCTAATTATACAAAATTGGAAAACATTATAAAAGGCTCTTGATATTATTCAATAAGCTAAGAACACTATGAAATTAATTGGAATAATGGCAATATGTGAATAAAAGGGGTCATATGTAGTTAGTTAATACTAAGTGGAAGGATATCCTTTTAGGAACAAATAAAAAGATGTATTACTATAAACTGGCTAGTAATGGCCCTCTGAAACCCTTGTCTATCCCACATCTCCTAAATCTATTCATACCTGCCCTATCTAAATTATTCCTAACAGACAACTATTTTTACTTTTTTTTTTAAAAAAAATATATCCTACAGTCAAGATCTCACATTCTCCCTGGATAATGCATTATGGAGCTTATTTTTTTCCTAGTGTCAAATTTCCATTTATATGTGTACTCTTTGCTCCATCATTCAAGTCCTAAGGGAAATATTGAGTAGCATCCAACATAGGCAGACCATCTGAAGCCCTCCCCAGTTATAGCTATGTGCCAGAAAGATGGATTCAGGCTGGGAATGATGCAGAGAGTGGCTATTCAGATAAAAAGTACATGGAGAGTCTATCACATGGAAAAGAAAGTGGAAGAATAAAGATTTACACTCTGCCCATGAGTGTTAGTTTCTGCAAATAGGAGCATTGGAGGCCAACTGTCCCGCCCCGTGTTTCTAAGATGGACCTCAATGGGTTGTTAATGAAGTTATATGACGGCGTTATTTGAGATAACTGAAACAAGAATCAGTCTCACAAGAGGTAACTTCCAGACCTCTTCTCCTGAAAGGAGGGCCTGTGACAACTCAGAAAAGACCATTCTAGGTCCAGACACCAGTTCAGCAAGCTGCAGCAGGGAGAACATGTGACAAGAGTATACACAAAAGGATACCCATAGCACAAAGAGATTTGGCTGTGAGGTTCTAGCAGGTCTCTATGTCACATGTGCAAATTGCAGATTTGAAAGACTAAAAAAGTGGCTCAATTTAAGTCCATCTTCTCTTTACACAGCAAAGCCATTTGCATCACTAGTCTCTAAGTTCTTCTCCAGAGATTAGGTGAACTAGAACATCTCAAAGGAAAAGGCACTACAAGTTTTTAACATGAGCAAAACAATACTGTTTTCCTAGCTTTGCTCTTGTACACAGCTGGAAATGTCACTGACATCTTGCCTGTGATGCCAAAAAGATAGTCCCTACGATAAAAATCTTGCAGTATTACCAGATGGTGAAAATAATGAAATGACTACAAATAATGTGCTTTGAGCAGGTATGGGAGGTACCAGATAATGTTGAATGTACCGTATTTAAAATAAATAAACAGGAGTCTGACCAAGCATTTAGCTCTTTCATCATTAGCAAGCCACCGGGTATCAAAGCAGGCATATTGTAGATGAGACTTTCCTGATCACATTTCACCCTGCAGGAATTTTTAAGCTCTAAATGCAAAACACAGCATATGGTGGTTAAAGATGTTGCTGCCATTTCTTTGGGAAGTTAAGATCGCAATGAATAGACCTAGCGCTGATGTGGAGCAATGCAGGCTGGGAATCTGACCCACAGGCATTCGCCTTTTGGGGATGTTGCCATTTCATCCCAGGGCAAGTTTTAGGTTAAGCACTCTTTTGTTGTGGTCGTGGAAGAAAAACAGTTGTTCAGTTATTCACAGTGGTAACACAATGCTCGTCACGGTTCTCATCAGTTTGGCTGTAGCTTTCTAGATTCGCACTGCGGTATTAGCTTGGTCTCCATCTTACCAGGGTCAGAACACATCATCTTCATATGCTTCATGATCATTTTGTCATGTAAGAGCTCAGGCGAGCACAAAAATAAAATAAGGGCTTTACCTATGACTTTCAAAGGGGAATGATGTCAGCTAATGGCATTTTTTTCAGCAGTGTTAAGAGGCTAAGAGAGCTTCACATCTTTCTGACACAAGTGCATAATTTGTTGGCTAGCCCTTCTATGGGAGCCATGCTTTAGATTATTTGAAGCTTTGAAGTGATTAAGTTATATTTTTGCGATATAGAGAAACTTAACAGTAATCATAGACTGAATAAGGTCAAACTGTAAATTCAGACTTTGAGGTTTTATTTCTTCTCACTGAGTTTCAATATAGAATCTTCTGTAGTCTAATCTGCATATGTTAAACAGTGCAATTATAAAGCAATCCTTTATCCAGTGAGTTCAAATGCAAATATTGGCTCTTTCCTGAGTGCAGGGATTGGTTTGTGCAAGTGAATTGCAGTTTAACTGAAACTACTATGCTCTTTCTGTTTTACTTAAATTAATTTAATTATTATCTGGCTAATTAGCTTGCAGAATGACTTGTTCTGTGATTCATTAACTGGGAAATTTCTTTCTGGATATAGAAGAATATGTGAACATCCATCTACTTGCAGCACAAAATACCGATTAGGAACGGAACATGTTATCCAAGGAGACAGTAATGATTTCTTTCAAAAAAAGTCTTTTATAAGAAAACTCTTGAGTCAGTAGAAATGAGTCTATTGTAAGGACTGTGAATTACTTGTCACCCTTGGAAAAGGCAGCTAGTTTTATAGTAGGAACAGAAGACGTACGAGGCAACCTTCATAGTTAGTATCTGGTGCTGTCCCCTTTCCATAAACCTGTCTTTCTATTTCTAGCACTGCCCTCTGTTTTACAGTCTCTAATGGTACAAATTCAAGCAAGGAAGGTATGCGTGAAGAATATTTTCACAGTTACCAAACACATTCCCAAGCACTGATATACAGTCAATCCTCAGCATGAAATTATAAAATTGAGTCAATAAACTTTAAATCATCTTGTGCAGAAGAGATAGGAAGAAGAAAGTCCAGAGCATCCTCACTGCAGCAAAGAAGCACATTTGCAGTGGCTGTTTTATAAGGGCTGCAGCTAACTGAAGAGATACACACACATACACAGTTACTTTTACTTTCCAAAGGTTCTTTTGCCATTCCCATTACGCTTTGCTGTAAATTAAATATTTGCTATTGCAAAGTCTCAGGATAAATGAGCGTGGAGGCAAACCTGATATATGCTCAACAACAATCTCTGCAGAGCGAAAGAAAATCTTACATTTTTCACTGCCTGTAAACAAAATTATTTTCATGTTAGTGTACTTTTTATTTGTTTGTAATCAAGAGTGCTGATTTTAAAACCTTACAGATTCCTGTGCACAAAAACAACTCCCATCAATTCTGAGTTCAATACTAATCCTGGCATGAATATCCAGGAAATAGACTGGATTTCTAACACAAATGCTAAGGTCCCAAAACACCACTAAATGATGCAAAGATTTCTGGACTCTAAGTTCTTTTCCCCATTTGCACCCAGGTCCTCTAGACTTTGCTAGGGCTTCACAAAAAGTTGGATTTAAAGTCCAAAGTCATTGTCTACAAACAATTACTCAAAGAAAGGCAGGATGTGGAAGGAGACAACAACATTTCAGATGGAAAAAAAATAAAAATTCACAACCTGACACATGGGCAAAGTATGAATAAAAAAAAATTTTGAAAAGCTAATCCTATTAATTCCTCTATCATTGAAATCTCTTTAGGAAACCAGCAGAACAGGTTGCTCCTATTCAGTAGGCAACACTGTCAGGTGCAGCATCTGGGGACTATGATGAATGGACTGAAGGCTAGCCTATGGCTTAATGTCTGAGGCCTATGGTCTTCTCAACGTGAGGCAAACTACTTTTCTTTTTTTTTGTCTGGACAGAACTAGCATGAAAAGATATTATTGGCAGGTCAACAAGGAGTCAGTAATTTAATCAGTATTTTTTTAAGATGGTCCTTGAGCAAGTGCCAGTGATTATTTCTTATTCTTGCAATATTTGGAATTTACAGCCATTTGTAAATCAAGCAGAAGTCCACAATATTAGCAGAAACGATCAAAAGTCTTCTTTTGCCAAATCTTGACTCAAAGGATTGCTGGATTATTCAACTCAGGCCCAGTCTGTCCATCAGTTCTGATTATTTACTAGTTTACCATTAACCAGTTTATCTTCTTCAAGGCAAATATCTCTGTGTAGCTGTGACCTACCAGAGTAAGCAGAGCAACAATTACGAATGGTGTCTCCAAGAGCTGCATACAGAATATTGAGCAACAAGCCATATTTGAACACACACAGACCAAATTAAATTCAGTAGTCTGGAGAAGAGATAGAGATTTGCAACTATAATTAAACTGGAAGGTCACAGCCTTCCTTTGAAAGCATTTTGTTAACATTAATGAAGTTTCCAATATCTTCATATGCCAGCTTTAGCAGTGATTCTGGGGGATTAGATGCCCTGGGACCATACATTTTAAGGATAGTTTTGTGGTTAAGGCATGGGGCTACAATTCAAAACCCCTGACATTTCTCCAGACTCCTGCTATAGACTCACCTTGAGACTGTCGTAAATGATCTGGTCTCAAGGTCTGAAATTTTCCCCAATGGAAAAATGATGCTTCCCTGTTTAACAGATGTATTGTGCATCTTGCCTTTAACAATACTGTCAAATCCAAATATCCAAAAATCTTGACCTATTTCTACCTCTCCGACCAACCAAGTGATGAGATTAGAAAAAATACTATTGGGGGAGAGTATTTTTCTTTGTCATTACGTTTTAAATGTAGAATGTTCATGTTTTCAAGGTCTTCTATGGAACTGGGAAAATATTTTTCAACAACAGCTTTCTCCTGCATTCCCATGGATCTGAAAAAAATACAATGATCCTTCTCACAAACTTACGTATCCCCGAAACCTCCAAAGCAATGAATAACTTTATATTCCCAAATAGCAACTGTGTTGGTACAGGCAATGGTCAGGACTTTAGTGAACATAGGAATAAACAGGTGAGATGACAATGCACTGCTAATAATTTGTAATTGATTTGCACAAATAATCTTCCAATTCCCTTTAGTGGGCTTTGGCTCAGGTGCTTGGAGTGGCTTGGGCAGTAGTTCTTCCTCCAAGAATACCTAATGTGGGAAAAGTATAGAGTATGGTGGAAAGGCAGCTAGCCCCCACGTTTCATAGAATTCATAGAACATTCAGGTTAGAAGAGACCTCAAGGATCATCTAGTCCAACTGTCGTCCCCCTCTCTTTCTGTAAGTTCTTTTTTGACCATTGACGTCTTTAAAGTAGAAAGGGTCTCCCTTGGAAGCACAGGCAGATTATGGCTCTGAAGCTTCCACTTTTCCATCCAGAGCACATTTACAAAATCTGATTTTGCTCTTGAAAACTCGGTGTATTACTGGATGGAAAAACTGATCCTTTCATTAGGAAACACTTCAAAAGTGCACTAGCCACAGATTCCAGGTAAATCTCCAAGTTCACATTCTTATTTGATGATAGACTGCACCTCATTAAAAGGAACATTGCATTAATGCTCATTTGAGCGTACTACCAATGGCACTAAGCACCACGATCTGTTACCAAGCACCAACAATATTTGTCTTAAAGTCACTGACAGACCAATCTTGTACATATGGAAACCTCCCACAGCTTCAAAATCAATATGCTGGCTTATGGCTTAAGCCAACTTCATACTGAGAGAAAAAAACTGCAAGGAAAAGGCAGTTGGATTCTCCCCAAGATGTCGATGCAGATATCGAGGCTGCTGTCATGAACAAGTAAGTAGACTCTATCAGACAGAACTGTCCACTGCCAAAAATTTGCATCTATCTTTCCAAACACTCCCCAGCTATTCCAAAAGTGCATTTCTTAACATTCATTTTAGCCGATTCCTGCCTCTGGAGTCTTTCTGGAAATTAGACATATTTGACATATTCCCAAATCTTATAATATGTTGGTTTTGCTCAGAATATGTTCACAACCCTTGAGGAGAGGGGGGGGGGAAATGCATCTCCATTCCTGGGCTTCTTTTTTGCTTTTTGCTTTTCATAGTGTTTGAAAACAAAAGGTCTCATTCACAGATCACAGCAAAAACTCAGGTCATTTTTAACCAGCTAATTTATCCAGTTTACAATTTCTTTTCCTGCTTTAATTTTGTCCTGCAGGTGCTCAGTTCATTATTCCATGCTTATTTGCATTTGTATGAGCAGAATATTTTAGAGTCTTTTCTTTTATATCTTGTGATCTTTCTTGCAGGCCTCTGGTCTTCTTTCATCTCCTGTCACTCTCTTATCCAAAGTGCTAATCTCAGCTGTAACTGTCTCAAACCTTTCCTCCAGAAAGATCATTGAAGTCTGTAATTTATCACTTCCCTATTGTAACTGCAAGAGCAGTTCTAAGCAGAACAATCCTTATCTCATCGATAGCTACTTTGTCACCTTGTGACTGCGAAGCATTCAGAAATGGCATTTGGTACATTAGCTGCAGATGGCATCAAGGGGGTTCTGAAGAAATAAATTTTCTGGTTTCTTTGCTGTTATTCCTTCATATTAAAATGACCAAACAACTTTGCAGTGGTTGCACTACATTTTTTAAATCAGGAGACATCTTCCATATCAGGTTTCATATTTTCCTGGGCAGATTTCTATGGGCTTGGAGCTGATCCAAAATCCAGCTTCTCTGATGAACAGCAAGTCTTGCCCCATTAAGCTTCAGTATTAACACCACTCCCCCTTCACAACCATTGTTTCTCCTATATGTGGCTGTGGGAAAGTTAGACTTCTTGCTAATACCATCAGAATTTGTGGCTTCTTGATAGCTATTTTACTGCAATCCATGTCTAATCAGAGTGTACCCAAGAAGCTTAGCGGTGTGTTGTAGCAGACTGCAAATTAGCTTGCTTTTCCATTAAAATACTCTTGGTTTATTCTTTCTTGTGTGTTTTTAAAATTGTCTGGCTGAACACTTGAGCACTTGTGTGTTTTGTTTGTCTAAATGATTGATATTTAAGTGGCTTAATTGCATTCATTACACCTTTTTACGGTTGAGCAAATGTTTATTGCATATTTTTTGAGATGCAAAGGGAGCAAATTCATTTGGAACTCAGGAAAGAATTTTATTAATATGTGCCAAGGTGGTTTGAATTTCAGAACGGATCTTATTTCTTGAATATTCATTGTGGCAGCATAAGTTTCTAAGATCTTCAGAGCCCTGTGAAGGTACCAAACAGTCTAGCTGATTTTGCTAGAGAAGTCTGTAGCCAGTATTTAGGCTACAGGGGTAAACCCTGAGCAAATCATCAAGAAAAGCAGAGGCACTGGCAGGAAAGAAGGATTATATTGTTTTAAGGATTAACCCAAACGAGGAAGGGGCAGGGGGGAGAGAGAGAAGGCATTAACACTTCTCTTCAGAAAGCCATTAATAGTCTTCCCTATAGGCAATGGTAAAACCAAACCAGTTTTCAGTCGTGACTCAACAAGGTGTAGGATTTTAAATATCCTTTCTCCACGACTGTGGAAAGAAACCGGAGGGCCTTTGATTTATTTGATAACTGTAAGCAGAAAAGATCAAGCCATTCTGCATGAATACTACTCGCGATGAATTTAATCTTCATATTGGTTAGTGAGCTACCATGAAGTGATCCTAACCTCCTGCAGACATCCATGATTTGTAAGGAATGGCTGAAAAACCTGACAAGGAATATTCCTGTTCTGTATAGCAAATAGGTCTTAATCAGTGCCTATATGATATTTATGATATATAGTTACTTATGTCATAAGGTGTTTTCCTACTATTGAATTTTTCTTTTTCTTTTCTAAGGGAATACTTAGAGCATTGTTGACAGGAAAATCATGACTAATAATCTCATTTTCAGTTCAGCCTCGTAATTCCTCACAGTGAAAGTCCTAAAAAATGTTGTTTATATTTGGTTTCATATATCCCTTGCAAAACTTCCAAAAAAGTTTCTTCTTTTATATAGAGAAAAACAGCTCTAGATTAGATTTAAACTTAAACTTAAAACATCAATATGTGAAGAGTCAGTAAAAAGCATTTTCAGTCTAAAAACTGCATTTGGATTACAAACCCATAGAATACTCTTTTCTCCTGTGATCATGGATGCTAAGTAGGTTTTAATGAGGAAAAATTAAATAATTACTAAAAGGGCCTTCTTTTGTCTCTTCTGTGACAGCAAGAATTCAGACAATAAAAAGAAATAAATCCAGGGAAGAATTTACGGCTGCTGAAGATTTGTCTAACTACTTAAAAGAATAACTGTGTCCTGGGAAGGAGAATAGGACTATAGTTCTACTATTGCAATTAATATTTCACAATGGCCTGTTCTTCCTCTAATCTGTGTGATCCGTTGGTTGACGTGGTGACTGAACAAGCACCTAGCTATTGTTATTATGTCAGGAGGCGCTCATCTTGCTTTTTCATTCTTTCTTCTTTGGTCTAGTATCTTTAATAGTTTCTTTTCAACATGAATTTATTAATTATTGCCAACTGTACAAATAAAAGCAGAGGGGAGTAGTATTGACTTTATTTGATGCTTAAAACACCTCAAAATCAGTAGTATGAGATGGAAGAGGAGAGACATTTCTTTCAGCTTTGCTTACAGATGTTGACTACCTGCTTAAGTTGCATGTCAGCAAATCATACAGAAAAGGAAAAAAAATAGGGTGAAAGACAAAACTGCAATAGCAGTAATGACAGAGGTAAACTGTGATACACCTGGGTAAACCGATTTCAAGAAAGCTGAACAAGATTATACAGGTAAAGCAATTTCTTTGCACTTTAGAAACAGTTATAAGCGTGCCTTGTAAGCTAAATCAGTGTGATCCTTGACAGCTTAGAGCAAAAATATGAAGAAACAACACATTCTTTCATTACCTTGCCTATATACAGCTAGGGCACCTGATGTGCATCAGGCAGGGCACCTACACCATCTTTCTGTGAACATGGTTTCACCAGATGCACAGAAACTGGGCTAGCGCGTTTTGTTTTCCTTCCAAGACAAATATATAACTCTAACATTAGGTACTCCACCATAATTCACAAGGGATTTGTCATTGTATGAACCAAAACCACAAAGTTGCTTTGATAAACGTCCTTACTCTTCATTTCACAGATAATTGTAGTTTAATGTTGCCAGAATTTCAAATCTACTCTGTGGAATTTAGAGCCTGAAAAACACTACTGCTGCCCTCTCACCTTAAGGAAATTGAGTAGATAGCCTGCTAAATGGAGAAACTATTTTTCTTAAAGCCATTCATGATCTTTCTGCCATCATCTTTTCCATCTTTTCCATGGGTTGGGTTGGGGTTTTTTTGTTTGGTTTTTTGTTTGTTTTTTTTTTAGCTCTGGCTCTGAATTTTAGGAAAGCTGAACAAGATTCTACAGGCAAAGCCATTTCTTTGTACTTTAGAAAGAAACTGCATGTTTTTAGGTGCTATTCTGGATGTATTTGTGTTGATTTCAGATAAACAGTCTGGGGTTTTGTTAACTTCTTTAAATTTCTTTTTTCCCCCGTATTTTGTTTTGTGTACTTTTTTACATGTCCCCTGTGTGAATAAGATAGCGCAGTTTTATTTGAGCTGTTAGATTAACCCAAACTGCCACCAGACTATTATTCTTATCTTAAAATCTAGCATATGATGTTGAAGAATACCAACAACACAGGGAGGGAGGGGGGAAGCACAGGGAGGGCGGTAGGAGGGTGTTGATGCTAAGTGTTCAGCACTAATACGTAGTGCAACTAAAACTGAGACAAGGCTTTGCAGCTGGTGTGCCTGTAGTCCAAACCAGTATTTGACTTCTTCCAAGTACCTGAACTCGGTGTCTTATTTTGTAAGACTTTGTAAGTCTTCAGTCTCCAAGACTGAAGGCTCTTGGGTTGCCACTTCACCGAAGCAAGTGGTGCCACCGGAGAGATGAAGTGGACAGCATCTAGCTCACCTTACAAGCAGGCACCCTGTCTGTGGAGGTAAGCCTCACAGAGGCTATCACCAGGACTGGCCCTACAGAGTGACCAGGGTGCCACGCTGTGCACTGTCCGACCCTGGAAAGTCTGTGTAAATATGAATTCAAAAGGTACAGGTGAAATTCTTCTAATTAGAAAGGGAACTGCACTAAAATGTTAATGGCTTTTAGATCTTATTTGTTCTGTCATTGAATTGAAGGAGAAAAGCATTTATATCCTGAAAGGGAGAGAGTTTTCACCAACAATAACATTTTGTCAGACTATAACAACACTATGCTGCCATCAGTGAGTCAGGCAGTGACTGAGGCAGCAACATTCATGACAGAACCTTCTAGCTCAGGTGTGAGCTGCTGCGCTGTCATTAGCTGCTTCTGCTCTTCCACCAGCTCCCCATCACGGCACGCTCCCCGACAGAGACCCGGGGGACTGGCAGATTTCCCGAGAAAAAGCACAGGCCCCCAGAGGGTCTGTTTCTAAGGAGCGAGAATCAGGCTACATTAGTGCCTAAGAAGGCAAAGAAGTCAGGACAGTCAGCTCCTGCTGAAGTCAGCCTACAGCCACCTTTCGGCATCCCAGATGCCTTTGTAAATCTAGTATGAATCAACATTGCTCCATTCCCAGTTTGCACCAGAGAGCAGAGCTGTTACTCTCCAGCTCACTCTGTAAGCAATAGATAAAAGCGAGATTCTACACCAATTTAGCTAGGAGCGTGTTTACGGACTTCAGAAAAGAAGCCTGCAAAAAGTTCTTCAGCAATCCATGCCTGTGTTTAACTTACTATTTAATTGAAGGCCCTAGAAATACTGTTCCATTCTTTTTTTTTTTCTTTTTCTTTTCCTGAAGCAGGATAACTTCAACACTGAATGGGTAGAAGCTAATGGACTGAGTTCATTGTTTCTTCTTTCCTTTTTTTAAATTGAATGCAGACTTCAGCTAAGTGACAAATTGACTGGATGAATCATTGTTTTGCAGTCAGGTCTGGTTTGCCTGCCATACTTACCTCTCAGCTGCTTCCAGTAGCTTGAACAAAATGTAAATATTTAGCAGCCCTGCTGCACAAACAGAAACCCTTCACTTGCTTTGTCATGCATCATGTACCCAGCTGTTTCCATGTGGTTAAAAAAAGAATTAATGCACAAGCAAATGGACTGATACAAGCACTGCAGTAGCTTTAGTTGATTTTTCAGCTCTCTTTATTTTGGATATCAGATCAGGAGTCAGAGCTAAGCACTGGCATCTGAACAGAGAAGTCTGGCTCGTATTCCCAAATCCCTCTCCTTTATATCATCTGCCCATTGTCAAAGAGTGATCAAGGAAATCTATACATACAGAACACTTACCTGGGATGCGTGCAGACTGGAAGTAATGCAGACCCATCAGCGTATGTCTCCTGAGATAATCAGCCACATTATGAAACGAGCTCATTAGCCAAAGTGCAACTACCTTACAGAGCTACTATTATTCCTCTGAGACATAAACTAGTATTTCCAAAGCTAAAGTGGAACAGAAGGGGTAAAAGCCCAAACACCTGTTTAGCTATCAAAATATAGCATAGCTGGCATTCAACCTCTGTATTGTCCTCTGCAGAACTACTGGCATAAGGTTTGTAGAGCTGAGGTTACAGATTTTGTATGCTTAAAGATATTTAAAATCTAACTGGATAAAGCCAGGAGCAACCTGCTGTATCTTTGATGGTAGCCCTGTCCTGAGCCATAGGCTGGTCCTTCAGCGATCCCTCCCAAACAAACTATTTTTTGTGATATTATGATTCCTGCCACTTATCCTCTTTTTGCCGCAGCAATTCTCAAATTCTTCATAGAAGCAAAATGCTGTTGGGGCCTGTGCTCTAAATAGGATCAAATACATGATCTAACTTAAAAAGTCATCCAAGGATGTAGATCATCTCTACAAAACAGCTTTGTGTACAATGAGCCAGGAGGCAGAGGATGAGTGGTGGAACAAGACACAGGAACATGGTAAGTCTGCAAAACCTTAAATATATTGTCAGTCCACAGCTGATGTTCTCCATGGAGCTACCTCCATAGCTTTAACTCAAACTAAAGTTGAATCTTTACTAAAGTATTGTACCTGGAAAAGTCCTACTTTTATTATCTTTTTAATTTGAAAAATGTTTTTCAAAAAGGACTACCCATGGTGCTCAAGACTTATGTTCAAACTTTTTAACAAAAGTTTTAACGTGGAGCAAAGGAGGCAGCCAAAACAAACTTAGATTACTAATTACAGGGGAACAGACCATCCTTTTCTTACACAGTGAAGTCCTCATTTATGACTGAGGCAATGAAGTGCCACAGCAAGAGCAAGAACTCATAACAATAAAACTGTGGTAACAACAATGATAATTTTTAGCATCTCTGGTGTTCATTTGCAAAGATTCCCAGAACCAAATTCCCCACGGCCAGACTAACTTCATGTCATGGTTTTGCCTCAGCCGGCAGCTGAGCACCACACAGACACTCGCTCAGTCCCTCTCATCGGAAAGGGGGAGAGAATCAGAAGGTGAAAGTGAGAAAACTCGTGGGTTCAGGTACAAGAGTTTAATAAGTAAAGCAAAAGCCGCGTGCACAAGCAAAGCAAAACAAGGAATTAATTCACCGCTCCCCACGGCAGGCAGGGGTTCAGCCATCCCCAGGACAGCAAGGCTCCATCATGCGCAATGGTGACTTGGGAAGACAAACGCCACCACTCCGAACGCCGCTGCCCCCCCTTTCCTCTTCCCCCCAAGCCCCAAGTGAGGAAGCTCAGAGTCATGAAGATCTGTAATGGGTTGAAAATATGAAAGTTGAGGAGCGGCAAGAATTTAAAGGAATTGTAGCTAGGCCTGAAGAAGAGGGTAACAAAGGGTATAAAAGTGGGATGTTTGGGACAGAAAAGCTGACATGGCAAGAGGGGATGGAGAAAGCAGCAGTGTAAGTAACTGCCATGGATGAGATGAGGAGCTCAAGGAGTGATAGAGATGAGAGGGTGCAAACTGGGAGCAGAAGGTGTGGTTCTCTGGACAGCACTGAAAGATTCTGCCAGGACTGGAACTGGGAGGATCAGGGAGCTATGGGTCCTTGTGTGATACTGGTCAGGGCACAGGACACTGGAGTTGGTGCTACCACCAAATTTCTTATGATGCCTCTGACAGGTATATGATACCAGATGTGTCCTGAAGATACAAATGGAGACAATTTCCTCTGCATACACTCATATGCTGAGTAAACACATTTTGGGGACAGATACTGATAAAATGATGTGTTCAATTTTAGAATGAGAAATCAAAAATTCAAAATCACAAACAGAAATTCAGTAATTTAGTCAATTTCAGATAACAATATATATTTTTCCTGGATTTCTGCATAGAAAATATATTGGGTTTGAATTTTCCTATTGAAAATATATATTTCAATTTTCGTGTTTGTTATTTTATTTTCCAACCAGTCCAGTTAGCAATGACAAAGCCTGCATGAAGGCTGATACTCACTGCTGGTTTAGGAGTTGGCCTTCTAGCTGATAACTGGCTGAGAAACAAAAATTTCTTAGGTAACTAATATTTCAATTATTCTGGTAACAAATACATTTCATAACTGATGATCAGTGAACTACAATGCAATATACTATAATATAAAATTTGAATTTATTACCCTTTAAATTTAGTTATCGCTTCCTATGTAGTGTCTAAAACATCATTTTCTTATGAATCACTTTAGTTTTGAGGATTCAACATTTCAGATAGAAAACTTTGCACTGAAAGTAGCCAATCTGCTTTAATTTTAACGGGCTTCCTACATCAGAAAGGGCAATCAACACAACAGCTGAGGTAAAGGGAGTGTCTTTTTTTGGCATCTTTCACAGTAGGAGTATCGTCATTCAAGAGCAAGTGAAGCTGAAGCTACTTTACACATGCCCACACTTACAGCTTGTGAGTATTCCAGCTCTATTACTGATATTCTTTTTCTTGGGACTTAACATGAAAAGAGTAGAAATTCCTACTGCTTTTTAAAAGACTTTAAAATAAAAGTTAAGGTGGTACAATACAGTTTTCACACAATCTCTTTTGCAAAATCTTTCACCGCATTTCCAGGCAAACGTACCGTAAGCTTATTAGATTTCAGATTTCTGACAAAAGTTTAGACATTGTACAAGTGTGTTCCTTGTAACCGTTGTACAAACGCTTCTACCATATTTTCCCCAGAGCAAAACCTTTCTGAGATTCTTTAGTTTTGTTTGAAGAACATCCTATGTAAAGAGAGCTTTCACGCAAATGTACCTGTTTTACCATTTACTCTGCAATAACATCAAACTGTACATTATCACAATAAATAAAATATTTTTCTCTTAAATCTTAACTCATAATTTGTCTAGACAGAAACAAATAACTTTTTTCTGCAAATTTATGGAGATTTTAACAATTAATTATCACAGCTGAGCTATTTTCAGTATGGTGGGAAAACAACGAATATTTTGATCTTGAAACATAGTTTTGTTTCTTTAACCAAAAAACAAAGTCTTTGATAAGGAGAAGCTGAAGAAATAACAAGAGTAACTGCCTTTCTTTTATCAAAGGGACTTGTTTTATCAGATCAAATCCCAGCTAAGGTTTTCTCTGCACATAAAGTCAGATATATTCATTTAAATGCTCACATGTCTTAGCCAGAGCTGAAGGCTCACAGAGACTTCCCTGGTGATTCATAACCTAAGTTTGATTCTGTAATGAACTGCACCAAAGATTTTTGGCTAATCATGTCAACCCCTGCAGGAAAAATACAAATTAACAAGAATCCTAACTTCAAAGGTAAAATGTACATACTTTCTTTAGTCTCTGCACACAAATAGGAGTATGAAAGTCTTCATCCAATGAAGAACTAATTCCTTTCAAACAAGACTGAGGTGGATGTCTGCAAATTATCTTCTAATATTATCTTCTAATGCCCTCACAAGACCTGACAGTGGAGCTGCTCATGGAGAGAAGTTTTTTGGGAGTTGTGTGATGCCTACCCAAGACAGGGGTAGAGTAAATTTCAGTCTTTATAAGTCAGCAAGGTTGGACTATAAGCAAAAGACAAAGGCAAAGGGGAGGGCAGCAGTTATGATCATTCAAAGTACCTGACTTGATAGAATTGTCTCCAGAAATAAGAGTCCCTGCATTTAGGACATGATCAGAGGTACTCAGGGAAAATAAATAAACTTTTATTATGTAATTACTATTGTTATTTTACCGTTACTGTCTCAGAACTGCAGGACAACGACAAAATAAGCTGGAAGCTGGAAATGTACCAACTGCAGCAAATAACTGACTGTTACATTTGCACTTCTTCCCTTTCTAAGTATAGCTAATGCCACAAATACTGCAGGAAAGGTGCCAGTTCTGTTTAATGTCTTGACTGGAAGCAATCCTCTGGCACAATCTTGCATTCTGCAATCTCCAACCACAAGGCAAAGGTGACCGCTAGTGTTTATGCAGATGTATGAAGCCATGATTTAAGAGAAATGTTTAACAGAACTTGATAAATGAACAACTTGGAGAGCTAATTGCATGGCAAGCACTTACTTGAGCCTACTGCCAGTGGATTTCTAGGTAATCACCATAAAGAGAGTGCTTCAGGTTTTATGAGTCCACTATTATTTTCTAATGAAAAAAACATGGTGGCTCTGTCTTTCTTCTATATTTCTTTGTCATTCCATTTAGATTTATGTAATATATGAAAGTTGACAGTTAAAACAATTAACTAGTGACCCCAGAGATCTGTTGTGCATTTTAGGAATATGAAGCAATACTCTACATACTTAACAAATTCTGCTTTGGCAGGAATTTTTCAAGAGAGACTGAATTAGCAGCAAGTAACACACAACTCTGTTCTTTGCTTAATACATTATAAAGGCTGTGTCTTCCTCCTTCCTATGGGTAAATCCAAAACAAATAAAATGAATAGACCTCTGTCTTATCTATTCAGTACAGCACGTGGAATTTTTATCTTTCATCCCTGAAAATCTTCTTTGTCACTACTTAATCACTGTGTGACCAATCCCTCTCCCAATACTCTGTTAAGTAATAACTTGGGAAAACCTATGCAGCTTGTATTGCCAAAGGCCAAAGACCATCCAAAAAGGAAGATGGAAAATAATTATAGCTAATAATACATAACGGCAAAATAATTATCAAAATGGGTGCAGAACAAAAAAATTAATTGAAATAGAAAGATATCCTTATGTACCAAGATCCAAAAGCAGAAAGCAATCAGACTACTATCAAATGTAAACTAAAACAGAGACAAACATTGCTACCTTCACCTAGCTAGATTTAAGAGACATATTCCCTGTCGTGCAGAAATATACAGAGCTAGAACAATCCCACTGGAGAAGAGCCTTGAGGAAAGTTACTGCATCTGGTTGTTACAGATTCCATTTGACCTACTCTTTCAACAGCTTTGAATTTCCTGCCCTGCTCCTGGATAATTATCTATTCATAGAAATCCATTATATTATCCTGTGCTTTATACTATTAATAGTAATTTGCATAACAGGGCCCTAAAACACTGAATGGCCATCAAAAGGAAATTGCATAGATCAAAATAAATGTCTAAAAACTATGTAGGGTTATGTAGATTTTTGTATAATAATAAGTTTAGCATATGTATACACCGCAATCACAGATGTGACTGCAGCATAGCATAGCGATGGTCTCCTACGTTATTCCAGCCAGCACATGTTACCTTACCTCACACTTCTGACTGTATTGTAGGTACCCTGAAGTAGCATATTTCTAGACTTTTTCCTCAAGGAAGTTTTACCCCAATTAAAGGCAGGTAGTTATCAACAGAAAATTGAATTTCAGATAACTGAAATGCTCCATAAAAAATATCACTTTTAAGATACCTTTTTCCCCCTCAAAATATTTCAGATTACACATTATCATGCTGAGTGATGACATTTGCAGCTAGATATATCTTACATACATTCTTGTACTGTCACTTAGATTGCATACTTCCGCCAGAGGCATGACACCTTCCATTTCAGTGGAGAGAGACAGTATATCTTGGCACTCCCTTGGTCACTGAGCAGACAGGAGATGAAATACAGATCTGGACCAAGCCCACTGAACAGAATAAGAGCAAGAAACCCGTCAACAAAAACACACAGTTCAGTGGCATTAGAGAATCCAAATATTTCCACTGGCTAACAAGATCTGGGTGTTCTAGTTTTGAACCTTATAATTCCTTAGTTTTCCCTATATGTCATAGAAAAGAATGTTCTTAATCAAAGTCCCATCTTGTACTCCTAAGGCAGTTGCAAGTGAATGGTTTCCCCAACTCCTTGTAACAACTTACATGACAAGGCTCTGCACTGGGCAAGACACTATAGGCCCATGAGTGAGGCAGCCAACAGCCTTTCACATTCAGTACGTCACAATGTTATTTGAAAAACTCAGTAATCCTACATTCTAGGACAACACTGGGATTTCATTAGGGCTCCTTGGGTGACGCTCCCTGTAATAATTTCATTGTCTAAAAACACAAGTGAACAAATCTTCCAGACCTCGGACAGTGCTACAGTTGTGAAACTGCTGTTTGCGTTTATATTCTTCTTCACCAGTCAGATACGGGAACCCTTGTCACATTACCTTATTGCCCTCTACAACTACCTGAAAGGGAGTTGTGGTGAGCTGGGGGTCGGCCTCTTCTCACAGATAACTAGTGACAGGACTAGGGGGAACGGCTGCAAGTTGTGCCAGGGGAGGGTCAGATTGGAGCCGAGGAGAAATTTCTTCACTGAAAGGGTGGTCAGGCATTGGAACAGGTTGCCCAGGGAGGTGGTGGAGTCACCGTCCCTGCGGGTATTTAAGGAAAGGTTGGATGCAGCACTGAAGCACATGGTTTAGTGGTTAACAGGTGTGGGGGGGGTCAGTTGAACTAGGTGATCCTTGAGGTCTCTTCCAACCTTAATGTTTCTATTCTATTCTATTGAACTGCATCAGAATATTTTATGTATCCTTATGCTATGCTCAGTCACAAAAGATTGATTTTTCTTTGACAACTTAGAGGATAAGCACGCTGCATTGTACATCATCAACACTGCCATCTTAATATTGATTCCACAAGGGATTAGACTGTACATATATATTTACACACACACACACACACACACACACACACACAGTACCTGCCACAATACAAACATTCTGATACCATCATTGTGAGCAAGTTAAGTTAATGCTGGGTCTGATGAGTAAACATGAACTCTGCTGTTCCAGTTGATGGTATGGAACATATTAAAAAGGGTTAGTTTAATCAGGTCAGGTTAAGCAGTTTGCTAATTAGCTTCTTTATTGTTAAGATATTAATCCACTTAATTTATCTTGTTTTGTATATCTAATTTATGTTATTTGCTCACTTGATTCTTGCCAATAAAATACACAAAATAGGAAGCCTGTGTATTCAGGCTTTTCTACCTTGATAACAAGGCTTAGATCTAGAAAGTCAAATGGAGTGTGGATGTTCAAGTTTGTGAGCTACTTAGTGTAGTTCCTATCATATAATCTCTGTCCCCCATAATACACTTTTGGCTCCAGGTATGGACAGAAAGCCATCTGACACTTCTTCCAAATTTTTCGAAGGTGACTAGAACTAGATCACCACATAAACCTGCCTTTCCCATGGTTTGTTCTTCTCTCAAAGTGGATTGGAGCCAACTGCCTCACACGCTTCTCTCCAACTCATCTCTGATCCCCTCACAGCAGCTCGCTGGCTGCTACACACCCACCTCTGGATGGATGTCCTCATCCCAGAACTACCTACACCTAGTTGGAGGCTGTGCACTTTCAGGCTTCCAGCCTTATCCAGAAAACCACCGTAACCAGTCAGAGCCCCTAAGCAGCCTCTGTATTGTCAGCGAATCAAATACCTTTCCATCTGTCCCAACATGGTTACTGGGAGGTGACTCACCTGAAGCTATTGCCTTGCTCTTCTCCTTGTGGTTTTTTTTTTCCTCATATTCTACTCAGTAAGTGCATTTAAACAAGAAAGACAACACAGATATACAGTGTCTATGCATGACATTTTTTATAAATAAAATTATTACATAGAGCGACCCCACATCTGTGAGAGCCCCTAAAAATCTACTACCAGAGCTGGAGACATTAAATCAAAAGCTGCTAGTCTGTGACCTTTCCTTTGACTAGTTCTTTTTTATGGTAGAGGAACATTAGATGGCACAGGAGCTGCTGCAAGCCTGATACCACCACCTATTTTCCCCATTTCTCTGGTTTCACGGTGATAGGAGCAAAGCAGAAGGGATACATCCAACAGTTTGCCACTGCTGCAATTCCTTCCACAGAAGACTTCCATTTCACATCAGAAAATGCAAAGGTACAAGATCAGGGCAAGGAACTGTGTATGCCTTGTTTTTTATTTTAAAGTTCTGATGACTAGGTATGTCTTTTTGTGCTAAAAAAAATCACCAAGTTAAAATTTATGTAAATAAAGCTGGGATTCACATAACCGTCTCTGACCACATTAAGACAGCCTGCTATGTAGTTTAATTGTAGGCCAGTTTCAGCCTCCTGCCATTTAATATGACTGTGACAGCCAAGAGTCTCTAAGTCAGTAGAGGAAAGGAGACAAAACACTTAGAATAACCAGGCAGAAGGTCTTCCTTTGTATCCTTCATTGATTTCAATGTCAGCTCTCAGGAAGGCAGAACTGGGAGGGGACCCCTCAAGTCACTCAATTCCCTGGTCTTCATCAACTCCTGAGTAGGATGTATGAAATAATTTAATGATTAGACTTCTGATTAATTTTTTCAAAAAGTGATTATGTTAATTACTTCTGGAAGTTAATTTTCCTACATAATTAATGTCCCATTGAAATCCATAATGTAGCTGTTTAAGAAATATTGGACCATATCCACCAAAATCTTGCAAAATCCTGTTCAGTTTCTTGCTTTCTAATCAAATAGAGTTTTAATTAGGTCTCAGTGAATCTATGTAATAGAAATAGGGAAAACTAATGAAAAGTTAGTCTTTTTTCTTTTTCACTAGTGTAAATTATAAATGGGTGCTCGTTGCAAATTCAGCAGCTCAGTCAGCTTGCAAGCAATTACAAACAATTCTCAACATGTAGCATGATAGCATAGAACTGCATCAAATAAATTATTCAAAAAACTTTTTTAGAGTTTATTATTATCAGTGAGAGTCAAGCAAGATATCTTCTGCCATCAGTACCTCAGAAACACGATTATTTCACTTAGGATTTCTCACTGGATGCTTTCCTTTTACTGAAATTCAGGGGAATCACTTTATATTAAGATTTGGCTCTTTAAAAGATGCCCATTAATGGTTGTTTTGGTAAATGTATTATATATACGAACTGCGCAAGAAGACTGGCAAAGTAAAGCCAACATATGTCCTCTGACAGGATTTTTCATTAAATGTTGGGTATGAGGAATAGCGTAGCCAGCAGGAGCAAAGAGGTGATCGCCCCCCTGTACTCAGCCCTGGTGAGGCCCCACCACGAGTACTGTGTCCAGTTTTGGGCCCCTCACCACAAGAAAGACATCAAGGCCCTGGAGCATGTCCAGAGAAGGGCAACGAAACTGGTGAAGGGGCTGGAGCACAAGTCTTCTGAGGAGGAGCTGGGGGAACGGGGCTTGTTTAGTCTGGAGAAGAAGAGGCTCAGGGGAGACCTTATTGCCCTCTACAACTACCTGAAAGGAAGTTGTGGTGAGCTGGGGGTCGGCCTCTTCTCGCAGATAACTAGCAACAGGACAAGAGGGAACGACTGCAAGTTGTGCCAGGGGAGTTTTAGGTTGGAGATTAGGAGAAATTTCTTCTCAGTAAGGGTGGTCGGGCATTGGAACGGGTTGCCCAGGGAGGTGGTGGAGTCACCACCCCGGGGATGTTTAAAGAAAGGTTGGATGTGGTACTTAAGGACATAGTTTAGTGGGTAGTAAGTGGTAGAGGGACAGATGGACTAGGTGATCCTTGAGGTCTCTTCCAACTTTAATGATTCTATGATTCTATGATTTGAGAGCTTAAATCAGAAATCCATGCCCACGATGGCTTTAATGGGCTTGCATATTATAATGAACCTATGATGGAAACTCTGTGTAGTTCCTTTCCCCTCTCCATGAGATGGTATGACACGAATCAAAGTACAGCCTCAGGCATTCCCAGTGCACAGCAGAACCCTTGTCAGAGGGTTTTTTTCCATTTCTCACTCATTACAGATAAGACCTGCAGAAAACTCAGTGCTATCACCAACACTAAACCAGGTCAGCCAAGGTTTGATCTAGCTGACTTTTGAAATCTTCCACCAGCCCTACTAGTGAAAACAATTTTTTTATGGCCCAGTTGTTGAAGCACCAAATCCACAGTCTGTTGCCGTTGCTTGGTTTTTGTATCATCTGCTGTCACTGAGAAAAGTTTGACTTTGTCATCTTTGTCATTCAGACAGGTCCAGGCTATTATCAGATATCTTCTCAGCTTCCTCTTCTTCATATATGCTAGCACAGTTCCCTACTGTCTCCTCACAGGTTGTGAGCTTGGGGTCCCTTCTCAGGGATAACCTGTCTGGAGCCTGTCTCATTTATCAATGTTCCTTTTTAACTGGAAGCCCAGAATTGGACAGTCTTCCACTACAGCCTCAACAGTGCCAGAGAAAGACAAACAGTAACTTCTCTTGATCTGCTGGCTATGCTTCTCCTTGCACAGCCCAGCATGTTTTGTTTTATTTGCATTGAGAAAGCAGTACTGACTTAAAAGAGTTTGACCCTTCTAAGTCAGCAGTGACTGTAGAAGATTATGATGAAAATCTAGTTCGGTGCAAATCAGAAAATTTAATTCATTTGGCCTTCTGAATATTGGGTTGGAGAGTTCTGATTCTCAGTAATTTATATACCTGCTTCATCAAATATTTAACAGAATTATTTTCTCTTACTATCCAGAAGTATTTCCTTTCATCTCAGGATTAGCTTTATTCAATCTTTAAGATACTGCTAAGTATTCTGGAGAAACCTGGGAAGAGAAATATGCTAGCTAACAATACTGTGATTTTCTTTTTTTCCTTTCACTGTTCTGATCCTTTAAACTTAATGACAGCTTCTACTCCATTACATCAGGCAGAGCCATTACCTTATGTCACAGGGAAGACATAAACATTACTTTCACAAAGTTTTTACATTGGCTTTTCGTCTTCATCTCCCTCTTTTGCCATTTTCTAGACTGAGCATCACTTTGTTCAAAAACATATGATCACTGTATAGGCACAGATAAAACACGACTGGTTCTGAGCTCAGTCCTGCAGCTCTTTCTGCAGTCAAACTTGGTGGACAGATGCATTTAACAAAAAAAAAGATTTAAATGTTGTCAACTACAGACTTTTTTCCTGCATTTCTGAAAAATATTTTCCTCCCTTTGTTACGGAAAATCTGTGTCACTTCTTATTGTTTAAAGGAGTATCTTCTCCCATTCCTTCCCATCTCATGTTTTAGCAAAAACCTTTCTGTGTTTTTCTGCTCAACATTGAAGGACTACTTTTCAAGCTCCACACCCAGATCAATGACACTTCCTAGTTTCCAGAAGGAAATATGTAGAACACAGGCTTACAGGACTGTATTATTGTTTATAACGTGATTACTCAGGCACCTTTCCATTTGTTTTATTTAAATGAAAAAAATAGTAGTTTTTTAAGGTCCTCATAACTGAAATTTGGGTGGAGGAATATTCCTTGAGCTTTCAAAATAAACTCTTCACTATGACCATTGATGCTTCACGGGAACCTCTACTTCGGAGGCTCAAGACCTGCACAGCTAAAGGCTATAGTGCCAGAGCTGAATTCTTCCTCTCCCAGTATAGGTATATACGTGTGCTCACACATCAGCAAGCAAACACCCTCTGCGTGGGGCACAGCACATGCGAGCATCTGTACGTTACTGATACTTCTGTTGCTTCATGATGCAAAATTATACACCTAGAGCAAAGCTCATTTTCCACTTCCAAAAGCAGTACAATAGATCATCTTATTATTCTGCCACAGATTGAGTATAGTTTTCACTGTGATTCCTTGAAATGCAGACAGCCTCTTTCACTCACAAATGAAACAGCACACAATGCCTGCCAGAGCCAATACTCCCACATACTAGTGTAATGCTTCAGCAAGTTGAAGAAAGAAGCTTGCCAGCCTTTCCTACTTGTCATTAAGCTAAATGAAAAGTGCAGAGATACTTGTTTAGCAGGCTGTTGGTCCTTGAATACTAAGTGTTTTCCCTTCTAAAAGTTTCCTTTTCTTTTTCCTCACTAGGAGCCCAGGTGGACGTTTGGCAGCTCTTCCTCTGGATGTGGCGCATTTCAGGTTTCTGCTCACTCTGCCTCAGCTCTCCTGTGGTGCAGGAGGCCAGAAGCTTGGACCACAGCCTTCTCAGCCGCTTGGAGCTGCTCGTGCGGTGCATCCCTTCTGGGAAATCCAATAGGGCATATTAGCAGGCTAAAGCAAGTCTACCTGGCACATCACTTTAGTGCTGGGGAAAGGCATGTGCTGGGGAATAGCTGCAGAAGTACTCTGGCAACAACTAGCTGGCTGGTGCGTATGCACATATACAGAAAGGCTCTGTACTTTCTGGGCCCTAGGATACTTTAAATTATGCCAGATGCTAAACTGGCATGCAGCTGTCTTCCAGAGCAGGGAGCTGAAAATGGCTCCTCTGCTCCACGTATTCACAGCAGAAAACGTGGCCATTGATTTCAGGTTGTTTTCTAATGCCATCCTTCCTGATCCAGCAAACTCCAGCTCCAGGTATCCCAGTAACCATAACCACTCTCTGCTTTCAGTCTGTTAAAGAGATGATCACACATCGTCTGAAAAAAACCCATCATTGTGGAAGGCTTTAAGGCTGTCCTGTGCACCAAGAGGAGTCGGAGGTGAGCCAGTCGGCCCAGCAACAGTTGGCAGGTGCAGGAAACCAGCCAGCAGTCCTCTGAAAAGAGGGAGAAAAAAGGGCAGTGTCCAGGCCACATCTTATTGCTGTGCTTTTTAAAGTCAGCAATGCAACTGAAGTGCCATGGTCCTCTTTCCCTGCTCACTGCTTGCCCAGCTTACCTCCACCATCCCCACCCTGACACCTCAGTCCTGCGCTCACTTGCTGGCTGCATCTTTATAATCAAATTGTGTCTTTGCAAGTCCCAGGCATGCTCTGGCTGCTTCTCTAAGCCTTAATATGTAACTGTGCTTGAAAATTTTGGGGCAGCTTTTAATTGCAGACAATCCATATGCAATTGCTGGTGTTAAGAAGCAAACAGCAACTGCTCTTATTGCCAGCCTTGTGATTGCAATGTTTACACTTTTATTATATGCCCAACATTTTGAGGGCCAAGCCAGACTGCAACAGATGTTGTTTAGGAGTAGAACTATTTCTGAGGGTTAGGTAAGGAGAACTCAGGTCATGAAGGTTAATGTTTTA
Organism: Psophia crepitans; assembly: GCA_013399095.1. Classification (NCBI taxonomy): domain Eukaryota; kingdom Metazoa; phylum Chordata; class Aves; order Gruiformes; family Psophiidae; genus Psophia; species Psophia crepitans. Next base: position 531,616 of record VWZZ01001349.1, on the reverse strand, counting down.
GAAATGGCTACCCATGACAAATTGCCAGTGTCCTGGACAAAACCACACATCACAAAATACTGTGTCTAAAATCTAGGGATGATCATCTTCTACTCACTGTTGTATTTTCTTATTTTTCCAGCACTCAGATATACTCTTCCAAGGCCTTTCCACCTTGTTTTTCAAATATTCCCATTGCAAAAAACCAGTCATGGTTTTCTTCTGATTTGGAGAGAAATATATGGTACATCAAAGGCTTACTTTTGTTACAATGGCATTTTCATACGTAAAGCAATAGATGTGGCTGTTGCTTTATACACAGGTACAGACAGAGAGGTGCCTCTCTCGCTCTTTCCTCCCTTGCTGTATTGAATTCTCATTCATGTATGCTCAAGAGAATAAAGCATGTTTCAAGATATTGTAACATAGCTCTTCTATCTCCACAGCAGCACTCTTTTTATTTGGTATTAATGCTGCTGGAGACTTTAAATAAAATCCATCATGTGTAAGTCTGTAAAAGGACAACACAATGAAAATATGTAAATAAAACAGGACAATTTATTTATTGTCAGAGCATGCCAGCTGTTGAAAATAACCTGATGCCCCTTCAAGCTAGCTAACTTGACAGCAATCTAGAAAAAAAAATCCAAGTGCCAAGCGATTCACTGTGTGAGTGACCATTTATGTCAAGATAGGCATATTACCACCTAGGCAAGAAAAATGCTTTTGGCATATGGCAGTGAGAAGTACCCAGCCCAGCAAAGAAGGTCTTTAAATTAGAACTAAGGACTCTATTAGGGTGTTTAAATAGATTTTTAAATGGACTACAATTAAGGTGCTCCAGCCAGGAAGATCCATTATAAGTGGGGTTTTTATTAATCCTGATGGCAGAAGTAGTTCAGTATTGTACTGTGAGTTTCAAAACAGTGTTACGTAAAGGAATTATTGATCATGACTGCTAAAAGTCACCTAACATAATTATCTTACTCCTTCCTTTTAGGATACCTCAGACCTCAGCTAAAGATTCCTCCATTAAAAACAGATAAGGTTTCATAGGTTTCTTATCTCTACCTTTTCTCCATGTGAAATTCTTTAAGATTCTTTACACCCATGTCACCTTCTTCCTTTTAAGTCCAGACTTCTGTAGCTATCTTTTGAACATTTAGCCTTAAAGTGTCACAGTTCTTACTCCTTGAGATATTTCAGCGCATCTACACCATAGCCTTATCTGAATAATGAATCTGGCTGTTCTGAAGCATACTGGAGTTGCCCGATACATTTTCTGAGTCTAATGAGGGGACCACAGTGGCTATGCATTGACTATGGCCAAGAGAAAGTGGAGGAGTCTAGATCAACTAGCAGCTCAGATCTTCAAGGCTACAGCCATCCACAGCTTATGGGGGAGGGAGGGGAAACCACAGCCTACCATAAGCTATCTGCTCACACAAGACCCCTTTCCTTAGTCTTAGGCTTCTCCCATGAAGAATTTTGCCAGATTTGGATATGAGTCTTTGACAGACATGTAAATTTCTTCAGTTAATGATGATTTAACTCTCTGTGGGTCTTGTTTTTCTTACATTATTATTACCACAAAGCAACTCCTGTGCAGGCCATGCTGCACAATAGCTCTTAAGTCAAGATTTTACAAGTTCTTAAGTCAAGAGCTGGGAGAATGATCTAAGCATTAGTGTTCTTGGGACTGTACATACAATCACTTAAATTCCCTACTTTAAGGTCTCACTACTGACCAACCAGCATTTCTTGATTTACAGGGCTGCCACTAAAGTGTTTGTAAAGTAATCAAGCGGTTTGATTGCAAGAATCATTTTGTTTGCTCCTGCTCATTCTGCCTCTTAGAGTCTTTCTAGCTCTGGCATATTTCACTCCATGTGGGCATATACGGTGCGTCTCTGCTGAGCTCTTCTAAGGACTAGCCACTTATCTTACCTAACTTTCCCTTTCAAAAAGTTGTGAACTTGCAAATACAACTCCATATCCAGGGCAAGATTGAGTGAAGATGACTCAGCAGGCTACAAATTACACTTCCCATCTCTAGCACAGCTCCTTTGTGCTGCAGGGAAAATTGTTTCCTAGGAAGATAGGAGGTATAACAGCATTGCCTTCCCTTAGGGTGGTGCACAGGAAACAAAAACTGCTAGTTGCTGCTCTGAGCTCTACATGCTCTCCATGGGCAATAGCTGCTGTAAGGAAATATTGGCTTCTGAGCTACAGTTTAATAGAAACTAGCAGCATCTGAAATAGGAACCAGCAAATCTGAAATAATCACAACAACAACAGCAGAACTTCTTTCTGGACTCCTGTGACCTAAAAATATTGGTCCCAATTCTCAGCTGCAGTCGTAGTGAGCTGAGCAATGCACAGGTCCAAGAATAGGGCACAATGAGCAACCTTAGCTCTTCAAAACTGATGAATCAGGACAAAAACTAGTGTGATCTTAAATAGAAACAACATAAGGATCACTTTGTTTTGTACCAGTCCTCAGAGCGTTGGCCCCTCAGCAAGTTCCCATGGGAATATTTCTTAACTTCCTTTCTTGTCTCTGCCCATCTAGCCAACCCTAAAATTTATCAGCAGACTGAGTTCTCAAATAGGTCATCCAGCTGGTTTTGTGGCTAAATTATAGGAGCTAGAGAGATTTCCTTACTATCCATGCTCTCTCCTTAACTTGACCTAGAATTTGCATACCCTCTTGTCTTCATTTGGTTAGTTTAATTTGAAGTAAAAAACCACACCCCTTTCTTGCCCTGTTAAGAAGCACCTTTGCAGCTGCTTCCCTGCCTTCTCTTCAGTTTGAAGTCTCTGCAATTACAGTATAAGTGACAGCTGCATAACCGAGGTTAAAGAAAAGCCAGCAAGTCTGATTCATTGGTGGCAATTTAGAACAACCTCCTGAAACTAATGGGCAGAGTAGAGGGAACTGGTACAATTGAAGCAAGAGCTCTGGTGCTTTCTGTTTGTCTCTTGAAAGGAAGGAGAATGGGAGGTCAGGCAGAAGAATGAATTTTAGGATGCCTGGATAGGATAAGATTATTTGATAGATGGTTTGCTACTTCACTCTAACTGCAATAGTTCTGCTGCCTTTAGCGTTCTGAAAATAGGGATCATGAGGCTGAAAGATAAGCAGAAAAGAAACAATGCTCAAGGGAAAAAAAATGAGAAGAAATGGGGCAAAGAAGATGAAAAATAAAAATTAGTTTTGTGGTTTACATTATTTATTTTTCACTACAAAATTTTTCCTGTGTTAAGTGTCCTGACAGCTTTGCAGTTAATACATTCTTTTCAGCACTGTTATTTCCTTACAATGATATTCAAGCTGTAACTTATGAACCTGGTATTAACTCATGGTTATTCAAATTGTGTATTAAGAAACTGGTGCTAAAGTCTTCTATTCATGCCAAAATGGATCTATTTCTGAACACATCAAAATGAAAAACAAAGAAGGGTATTCAAATGGGTTTGAGAAGGTATATTCTGTTCAGCAAAGCCCCCTGTGTGGAGACTTTATGAGACAATCACGCTGGCTGTTAAGCATTCTGCCACTGAATCTGTAATTATATCATTATCCAGTTGCTAAACTATAGTGTGTTTTGAGGGCTTTCACTATTTTCTGTCTGCTCTTATCTGAAGTTGCTTCCTGGCTGATAAAATATCTAAACATATTATGGAGCTGCCTGTTGATTTTTGTGAGGTTTTGACTCTTAATAAATGGCATTGAAACTACAACTCTTCAAATTCAAATAGGCCTATGAGCAGCACAGGTAAATAACAAACAAAGTAGATCCGCTGTGAACCAAACCTAACACAACACCTCAGTGCTCCTTGCGAATGGAAAGTCCTTTTTGGCCACAGTCCTACAGTCCCTAGGAAAGTCTCTCAACCTTGTTTTTTGGCCTTTCTGTTACTTTCTGAACAATATAAAAGGCAAATTCCTTTAGGTGCTATGCTACCATTATCTCTTCACTAACAAAAAAGTAGCAGTTGTTACAGAAACTGTACTCAGCTCACACTTGGCCACAGTAAGCAGCAGGCTGCACATCAACTCAGAGCACTGCCTATGGCACCCTCATGGCTTGAGCAGGGAATAAAATGTTCTCTAAGGGCAACACCTATCTTTCATCTCTTGTGGAATTCCCTGTAAAACTGGTGCGTGCTTGTCCATAGTATCTGTGGCTGCAGACCAAGGTGGCCCTGAAGCAGAGGTAATGGCGTTTTTCCTATTTACCTGGTACAGCTGGCCTTCATTTTCTTTCAGTCACTAAGCATGTCATTGAGTGAGAGTTCATGTGGCTAATGGTGTTTAAATGCAAGCTGAAAAGGTGATTTTGTGGAAATGACAGTTACCCATATCTAATGGCAATCAGATCACTGATGTGACAAAAGCAGCAGCACGCCTTCACAAAGACTTTTCGTGTTCAACAAATGTAGAAAAAGATTTCCTTTTTCACTAGACTTCATAGAGCACTAAACATACAGGTAACATTTCTCTAAATAGCATGATAATTCCAGTTCTTTGCTTACCAGCTATACCTTTTATCACCTAATTTAAAAAGAAAAAAGGTTTCTTTCTCTTGTGAGGCCCTGCTTTTTCTTGCATCCTGGGAGACACAGATGTTCCACGTCTAGGGAGAGGTCACAGCAGTGGCAGTAAATAGGTGAATTGTAGCAGGAACCCTAGGAGCTGGCAATGGTCGAAATGGCCAGTTAGTCTACGCTGCCTCCAGAATGATCCTGTTCTAATATGCACTATTACAGAGCTCTGTGAGACAGGGAAATTCACGGGCTGCACCCTTGCAAGGCAGACAGTTTTACTGAGCAGAAGCACCAGGAGAAAGGACTGTGAAATCTGCTTTGGGAGATACTTGCTAGGTCTCCATTTTTCATTCTAAGGCTGCTGTGACACTTGCAAAATGCTGACATTTTGTTCTTGTCTGTATGACACAGTTCCAAAGACAGGTTACAGAAGCACTCTGCAGCAAAGCTGTTAATGCAGGTAATTACTCTTAGATGATAAAATCTCTATTCTTTCACTATACCCTGAGAAATGCCCATTAAAGAGCTCAGAACATTCAGAAATTAAAATATATTAATAGGAATGTAATTAAGTATTTATTGCTTTTGTCATCTAAAACAAGCTAACCAGATGGCAAGGAAAAATCTCAGAAAGAGCCTCTCAATGAGCTATTTAGATTTAATTAATATACAGTAAGTAGCTCATTAAAGCTAAGTTAAATGCTTATTTGAGACAAATAGTAACCTCTTTTGTATTATAGTTTCCATTTTCTGTAGTTGGCAGAGCAACAAATCACACATCTGAAAGCTAGCAAACAAAATGTTTTAGATGTTTATTCTCTCTGATCACCTCTGTGGTGAAGAAAATGTGAGTAAATTGGGTGGTATTACCCCAAAGCAGCGCAACAAGCAAATTATTTAAACCAGAAGAAACCCCATCAGTGTCAAGGGAGGTGAGTAGAGGAAGTACCTGGTCTCTGCAGCAGGAAACCTCGTGACCTGCAGAGCATCCCAGCAGGTTATTCACAAGGAAATGAGCACAGCCTCTAACACAGCTTCCAGTCCCGTCACACTGATAGAAAGGTAGCAGGGAAAAACAATCAAACAAGGGACAAGAAGAAAGTGGGATGTCAGGCAGAGCACAAAGAAGAGGTCAAATTTTTCCACCTGTGCAGCTGTCCATGAGGACTTCAGATACATTTCTTCCCCATCTTGCCAGATTTCCTCTAGAGGGAATATTTCTTTTAAAAGCTCCCTAGAAGGATCCTCATAGGTCAGTACCATTTCATTCCTGAGGATTTATCATGGCAAGGAAAGGCGTAACCTACAGTATAGAAGCCAAAGAATTTTTCCTGGAGAGAAGGGATTTAGAAGTTTTTGATTTGTGACTCTCTAAACATTTTTCAACAGAGGGTGACTTCATGAGGACTGTTCCTTGCATTTAGGAACCCAATTTTCTCAGTCACATCTCAGAAAGTAGCTCATATACCCCTTAACTAAAAGACACTGCCCTACAATAAACTAATATCTAATAAAGATATTGCACACAGGAGAATATCTAGAAAAAGGCTACTCTCTCTTCTTTAGCTTCACTCAGCATAACATCTGTCAAGAGCAGCTGTGTCTAAAAGTTTTAACCATATAACTCTTATCTTCAGAAAAGTCTGTGCTGCATTATTTTGACCAGAAAGTCCTTCTGATGTTCCTACAGCAGATGTTTATTCTGGAGCTTACTTACTTTTTAATCATCATCTTCCCATAAGTATAATCAAATATTGCTTTATTTAGATCTTTTTATTTTTTACAGCTGTATTTTGTACAGCTTTTCTATCAATCTCTGAGCTAAGAGCTGATAAAGATAGTTCTAGTGCCTAAGCTCAGGTCAATATTTAGAACTTCTGCCAGAAAAGATGACAAAAGCTGCCATTTATTCACATTTCTATATCAGAAATGTAGATGCATTAATACTGGAAAATAAACTTTTCATTAATATACTTTTCATTCATGGAATTATTATGATTTGTGCTAGAAAAATCAATATCTCTCTTTGACATGTTTTGCATCTCTTACAGGAAAGTTTCCAGATGTAAGAATTTCAGCCAGTTATGCCAAGATTAGTAAAGTTATGCATTTGTTGCTTTGCTCTTGGTGATGCATATTTACCTCTTTTAGCGTAGCAGCACTGAGAGCTATTTTGATTACATTAAGAGCATAACAACAACATTGTTGAGGTTATTATTTTTCCCTTAATTTGTGGTTATTTTTTAAAAAATAAACAGCTTTCTGCATTTCAGATTTTGAGTTTGTACCAAAAGAAGACATAACAAAATTCCAAGACTGCTTTTTTTTTTTTTCCTACCTCCACAAGAGTATGGGAAATGCTATGAACAGATGCATTTTTATGTGATTACCAAACAAATTTTGACATCAGTATGCTTCAGACAGTATGCTTGGCTGATTATTTGAATCAGGCTGCTGGCATATTGCATGCCAACAGAAAGTGTGATAGATTTTGGCTGGTAGTGTTTAAACACCATGTGTGGGGAAGGAAGGAGAGGGCATGGCCAAACCAGCAAGAGTGAGAAAAGGAGAAAGAGCTAGCAGTGATATCCTGACATTGTGAGATCAACGGTCCCCAGGTCCCACCAAATCACTCAAGCATTTACTCAAAATAAGGATTCGCACTACCAGCTAGTAGCTCACATCATCCCTATGCTCATAACTTGGAAGATGACCCCTTGCTCCCATGGAGGAGCTTGGTTTACCTATACACCAGACTGGCCTTAGCTGAAAGACCCAGAGAAATCCCTCTGTGTACCAGCCCCATGTCCACTGACCTGCCACAGCCCCGTTTCAGCCAGTGGCTGGATTTGCAGTCATGGACATGACATGTTGTTACTCCTGCTGTGTCCCTGGGATTGTTGTTCTTCCAGAAGCCAGTCAGATCAAGCAGTCACCGCTGCTCTTTCCAGAGAGTTCCATTCTGTTTATTGTAGACCACCACTGCATCTTGAAAAAAGATCTGAAGAAACAGGTACAGTGACAAATAAACAGACATGTAGCTCTTCCACAATATAAAGCTCTAAAACCAGGCTTTACTAGTATGACTATGACTCCATATTTTTGCAATTTACCAGGAACATGCTGTTTCTTTGCTTTCACACCTCCACTTCTTGACAGTCACTTGAGATGTTGTCTTGGTTCTGGCTGAGATGGAGTTAGTTTTCCCAGTAGCAGCCCTCCCGGTGCTGTGCTCTGTGTTGGTAGCCAGCAAGGTGTTGATAACAGACCAGCGCTGTGGCTACTGCTGAGCAGGGCTGCACAGCACCAAGGCTGTCTCTCCAGCATCCCCCCTCAGCAGGAGGCTGGGGGTGGCCAAGATCCTGGAAGGGGACACAGCCGGGACAGATGGTCCAAGCTGACCAAAGGGATATTCCATGCCATATGATGTCTGCTCAGCAATACCAGCTAAGAGATAGGAGGAAGGGGGGACCTTTGGTTTTTACAACCTTTATCTTCTGGAGCAACCAATACATGTACTGCAGCCCTGCTTCCCAGGAAGTGGCCAGACACCGTCTGCCAATGAGAAGTAGAGAATAAACTTTTTGGTTTTCCTTTGCTTTCATGCATGACCTCTGCTTTATTAAACTGCCTTTATATTGACCCACGAGGTTTTTTCCATCTGATTTTTCTCACCCTCCTTTCCTGCTGAGAAGGCCAGTCATAGAGCCACCTAGTGATCACCTGGCATCCAGCCAAGGTCAACCCACCACAGAAAAACAACCCTAAGACACAGGTATATGTACTCCATTTTCTTTTGACCTGTTAGTAAAGCACTGAGCACCCTACAGGCATGTGGAGGCTGGAAGAGCTCTGTGGAAATAACCCCATTTTTTTGAAAAAATCATCTTATGCAAATTCTTAATTACATCTACAGATGACACAATGTCATTATCAGCATCTTAGATCTCATCTATGGGGTGGGAAAAAACTTTCTCACTGACACCAAAAAAGGCATCAAGACACTGTATCATGGAAATATTTAATTATAACAGATTTGTACAGCATTCAAACTGCTGGTAACCCTCCTAAATTTCCTTACTTCATTCAGGACTTCAGTGTTTTAATAAGGTGTGTAAAATCTTAGAATCCTCTTAAACTATTTCATCGAAATTAAATCTACTGTCTTGAACTTTGTAAAAATGTAGCATAAAAATGCTGCAGGTTTTCTTTCAAAAAACAATTTAAACAAATCTCTCAAAACTACTTTCTAAGCATTGTAATGATGTTCATCTAAAGCAATTACAGCTTCAATTAACTGCAATTTCATCTGAGAAGTGTTCATGCTTGAAAAAAGTGAAAATTTCCTTTTATTTCAAAAAGAAACATCTGAGTACATTGTAAACAAAACTAAACATTTGAGATTACCCACTTGAATGCTGACAGTGGAATAATTGAACTTTGACCCTTCCTCTACTACACATCAGCGCTAATACAATGCAAGTCAGATCTGTACATTTTTTTCTTATAAGAGTCTAAATAAATAGGATCTTCAAGACAAGTTTCCAATTCTCACTTAAGGTGACAGTGTGAAGTTTGAAGATAAATTAATGGAAGATGCTTTTATGCAGCCAACAGATGCATCTGGTATGCATGAAACAAAATAATTATCATTACAGAAGACCTCTACAACCTGAACTCAAAGGCCACCAGGTTGTCAAGAGTGAAAGCAACTTGTAATGACACGAACATCGTCTATCACTTATTCTTCTGTAGGCAACCCACTTGCCAGGCATGCAGGTTAAGTTATTTCAGGTATAAACATCATCACAATGCAGGTTTGTTAATCATTCACCGCTGTTTCTGTAGTGCATCTTCGATATAAATGTCCATCATTATTATATTTATTTAATGTCATACCTCTCCTTCTCATCACATCTGGTCCAGTGATAGGGACAAAAGTCTCTCAGCTCATATAGATTTTTCTGATATCCCTCATTCGCCATGAGCCTTGGGTGAGACCTGAGGGTTTTTTAAATTGTCTCCTCTCCAGTGAACAAGGAGAACATTTTAGACTCCAGGATCAGCTATGTTTTAATTATTACAGCAAAGGTCATTGCTACATGCACTGCAGCAATGCAGGAAATACCACTCTGGGGTAGCCTTGTTATCTTGTCTTTGTCAGTGACATGTACTTTAGTTCAGAGGAAGGGAGCAATAATTTTACCATTAAGAAAAAGTGAAAGAACAGTATATCAAGAAATAGATTTTTGCCTTGCTCCCGGTCAAGCCCTTACAAAAACACTGGATCAAAACAGTAGGTCTTCTATAAGACATCTGTTTCAAAACTAATGAAAAAAAGTTTGTGATATAAGCATACTGCCTAGCACTTTCACATTAACACAAACGTGGCAAGTGGCAAAGCACTTAGGTGGGTACATATCTTCATTTTTTTCATGTATTCACTCAGTTGTAGATACTACACATTTTCTACAAAATATCTGCTCTACAGGCCTGATTCTTATCTAGTGTAAATCAATGTGTCTGAAATTAGGTCAATGCAGCTGTGTTAATTTACACTGGTCTCAGTCTGGAGCATTGATTCTTTTACTAGATGTAGAATGTCCCATTCAGGGTAGATTCATGAGCCATTGATTAGTAATTTTTTATGTCACTTTCTTAAAGACTAACAACAAATTTATTTTCTCTATTTTATGGTAGGGGATTATTATATTCCTGGTTTTTTCAAAGCTGCTGTATTTCTTCTTCACTTCCCAACTCCAGTACATTCAAATTTGCAGTTCAAGGTATATTTAAGTTGACAAGTTTTCATTTATATACTCTTTAACAGTCTTTTGGTCTTGCCTTCTGTAACTGTTGTCCTTAATAATTTTTCTGATTTCTGTGTAAGGTTTGCTGATGATCTGTTCTCTTATATATTGAAAACTGAGGAGAAACAACTGCTCAGAATTTCTCCTACTTGAGAGTTCTCACATAGTTACTCATCTTTTTCATCTCATGGGACCGCTATCATTTCTTCTAATGTAACAGTCACTGCGTTTACAGAAATTTTCATTTTTTCCTCAGATGTTCCTGCATGTCTTTATTTCAATTCTTTTCTTTTTTTTCCTTTGGTTCCTCTTGTTTTGAGGCTAAAGCCTACATGAGTAAACCTATTCTACTCCTGTCTATCTTCCTTCTATTTTGATTTTGTTCTGTTTTCATAAAGATTCCATCCATCTTCAAAAGATCTTTAAATATTTCTTCCATGTGTTTTTAATAATAAAAAAAATCTGAATTGTTACTGTAACATGTATGTCCAATAAGAAGGTAAGGTGAGGTGGAGGAGGATTAAACTTGTCCTATTTTTATTCTAGCAGCTTTCAAATCAATGTCACCAGGCAGTAAAAATGTTTTAAGAATAATTTTAAAAGATACTGATCCTAGAAATATTTTTTCAGCTTGACATAGTGTCTGTAGGAGACACTTCTCTTTGGGAGAAACTTCTCAGAATGAGTAGTCAGGCATTGGAATGGGTTGCCTGGGGAGGTGGTGGAGTCACCATCCCTAGGGGTGTTTATAGAAAGGTTGGATGCGGTATTAGGGACATGGTTTAGTGGGTAATAGGTGGTAGGGAGATGGTTGAACTAGGTATTCCTGGAGATCAAAGATCCAGCCAGATCAAAGAGACAGGGCCTGACTCTCAAGACTTAAGGATCTGGGCAATTAGAGAGCCTATCTAATGAGCCTTTTGGGCATAAGGACACCCCAAAGAGAGAGGTGTCCAAAGATATGGACATGGTAAGCCAGGAAGACTGGATACAGTTGCCCTATGTCCATTGCAGGCAGAGTGCCAGGTTGGTTAGAAAATGAGCCGGCAAATGCAGGACAAAACAAAAACCCTATGAAGTAGCATCACTGGCAGCATCTCCCCTGAGTGCTAAAGCAAATGACAGGCCCTTGCAAAATGTTTCAATCCATCAAAACACCATTTTTTGACATGTAAATGTTCTGCAAGAAAATGGTCTTTGAGCTCAAGACTTTATTTATGTTACAAATAGCAGAAAATTATATTCATACTTTGCCCTTAATGCAGTGTTGAGAAACCTTCTAGGTGGATATAATCCTATGTCTCAGTGCATGCTTAAAAATGGATAAAAGCAAAGAGAGATGCAAATATTCCTCATGGTTTGATTAAGGAGTCATGAAAGATCAGGTAGTTCAAAAAGGAACTCAGGAGTTCCACACACCATCGGAAAAATCAGTTAAAAATACTCGCATCCACTTCAGTGTGCATCTCCCTGCAATGAGCATGTATCTCACAGCTGACAATTTACATGCTCATGAAAACCTGCGAAACTGCAGAGACTAGATACCAGAGACAGTGAATCATAATCAATTCATGCCTTAAGGAGCACAGAGAAAAACCCCAAAATCAATATGGAATTTCACAGCAAAGCAGTGCTGGGACTAAGTAGGACTGATACATATGAGTTAAATTTATATTACCAGTTCTTGCTTAGAGAAGGAAGAATCAAAGATGAGCTGCGTTTTGGACTTGATGTAATGAGGGAAGCTGTAAATAAAGCACAAGATCCCAGCCAGCCAGTAGAGCAGGAGTGCTGGAGAAGTTTCCCTTACGCACTTGAGCTGTGTCTCAGAGAGTTTCAGTGCTGAGACAAGGCATCTTTTTCAAAGCAGTTTCTGCCTGAAGAAGAAGTAGATTCTGAGTAGAATATAATGAGCCAGGTTAAAGTCTCAGTAGGCCTATAATCACATTGCAGTCCAGATATTACCTTCACCCCCGAGGCTTCAAATTATCTGAAAGGTCAAATAACTAGTGGCTAAAATTTTCAGAAACAACAAGACTCACTTCTGGATTCGCACTTGAAATAATTCAGCAGAGCCTACTGTGGGACTCACTACAATTCAAGTTTCTTTGGAGTTCCTCAGATATGAAAACTCAAAAAAAATGGAGATGCACAAACCTTAGAACTGCGAAGGTAAGAACTGCCATCTGCGTACCAGCCTTGCTAAGGACCAGATCTCCAGCACAGCTTCAGTTCATTTAGTGTCTTTGTCTCAGTGGAAAGCATCCCAGGCTTTTGTTAGCCATTTGTATGAGAAAGGACAGCTGTGGCTGAGGCTGTGCAACCATCCATGCAGCTAAGAACAGTAAAACAGGAATGCACTTGTATTTCCAGGACAGTGGATTCTATTGCCTCGGGACTTCATGCACACCCAAGCACTTCAGTTTTCCAATTAATCTCTGCATATGAAAGCTAATTTCAAAATGTTTTCACTTAAGGACTAAATAAATAGACGTCCTTTTACTGAACTGACCTCGAGCTCTAACCCTCATTTTAAACAGTGCATTGTTAGAATGGTACAGCCTTCATGAGAATGAGAATGGATATGATCAACAATTTAATATTTGGTTTGCAGCTTTGGTGACTGGGGATCACATTTGCACTGATAATTTTTTCAAAGTGTATTGGCTTTGCACGGCAAGGTTTTGGTAGGGGGAAGACTATTTTGCTAAGCTGCTTCTCTTCTTACCTTGAGACAAGTGATCCACTTTACTATTCAGTGGGGAGAAATCACAGCTCAAGTAAAAATAATACAGATGTTCATAATCAGTATTCACTACTTGCACTGCTGCATGCCATGGATTAACCCCAGACAGTAACTAAGCACCTTGCAGCATCTCACTCACCCTTCTCTGCTCCGCCAGGGTGATGGGGAGGAAAATGGAAAAAAAACTTACATGTTGAGATAGACAGTTTAATAGGATAACAAAGGAAGATGAGGATGATGAGGATGATGATAACAATAATAGTAAGGATATATATAAAACCAGTGATGCAAAATGCAACTGCTCACCAGCTGTGGAGAAAAACAAAACAAAACAAAACAAAACCAAATCCAAAGCCCAGTCTGTTTCCAAGCGGTGATCCTGCCTCCTGGCTAGCCTTTCCAGTTATATGCTGATCATGACATCACATGTTATGGAATATCACTTTGGTCAGTTAGGGTCAGCTGTCCCGGCTGTCTCCCCTCCCAACTCCCTATGCAACCCCCGCCAGCCTACTTGCTGGTGGGGTGGGGTGAGGAGGCAGCAAAGGCCTTGGCTCTGTGTGAGCGCTGCTCAGCAGTAACAGAAACATCCCTGGGTTATCAGCACTGTTTGCAGCACAAACCCAAAACACAGCCACAAACTACCTGCTATGAAGAAAATTCACTTTATCTCAGTCAAAACCAGCATACTGCAGCAATCTGTAGAGTTTGGACTCCTAATTAAAGTAATCCATACTGAAATTTCTATGTACAGTACAAACGTGTGGTAAAAATAATTGTCTCTTCAAACAGATTTATGGATGAAATTTGCAGAGTATCTGTGACCTATATCCATTAGTTGGGTAAAGCATCATAATTTTTGAAAGATGAAAGGGTTTCCTCTACCTTTTCTCCTGCAGTTTTCATACTTGGTATAAAACAATTAAGCACAAGGGAATGAGAAGGGAAAGAAAGGTTCCATAAGTGAGGCTCAGGCCTCTGCCTCCCAAATGACTCACAAAGCTGAAAAATCATCTGCTCCCTCATACTCAGTGAATATTTAATACTATTATGTGAAGTGCAAGAACTTTATCTTATAACTTATATCTTACAGCTGTATCTTATAAGAGATTTTACATTTTCTCTTCTGCCTCTTTTTCACCTGCTTTGTCTAAGCTGACTGTGCCAAGTTTGTGCAGGAGAGAGCAATAACCACAAAATCTAATTACGATTTCATAGGTCAAGATATCTGTCTACTGAGACGTCAAGTTTTTCATTCCCCGAGTCAGCTGATAAAGGACAAGCGGAGACATGGCTTTCCTATAAACAATTTCTAGGAAGATCTAAGAGACAGGGTTTGTCTTCTGAAATTTTGAAAGACATTTTTAAAATAGTAGTCCCAAATGCTTTCAATAGATCATTCACTAATACCTGTCAGAAGCAGATCCAACCATTCGGATGCTTTATGCCTGCTTCTACGCAGGTAATACGATTATCGTTAAAGGTACCAAAAAAAAGAGGCACAGAAAAGATCTTTTTATGTCACTTGCCTTTAGAATAGACAGATGCTGGAGTTCAGGATACCTAACAGCTTATACAAGATAACTGCAAGCCATTTTCTTGCATATTTTTTACAAATGGCAAAAAAGAGTATCTGAGTCACAGAAGAATACCAATTAATTTCCATTCATGTGACAGCCTTACCAGAATGAATAACGGAAGTGCACCAGCCACAAATAATCTCATTGTTGATGACTCTCTGAATGCTGCTAGCTAAATAGCAAGCAGTGTCCAAGGTTGTTTGTAAAGAACAAGTTGTTAAAAACCTTAAGAAAATAGACTTTTTGGTGAAGTGACCACATGGTGTGTTAATAGTACTGTAATAATATCATACAAAAACTGTTGGATGAATGGATCGTAAAATTCCTACAAGAGTTATGAAATACTCTTGTACTTAATAATACTTTTGTACTATAGTTACAACATATAAAATGTTGTCATTGCACCATTGGTTACATTAAAGGTGTTACTGGGAGAGCCAACAATTTGGAGAAGGCATAAAGCAGTTTCAGCTCTGCAGGTATACCAGAAAATAGATATCTTTTCTTATATATATGTAAAAAAGGAAAAGCCCCATCTATCTGAAAAAAATAAGGAAGCCAAATGTTTTTGTTTGCCTGGAACAATCTGAGTGTCCAAAGAAGGATAACTTCTCTCAAACACAAAAGTTTTTAGAAATGTCAGCAGAGGTCCATGACTGAAGTGACAGAGGTCACAGATGCAGCAGGACTGGAAGCTTTTTTATTTTCCTTCCTTCCTCCCTAGTCAGTTCACAGACAAAAAGGGCATCATCAGAATGCCAGAGCCAGTGGTAACAGCAGCTCCACTTTTATTGGTCAGGTATAAAGCTATTGTAAAAAGCCAAATGATAAGGCTTTTAACCCACACTCACCTTTCTGCCTTAGAATTTCTCCGTGTGTTTCACATTAAGTTTAACCAAATGAGGCTACAATCTAGGCTAATGTTCTGAGGACTTGTTCAACAGCAAAGCACTCAATATAGCTCTACGGGACACGATAAGTTGGGGAGTATTAGTCTGCTTATTCAGCATTTCAGTTTTAAACATATTGCTATTAGCACTTACAGATCTCTAATATTCTTATGACAACACCTGTAAAACACTGAACACGCCAGTCATATGTAGTTTCCTCACTGAAGATCCTTTGAGCAATGCCAATGACAACACTATGGGATACCTGCTAGTTATATAGATGGTTTTCACTGAGTGGGTCCCACTGTGCTCCTACTGGAGCCCTCATAATAATAATATGAAGTAATAGTAGTAGAAGTAGTAACAATAATAGTATAAATATTAAATAATAGCACCACTGGCTTAAGTGCAAATGACCAAAACTTGTTATCAAAGTAATACAACTCGAGTAGCTTACTCAGAAGCCAAGACTGTGTTAGAATAAATTATTGTAAAGCTTGAGGACATCAAGGGGTTCTGGGTTCCCCTGTAGAACGGAGACATGGACCAACTGGAGAGAATTCAGTGAAAGGCCACTAAAATGATTAAGGGACTGGGGCATCTCTCCTATGAGGAAAGGCTGAGAGATCTGGGACTGTTCAGCCTAGAGAAAAGAAGGCTCAGGGGGGATCTTTAGAATAGAATAGAATAGAATAGAATAGAATAGAATAGAATAGAATAGAATAGAATCATTAAGGTTGGAAGTGACCTCAAGGATCATCTAGTCCAACCATCCCCCCACCACCTATTACCCACTAAACCACGTCCCTAAGTACCACATCTAACCTTTCCTTAAACACCCTCAGGGATGGTGACTCCACTGTATATAAATACCTGAAGGGTGCGTGTACAAAAGGCAGAGCCAGGTACTTTTCAGCGTTGACCAGTGACAGACAGGACCAGAGGCAATGGGCACAAACTGAAACACGGAAGGCTCCATCTGAACACAAGGAAATACTTTTTAACTTGAAGGTGACTGCGCACTGGCACAGGTTGCCCAGAGTGATGGTGGAGTCTCCATCCTTGGAGATATTCAAAAGCCATCCTAACACAGTCCTGGGCAACTGGCTGCAGGTGATCCTGCTTGAGCAGGGGAGCTGGACTAGATGACCTCCAAAGGTCCCTTCCAACCTCAACCATTCTGTGATTCTATGATTCTATAATCAAAATGAGTTAGATCTCGACATGCCCATCGCTGGGGCTAAACTTTATGCTGCATATGGTAATTCGAGGAATGATAGGACTGACACCTTTGAATCCCCTGCTTCCCCTCCACAGTCAAATGACTATTCATGGACTGCAAAGGCAGAAGGGATCACTGCAGTTTTCTCAGACCAGTCACACAGAAATGTAGAGGAAAACCCAGCACACCAATTTGATACCAGAAATGACTCCATGAAAACAAAACTCCTCTAGGGGCCTGTTCTAGGGGAAGAAGATATGGGGAGTGTCTCAAAAGATGCTGGCATAAATGAGAAATGCTATCCTTCATTTATTTAGCATCACTTCTTGTTTGTGACATAATAATTTTCGCTTCTGCTTTTGTTATTAGCATCAGATACACTCTCCACTGAGTTCAAGGGCAATAGGAATCCAAGAAACAGGTTTTTGCATGAGAATTATTGGGGTTTGGAGGTATGGAGGGGAGAGAGAAGTGAATCCAAATATTTCTCCCAGCCATTTCATCAATCCTAACAAGTCATGAGGAAAACTTCTAATCCACCCACCCGTTCGTTAGCATCTAATTGATCCCTGCTGTCACTCAGCATAACACCAACTTTGGGTGGAATGCATCTGTTAAGACAGAGATACCTGTTTCTGAGTTAGTCACCCCAACTCCTCTTATAATCACTGGAGTGAAACAAATACTTTTGGATTCAATTTCATCCTGAAAAGGATGTCTAAAATGTCAGATGCATCTTATCCTAAAAGCACCTATTTCTTTCCACAATGCTTGAAGAGATCTGATGGCAGCTGACGTAGGCAGACACCTACATGAAGATGAATGTCAGACTATGATGCTGATTTTTGTACAGAGAGACAGTAATGATCTGACTTGATGCAAGGGTTGCAGATGAAGTAGATTTTCACTGCCATTTGGAATTCTACTTTTATTGACAGGCCTCTAAGTTGACATCATTGAAAATTAGGCACCTCAGGAGGAGCATACCTGTAGCCGTTAGCTTCCAAGTGTCCACCCAGAGTGGGCAGAATGGGAAAAACAATGGTAACAGCTGCCCTTGCCTTGCTTAGTCTGCTACAGGACATCTCTTGTCTGTCAGGAAGGGATGCCACTAGTGCTGCTATTGCTGCACTTGTAGTTATGAGGAGCCGCTGCGATGCCAGACTCAGAAAATCCTTTGCTAAAACATTAACTGTGTCTCTCGCAGGTACTATGATCAGTAGGCTGTCAACTTTCCCCAACAGCTGCCCCATGTTTCCAGTAGATTTTCAGATCAGGAAGCGGTGGGACAGCAGTGAGTCCTAGTACTCCTGCTGTCCTGTAGGGCCACACACCATGGTGGGAGAAAAGAATTGATGAAAGTCATGTGAATAAAGGTTTAGCACTTGGGCATTCATCATGACACACTAATTTACAAAGTTGCTTTAAAACTGGCAATAAACCAGCCCCTGTTGTTGTGTGGCAAGCTAATTCTGCCCCAAAATCATTGATTTTTCTTCCTATGATCTCCACAGGGACAAGGGTCATAAGACACTTGTGAGTTTGAGTACTGCTGTGAAATACTTGGACCTGAGGATGCTTCCTTACACCCCTGTCTTCGTTTGTCAGCCTTTCTGGGCACTGATATTCTTGGAAAAGAGAGCATTGGCTCAGAAGAGTTATTTCAGTGCCCTCTGGTATAGTAAAACAAATACAAATGCCTTCACCACATCCCAGAGGTGCTCAGCCCTGCTGAGCACAGAGAGGAGAAATCTGAATTTTTACTGAAAGGCAGTGTGCTGGCTCTGGCTGACTCGAAGGCAGCCTGGTCTCCAAAATCAAACTACCCTTCTGGGGACTGCAGTGAAAAGAGAGAAATGGCAAAGTAGAACAAGTGGAAACAGCCCTTTCAGGTCTTCTGACATTATCCTATAGGCCCCTGCTAAGGAAATTCGTTTTGAAAACAGAAATCTTTTTGACAATCCAAGTATATCACTGTATATTTAAAATAAACATACTTCAAGATCCCTTTTTTTTCCTCCTGTATTCAGAACTACTCCTCACTAAGGAATTGATGTTTGCAGTGTTCCAAAAGTCACAGATTTGTCTAATTATCTTCAATTAATACGTGTTTGTCAGAGGCTTACAAAAAAATGCCATTCAAAGACATTATGGAAAGACACCATTTCCCCTGTTTGAAGGATCATAGGAACTGTATCATAGACATTTCAAAGGAACAGAGCACAAAATAATGGTGTTGGGATGTGGGGGCGGATAGCTTTTTATTCACCTTTCTCTTTACACAGCAATAACCAAGATAAGATCAAAAATAAAAAATCCTTCCCCCCTCAACACATTAATAAACATGTCACATGAATCATTTTTGCAATGTGTGCCAGTTGTTTTCAGGTCTGTAATCATTTCCATTTTATTTCACTTTTTCAAAGCAGAAAATATCTGCTTGCTTCATGTATTGGAGTTTTATATATTAAGTCCTCAGGAAAATAAAGATCTAAGCCCTACCAAAGTCAACAGGAAAAACCTCCACTGAACTCTGTGAAGGCCAGGACTTCAGACCAGATCTTTGGGTTCCAGACAAATCTTCAAGGTTGCAAACCTTTCCTGGTCTTGTGAAGATCCACAGCCATGGTCTCTCTCACTCTTAACAGTTGTCTTTCAAATTATTTATTCTAAAAAATGCTCACAGATGCCTGAATTGAGCATTTAAATATTTTTTCTGCAGGTAAATGCAACATTAATCTGGATTCAAAGCAGAATCTGTGCTCAGTAAGTTTCTGTTTTTCATCATTTTATCAAGCATGGAAAAGCATATATATTCTCTAAAATAAAAATATCATATAATGACATGCAACTCAGAAAAAGATTGTTTCTTTGCATAGACTTTCTCTGGCGCTAGGTATTATAGTAACATTATCTTTCTGTTGTTTTGAGTCTGAAAGTCTGAGGTACTGGTTCACCTTCTACCTTTTCTTGACCTATCCCCATTTGCACCCCACTTTCCTTCCTCAGATAGCACTCTCCTTTATAAAGATCTGTAAAAGCAGCCCACTCCTCCCGATATAAAATGCGCTGGTTTATGTGTTATGACAGCAAGCCTATGTGGCTTCACTTTCTCTCCAAAAATGAGCAAGCCACCTCTTTTTCTGTGCACTCCTTTTCTAAAAGTGAGCATTCTGAAAAATAAAACATACAGTATTGCTTTGAATTAAACATCTCACAGTATGTTTTAAAACCTCATCTAAATTGGAAAATGCTTTCCCCATGGCATGAAGTAGGAAAATATTTGTTTTGATTTAATTAAGAAATCATTTATGCATTTGCCCTTCTTTTATATGTTGCTTTTAGTGTGCAACTATTTATTTCTCTATGGGAGTTCTTAATGCTCCCAAAAGGTCAGGAAATAAAATTGAACTTTCAAAGATTTTGCCATCTGGTGCATACTGATATCACACTTGTGATGCTGAAGTTTTGTTGCCAACCCCAAATGTGTAGCATTGATTGAAAGTCTTTACTCTGGCCATGCAGGAGATGAGGAAAAAAGGCTCAGTGTGCGGTGTGACAGATGTGAGTGCTTGGAAACCTGTGAACTTCAAAGCTTATTATGCAAGGAGATATGACAAGCACAGTGGACACACAGAATATTCAGAAAGTCTTTTGGACCAATACTATAAAGATTATGCACATGTGTGTTCCTGCTTCCCTGATGCAAAACCACAGGAGTACCAAACAAGTCTGGAGAAAGCCTCACTCTCCAGAGAAAAGTTGTTTATGCCAGCTTAATCTGGTACCAACCAAAAAGGCAAAGGATGAAAGAAACATCTCTGCTCAAAGCATGTATACAAAGCCAAAACCTGGAAATCTGACAAACGTGGGCCTGCACTTCCCACGAATCCACACAACTGGTAGGTAATATCTGATTAACCCAGAAGGTAGGACATCTGTTTGTAAGGCTTTTCCTTTTTAAACTTTAAGCTGTAATGCTTTGTCCGAGACAGTGAATATGCTGCTTCTTGAAACCTAGTTTGAAAGTCCCTAGTTCACTCCTTCCTTGTTCCAAGAGGAAATACTGAACATGCAGAACTAAAGTCAATGCTCTGCTTGGTGGTACCCCATCAAGCTGCTAGCATTCCTCCATCTATCGGAGCTCTCTGGTCCTCATGGAGTCTTTGTGTTCTCCGTGATTACCTTTTAATCACATAACTTGACATTCCAGAACTCCAATGTGTGTGTCATGGCAATATGATTGGCATAAAACTTACAAGACCATTACCAATAGAACACACAAACATCTTTTTTCTGAAAGAGAATCATCAGCTCCCCCATCAGTGTTCTCATTAAAGATTTTCCCACCATTTTTTTTCCACTTGCTTGTTCACATGCAACAGCAGAATAAACTCAGCGGATGATATTTAGGTGAGATTTACATCAGTGGTGAGTGTGGTGGTTTTCATCATTTCACACTGCAGTCGCAGTCTGCGTAAGTACCACTCCTGTGCCCTTATCACCTCCGGTAAACTAAACAATATATAAACTAAAGCTAAGTCACAAGTACCTTATTCAGCAAATCCCACCTCTTGTTTCATGTGTGGCAGGAATTATAATTTCTTTTAAATTTATACTCACATTTAGTTGAGGAGGTTTTCCTTTGGGCTTTTTCCTAAAATCTGTGGATTGAATATGAAGAGTTCAGTGTCAATATTATATATAGATATTATATATATATTTATGTAATATTGGATTCAAAATTCAATCTTTGTTACTTACTTACACTTCAATCAGTTACTATACAGAGCCATATTTAAAGTAACTAAAACACAGAATGTTTATCTGATGCATTAGAGATATATAGGTTAGCTAGAAAATTAACGCTCAGATTTAAATTGCCCCAATATTTACATAAGAATGTGAGAAACAGTAACATCCCTCTTTGTGAGAGGTAGTAACTCTGTATATACAGAGTACGTGACTGATGGTACGTAGCTTTCATTGATGTGCATCTGCTGAAGCCCTTAGCATTACTCCACATCTGAAAACTGCAGACTATAGTGAAAAGTAAAACATTCTACCAAATTCTCCATAGACATTTAGTAAACTGAAGACACTATTTATGTCTGCTAGAGTCAGAAAATTACAGGCAGTTGACACTTAGAAACTGAAAACAAGTACAGTGACGAGAAAGAAAACTGTGACCCAGAAAGAGGGCTGTGTATCCATTTGCTTCAAGTCTTGTTCTGATCTGAGGTCTGTGGCTCTCGGTAGCACCTCCTATACTGTATATGCATGAACATAGCATTTTTTAATAGAAAAGATTCACCAAACATTAGTAACTTTAAACTATGCCACAGACAGTTTCTGACTGCTGGCAAGCCTCCACTGGTCTCCTGAGAGACTGTGTCTAAGATAGTCATGATCCTGCACTGGTGGGAAATTCCAGGTTAATATTGCTTTTGGTTGTACAGTCCTATCACTCATCTCACCTTTAACTGTTACACCAAGTACACACGGGGACTGGGCAATGGAGAAGCCAGGTCTGTTCTGCCCCATTGCGTAGAGGTATCCAAGGAGTTTGCATCGCTCCTCAAAATGAGATGGTGGGGCCTCCAGCACAGGAAAGATGTGGCAGCAGGGTTGGAACCAGGTGATCTGTTAAAGTCCCTTCCAACCCAAGCCATTCTATGACTCTATGATTGTACCAGTTTACCTCTGTTTTGGGAAACTTGTTATCAACAAGGGTCCTCAGAGCTTTCAGCAGTGATGTAAATATGCCTTTGCTGGCAGTTAGACATTGTTGGGCACTGTGGTTCACACATCTGCTTCCAGGGGTCATTTGGGCATGGTGAGTTTAACACATATGGACAATGCACTGCTGAATGTACACAGGCTTTGAGCTCAAAGAACTTCAAGCTGTCAGTGCAGCTTGTACTCTTTTATCTTCCCACAATCTCTCCTAGCTAGATTTGCCCACCTGTCATTTTTGTTGAAAAAAACAATTAAATGTATTTTATTAAACATATTTATCCAAAAATCCCTTTTTCTTTTCTGGTCTCCTGTCCTAATTTTCTCTGTTGGTCCAATTTTGTGGTATTATTCCTTTGGCTGAAGAGCTTTTTATCATAGTCATATAGACAGTGTAATTCAAAAGGCCAGCAAATTCCCCTCATTCACCGTATAATGTTTGCTGCCATGGAATTATGCATTATTAATATAATAAGAATAGGCAAACATAACACTGCAGGGAAATTGGCACACCTTCAGGTAAAATGCACAATTAAAAGGTTGTCCTTTACAGAAGAGTATTTAGGCTACTAAAGGGCACTGCAGTGCTGAGCTGCCAGCCAACTGCCCAAGGACTTGTCTCCTTTCAGTCCGGCACATTCAGGAACTAAATCCCACTCCCACACACCACCAGTCTCTTCAGAAGATGCTGTGACTGCCCAGTGGTGTCACTGTCAATAGTCTCTCTCTGTCTTTTAGCCACTCCTGGAAATAATGGTTTAGCTACAAGTGATGTGCAAAATGTCTTTCCAGCCCATAGATAACTTTCCCTCCTCATAATTTCCATCAGAGTTTAAATGTTTCTTTTTTCTGTTGCTTCTGTTTTTCCTGGAGTCTTTCAACTAGTGTCTCCTCATCAAAGAAACCTAGCAGGGATATAAGAGTATATAAGTACCTCAATGAATTAAGGTTATTGTACTCTGTTCTAACTAAAAAATTTTTAAAATTTGCATCAGGAGAAATTCAGAAAATTCTATGAAATTTGCAGACTTCGTGTGACTGCAGGGTAGATCACACACACACACACAAAAAAGGAAATTAGACTAATTAGACTGGAAAGACTTTGATTTCTTTGCCAAAGCAAACAATTCCTTAAGGATACCCTGAAGATTTCTTTATACACTTGATAAATCCCTGCCTGACAATGTGTGTGTGTGCCTTTCAATTAAGGTTAGTTAGAACTGTAGTGTCAATCACTACAGTTAGAACTGTAGTGTCAATCTTCCACAGAAAATAAACAGACTACATGCAAACTCTGGTGCCAAATAAATGGTGGATGGTTAAAACACATATTATAAATAAGAAATGTGCAAATAATTTTTCTCTGGAAGAACAAGCTCATGGGTTGAATCCCTCACTTTTTCTTTGTTTTATCCATCCTCAACATCTTGTTACAGAGGCATTTGGGTGTTCTTAACTTCAACAGCCTGAGAAGCTCTCTTGAGAGTAAGTTTATATTTCTTTAAATTATGTGTCTGTGCTAACCTGAGGATCTTGGCAGAGGCCAGATTGAGAAAGGAAGTTTTTTTCTTGGGGATGTTCTTTTCAAATGTTTTTTGTCTTGTCTTTGCAGCATCCTTTAAGTGATGATATTGTAATGCAATATCATATAAGCTGCGGAAGCAAAGATTTCATATAATGGTAAGCCTGCACACTGCCTGCTATGATGGAATTTTAACTCAGATAGTTTGTCTAGAAACAACTGGATGATGACAGAAATGGTAATGCTGCTAATAGCAAAGAGGACAGTGATGATGTGATAATTTCCATTGACCTTTACAGATAATGTATAACTACAAAAGGGCACTGTAAATGTTATACCTTCAACATCTTTATCTACAGCTGAAACCAATCAAAATGAACACAACTTCTTTTTTTTCTTTTTAATTATGCAAATACCATATCAACACATAGATAAAAAGTTGATTTCATTAGCCCTTGATAAGGCCAGTTTGATAATTTTGGGAACCAAAAAGGGATTTTTTTTCTATCAAAGCATATTTTAATTGCAGACTGACAAAGCCATCATTTGCAAAAATGCAAAACAGGTTTCTTAGAAAAGGTCCCTCAGTTTTGCGGTTCGTTTTTGCGCAGTCTCTTAATAGGCTTCTAGCACTGCCGAGATCTATCTCACTTCCCTCAGTAGTCGGTAAAGAGAAAGTTTCTGTAACTCTTCCACTTTCTCTGACTAGTTGTATAACTCGAGGGAGATAGGTAATGAATAAAAAAGGTGGTGATCATAATAAAGGTTATTTTCCTTCCTGGTTGCTCCTGTGTCACAATGTATTTTTTGACGATAGCATACCCATTCTCCCTAAGGGTTCACCTGTCCTATTTTTATGACAAAAAAAAAATTTGCATGAAATGCATTATGATAAGTTAGATGGTTGGGTGAAATTTTCTTGTTGAATTCTAACACATAGTAATAAGTTTAAGGATTTTTCCCCAATTAGAAGATTAACTTCAAAATATAAGTATTTTCATATTTTTATGGGGTTCTTCCAGACATCTAATTAGAAAAGTATTTATTGCCACAGAAGACCTGCAAAACTATAACCACAGTTGCTCTTAAACCAAATATGGATAAGTATGCTTTCAAGGAGAGGGAGGGCAGGGAAACAGAAGAGTTGCAATTCATAAAACTAGGATGGGTTATTCACTTTTGAAGGGAGTAACCTTTGCGGTGAAAAACAGTACACGAGACAAGATGATTCTACAAGAACATCTACTGCTGCAGACAGAGCGGACGTGGGATTCACCCCTCATTTCTTCCCTAAAGAAGGTAATTCAACTGGAAGCATCAAATCCTCTACAGTTGTTCCCATTAGATGTACCACTTCAGAAATTAAGTGAAATTAAGATGAAAAAAGGGATGACATCTAAACCAATTACCTAAAGAAATCCTTTTTATAAGGAAGTAAGAAAATAACAGGGTTTCTTCAGTGAACTGAGGTAAAGGTGGACTTACTTGATATTATTGTTTATTTTCAATAAGCTGCCCCAAAAGTTCTGCAAAGCAAGATGATTTGCCTGAAATCTGTTACTATACCTAATTCTTCAATGAGCAGGTTGTGTAGTAGTTTAAGAGATGGTATGGATCTGAAAGGCCACTTACTACCTTTGGACATGAAATACAGATGAGTGAACGTTGTATCACGTGTACCATTGTTACAGGCTCACTTGCTACTCCTGCCAATGTGTATGTCATTCCGAAACTTGATGTATCCATATTGTTTGGAAAAACACACGGTCAGAAACTGTGTGATCTACTAAATTTCAATTTATTAATAAAAGCCCATGCTATGTATACTAGAAAACATTTAAGCTGTTTGACAGCTGGTTAAACAAATCGCATGTTTAATTTATTGAACAGCAATTGCTTGCTACGTGATAGTTTATGTTGCTAAAGTATTGCCCTGGTTTTTCATTATATGACTTTCTGTCAAAGCTAAATATTTGAGATGTTTTCAAAACAGTTTCCCATTCCTGCAGGAATATATTATTCCATTATAAATAAATGCTCTAATCATGACTAGAGCTAAGAATCTGCTATTCATATTGACAGGTTCAAGTATCACCCTGAATTACTGTATTATTTATTTTAGGACAAGAAAAATCAATGTATCTTACCTGGTTCAAGATGGAAGGATTCCAGGGAAGCATGTCATCGGTACAGAGGAATTTGCTGGATACAACTTCAGAGCAATGAGAGGAACAGAAGGTACTTTAGAGACATGTTAAATAAAATAGAAATGCAAGAAAACATCTTTCAGAAGACGTGTCAAAGAAGTTCAAAGAGTCGATTGCTTAAGATGCTGCAAAGGTTCTACAACATTGATGCAGTTTTCAATTTTAAAACCAGGAAAGTGTCATTGTTGGCTAAATTCTGGTTACTCTAACGTATAAACCAAATATAACTGCATCTTTATAATGTTCTTACTGATGAAAATAATACTCATAATAACAATAGAGACAACAAAAACTATTGTCCTTCCTCATGACAACCCAGGCTTCTTATTTCTACTACTGAGAGCTATTTAAACTCCTTAAAGTCCTCCAGATTCCCTTTTTTTTTTTCTTCTTTGGTGAGACTTAGAGTACAACACCAAAATTAGAATTCAGCACTGTGTTAGAGAATTTCTCCAAAATAAGACTTGGAGCTAATGGACACTAGGCATTACCATCTTATAGGACCTAGATAGATATAACAACATTGAGTAGGTTAGAAATTCCTCTCTTGCTACTTCTTTGGTCTCAGAGTTCCTCATCATGGCTAAAATGACAAGATCCCACTAAGTTTTCATCTGAAAGTCTGTTCTCCTGAACACCAGATTCAGAGTAATGTCTAGGAAGCCGGCAAGACCGTCTTCTCACACTCGTGCCTCTCTAGATACAAGCTAGGAGACCCGTCCTCGGTGAGTACACTCTTCTGCTAAGTCAAGTAAAGAAACTGGCTAGAAGCTATCCCACTATGCAATAATCTCTGACTATTTGAAGGATAATACAGTAACCATGTTGCCAGCAGCAAGAAAACTATAGTAAACATCACATGTTGCCCTGGGTTTAGATTTCAGTGAAAAAAATCCACAGTAGCAGAAATATCTTGGAAGGGGTTATATGATAGGTAATGATACGGCTACCACATTAATGTTGTTTTAAGCAATTTATTAATACACTTTGTGAACTATAAACAGAGTTTTCTTCTTGATTTCAGTGATTCTACTAAGCTTCTTCACAGCCTACAGGCCTGGTCGTTTATTTAGTTTTCTAGCTTTTGTCCATTTAACTTCACTAATCTTCCATCCAGGGCAAAAGTATAGATTTATGATTCTCCCTTCCAAAAGCAAAACTATTGATAGACTTTCTCTAGATGGCATGGATTGGATTATCTTAAACCCTTGATGTTTAATGTGAAAATCAGTAATGCTCTTATTTTACTGAAATAGACAAAGGTTTGAGTTAAGAAGTCAAGATTTTGACAAAGCTTCAAAAAATTACCTCCTAATATTTTAATAATATCTTCACAAATGATGCTCACTTGTAAAACCATACTACAAAGGAAAAAATATTTTTTCACAGAGGTAAGTAGTTGTCATATTAAGGAATATTTCTGAAGTTAGTAATAAATAGCAGGTATTTCTTTTGTTGCTATGATGGTCTCATTAAGCATTGCTGTAATTAGTGGTGGTGATGTGGGAAGAATATTTATAAAAATAAAAGAAGCAGACCAGGCTCTTTGAATCCTTAGTACTTATAAATGGAGGTAATGTCACTCATTTCCTCAAGAGTTGAAGATCTCTTGAAACATAAGCTTACTCAGAACAAAGAGAAATTGCACTTAGCAGACAATCTGAGACATGTTTTACTAAAAAATTAGTGAATATGAAGACCTGAAATCAGAAAAGGTGCTTTCAGGCTAAATGAAAATTTCTCTTTGAAGGCACTTGATCTGAGTTAAATGAAAGTTAGCAAGACTTACACTGTCCCTTAAACACACTGAATTTTTTTATCCCCACCTTTTTTCTCCATTTCTTCTTGTCCCATTACTTTATTCATCCCTCAGTTTCTGAATACTGTCTACCACCAATTTTCACATTATATTTTGATAATTAAAAACAATGGGACATCCTGTACTATCCAGAATGTCTTACACTGTGTAGTAGAAAACAAATTGCAAATAGAAGCATGTGTTTACATACAAAACCTGGGGTCCATAGAGATGTGCAAGTGTCTATGACCTCACAAGGAGACAAGGCAGATTTAGGTGTAAAACCATTGTCCCTTCATTGCCAGCCTCCTGTTAATGTGGGAGGTCTCTCCTGCTCTGGTTCTTCCATGAAGTCCTACAACTTGATCCAAAAGTAGCAGGTGGAATTCCTTTTTTAATTATAGTGACTGTAGCAAAAGGAACACAGAAATAGTCCCTGAGGCTCACATTATAGCCTGGTATAATGGGCATTCAGCTGTGCCGTCCACATTGATATCAATACAACTGATGTGGCTGAAAATCTGAATTTGACTTCACAACTCATTTTTCAGCATTTATTCAACCGGTAGACCAGCCACTACAGACAGCAGAGTGCAGTGGTAACAAAAGAAGAAAAGCTGACAAATTCGCTCCCTTCTTAATGAGTTATGATTGATGATATGGAAGTGACAGTGTACAATGTCATCCTACTGAAAAGCAGCTTATTTCCAGCCTGTACATTTAGCACCATATTGCTCCACAGCATCAGACTGATCAGAACCTGTTAATCATTAGCCAGACCTAGATCCTTTCAAAATCAAACATAGCTTCGCTATTCAGTTGAATGGGACCATCAGGGTGGGTTAATGGAAAAGGTGAAGAGAGCAGAGACATAGAAAAGGAGAAAAAGTGTCTCACAAAAAGCCCTACTGCATGTGTCAGGGACTGAATGCTGCAGAGCTCAGCGATTACACAAGGATTTGAAAACAGCCTGCAGAAAACAGCTTTAATTCCTAGCCTCTGAACACAGGAGAAGGGCTACAGAGAGACATAGGAAAGTATGCTAAAAATAATGCTTGAGGAAATTATGGATTTTTCTGTTTATTGGGGAATTAGGAAAAAAATGAACTGTGAGGCAAAAATGGAGATTTTTCAAACTGCAGGTGAGCTGGCAAGTAAATACATATTGTTTATGTGATAAAAATTACATTTTTCATTTCAAGAGGATCTTTTCATTCCAATTTAAGCCATGTAAAATGTTTCTGAACTTTTTAAAACCTGAGTTAACTTCCCAAATGAAAACTCATTTTTAATAAAAAAAATATAACATTCACTGCAAATTGAGAAAATGAAATGCTGGGGTGGGTGTATTTGTTTGGGTTTTTTTAAGAGATCATTTTAGTGGGCAAGTATTTCTTTATATATCATCTGATATATTTGGAAAAGTTGAGCATTTGTTGGCACCAAACTCTTCCATCAGGCTTCAGATTGTTTGGGGAAAGGGGTTGGATTTTTACTGACATGAAAGAATTGTTAAAAACAAAAGAATTTCAAATGTATTCCAGTCTCACAAAAGCTACCTTTCTTTTGTCAGACCGGAGGAAATTTCTCACCATTCTGTATTCAATGACACATTTCTTATTTCTGGTCCCTAAAATAATCATGAATATAAGCAGTTCTTGCACAAAGTGATCCATTATTTACAAATTCATGCCAGATGTCTCAGGAGGCCATTTTCTGGCAAATATAATACCTATTCCTACACAGAGCACACTACAGGCTGGAGATCTGGAGATAGAAAATCTACAGTGAAAATGACAGAGAGCATCTTCTACCACATACATGCAGTCCCTAGCACTCTGGCTAAGGCCTGGAGTCTCATTAGCAGTATCAGATGGAAGGAAACACCTTCAAGATTGTCTTCCTTCCAGATGTTAATCTAATTTCCACCTGCTAGCAACGGATGATGAGAATTCACTGACCTGGAAAAGTGAGTGGTTGCAAGGGGAAAAGATAAAAGTCACAGTCTCTGTTTCATCCCAACTATATTTCTTCTTCTGCATTTCACTGCTCATTTTAAATTACATTTATCTGGACTAATATAATAAATATTCTTGAATAGTCACATGTGATATAATGTACTCTGAGTTAACAATACATATAATCTTTTCCTTACCCCAATGTAGTTTCTGAATGATTTCATGCTAAGAGGAATTTTTCAAATGCTAATTTCTGAGTAATTGCCGCAACACAGGTTGGGAGAGGGGTCTTTTTGCATTTATTTATTCTGTACATAGAATGCTATTGGACTACATAAATGCCTGACAGATTGGAGCCTTACATCTTGCCTACAATGGGCCCAGTTTAAATTTCTCTTACATTGATGTAACTGCACTGGAATCAATAGAATTCCTCTTGATTTTCATCAGCCTACTGTAAGAGAAAGGGATCAGGCTCAGTATCTTGAGTACAGAAA
Organism: Psophia crepitans; assembly: GCA_013399095.1. NCBI lineage: Eukaryota > Metazoa > Chordata > Aves > Gruiformes > Psophiidae > Psophia > Psophia crepitans. The sequence continues at coordinate 501,120 of VWZZ01001349.1, read as the reverse complement.
CTTTTGTTGTTGATTAAAAGGACTGCAAATAAAGTCCAGTGAAAAGAATGTAATTAGTGTCGTTCCAGGATGACATTCTCTTTTGTTCTGTTCTCCATTTTTTTTTGTTTCAGACCAGCCTATAGCTGAGCGCTATGGATCAGATTTTCCTGTAGTACTAAACAGCCAAAGAGAGGAAAGTAAGCAAAATTGACTCTGTAAAAATCCCTGCAACTCCACTGAAATTAACTGAGCTGCATAGGCATGAGGGAGGTTAGAATTTACTTTCAGAGGCTGGAAACATACAGTGACATTAAGCTTCCAACTTCATGAAGACAAAAAAATGAAATTCCAACTTGATATCAAGAGGCAATCCAAATGTTTTAGATTCCTCCCTAGCTCTGATTAACGTTTATGTCTGATACTAAAATAAAATGTGACCAATACCAATTCATGAAGGATCATCAGAATTATGGCCTCGGAGCTCAGGCTGGAGGTAGTATACAGGTGAAGATTAAAGACATCAACTTATTAAGAAAGGCGATACCTTGCCCAGGGTAGAAGGAAAAAATGAATAAGTGTCAACTGTACCTATTAATGATTCTTGTTGAATAGACAAACCTGTCTCTAAGCCCTTGGAAATTTGTGAGGGCAAAGTGTTCTAATTAGGCTGCAGGAAAAAAATACTAATACATCCAGGACATATCTTCCAATTCCTATAATTTCTTCCTCATTTCTATTTGGCATCCCCTCAAGCCTTGCATTGATTAGGAATTGAAATCATTCAGTGTATTTGCTGGTCTGTGCTCAATGCATGATGATCAGTCGTCTTGGCTTCTGCAAAACTGGTAGAGGTTTTTTGAAAATATCTCCAAGACTTCTGACCAGCCACAACCTGTTTTAGAATAGTCGTTATGTTAATCAGGGTGAAACTCCAGCTCAGCACTATCCCAATGCTGCTCTTTTTGGCTTTTTATCTTCAAACTCCCCGGGTGCCTTCATGCAACACCCAAAGGCATGCAGCATAATTTCAGGTTCCTGCTATAAAAACACTGTTCTGAGAGGTTGCTACATAATCTCAACATTATTTCAAATACTTTAAACTGAAAGGAAATACAAACAAAATAATAATTTTGCCTTACAGCTATGGGACCCAGCGGAGGCACAAGGTCAAGTGCCTTGGAGTTTGGATGTAGTTTGTGTCATTTGGCCTGACAGCCAAAAATGGTCCCCGGCCTAATGTTACTTAGCAGCACAGATGTAGCCACTGGGGCCAGGATTTTATTCCAATTAATGGTAATCAGGGATAGAAATAGAAAGAAAAGCATTTCTGACACCCTCCAAAAACCTCACAAAAGATCTGCTTTAGCTGCTATAGTAGGGAAAGACTGAAGCAAAGAAGACAGGAGGTGTATAGGTAACATCTTAGATAATATTTCTTACTTAGTTTCAAAGAGATAAAATGTTATTTAGATAAACATGCGACACATCTGCCTGGGAATGCAAAGCACGTACACCAGAGAGGTACAAAGCAGAGCTGTTCAGGAAATACTAGGATTTGTCCTGTTTGGTGGAGGGGATCAAAAGGGGTCCCAGCTTTTCTTGCCTGGGATTTTTAAAGCTGTTTTGCAATCCTTTTCCAACACGCTATCCAAAACAAAACCAGAGAAGAGAAACGTAATGATTTTGAAAAATGTGGCAGGGGAGAAACTGGTTTCCTTTATGAAAAGGAATGGTTTTTTAAACAGAAAACTCCTTTCACAAGAGTCAGCTGCATCTGACACTTTGGCTGCAGTAAATCTAACACGAAGCTTCAGTAAGAAAGGCATAATGAACAACTGCCATCTATACGCTAACCAGCAGAAAACCGGCAAAGCTGAAACTTATCACTATGAATTTTTTACCTTTGTGGTGCAATGCGGTGCAGAGGCTGTGGTCCAGTTCCTGCGTATTGCGAGTGTGGGACGCACACAGAAATATCTGTGCAGAGCAAAGCTGCTTTTCACTGCACCCTGTAAAGATGGAAAAGCCCTCAGTGACCTCTTTCAGGCGCTTGAGGTCAGAATAAACTTTGAAGGCAAGTCAACACTTCTGAGCAAGCAGTTTACCAGTATCTCAAGGAGTGTCACCTCAATTGAGACTCCAAAGTATTATTTTGAGTTGCAAAGCTATTTCACCTTGCAGAGAGCACCAGAAGTCATTCTGCCTTCACTATGCCAGAGGCTTTGCAAATGTCATCTAGGTCCTGAAAAAAAGGAAAAAAAAAAAAAAAAAAAGCTTGACGCTCATCATTCAGGGCTCACTTTTGTAAAGAATTTGACACTGTCAACACTTATTCACCGAAAGGGAGGTGAGAATCCTCTGAAAGTAGACTTCAGGAATGTAATAGGATGAAGGAGGCAGTCTTTCTTTTGAAATCTGCTTCAAAACTCTTAACGTGTACAATTGAAAAACTTTAATTTGAAGCTTATCTTCAACAAAATCAATACTTGGAAGGCTTGGTGAATTGTACAGTATTTAGACAAGGAAGAAATTTTTTCCACTGCTCATTACAAGGTGGGAAAGTACTTAATAAATTCTGTGAGTTTTAAAAGGACTGTAAGAACTAAGATTTGAAGATAGACCATTAAACTACCAGTACTTCTCAAGCAAGTGCAGATGCTGTACTGAGTCTTTTAGTAAACAATAATTCTTACCAAAGAGCGCCATATCCATCTTGCTGATCATCAAAAATGCTTTCAATTTCCTGAAAAGTCAACATTCTTCAAAGAAAGTGGCTGAATCAAGTAAAGGTAATCTTCCTCAGTGAAGGCAAAATCATGAGGTCAAGTCACTGAAGCTGATGTATACCACTGAGAAACCTATTTCCACCTTCTCTGCTTTGCCATAATATCTTTTTAGATAGATAAGAATTAACTTTTATGGATTTTTTTTTTCTTCATTGTAACTGACCCTTCAACAAATGCATTATGTAATAAATTTCAGGTCATACAAAATCAAACTATTCTAAGTCTGTACCACAAAGCAGATTGTGGAAGAAATATAACTAGTCTTCAGACACAGAAAGTGACTCTCCATCATCCCTATCTCTATCATCTTTGAAGAACTTAAAAATTGCAACCAGGCAGTTTTCATGCAACTTATAAATGTCACCGATCACGGGAAAACCAAAGCTGTAACTTTTTTCCCCACTAGTCACTAGCCAATATATTTCTGACAGCGTATGAAACTTCTGAACTAGTAGGATATATTATTTTACTTAATGGTTAATCTTGGAACAAAATGCTATTCCATTTTCTGATACAATCAAGTGATCTATTCCACTGACTAGAGCTGATAAAATCAAGTTATCTATTTCAGTGAGTACCTCTGCTGCACTGTTGCTGCTCCCGCAACAGTCACCTTGTCATTTTCCGTCTTTGTGCATTTGTTATTGACTAAAAAGTTTCAGGAGTTTTGTTCTTAGAAGCTGAGCTAGAATTATTCTTACACATTGTCTTCCACCTGACAGTCCAACTTAAGCAAATGGGAAACTTCCGAATAAATTACTGTAAGTCCTATAGCAACTGTTGCTATCTCTACTGGTCCATGTAAAATCATTTCTCCACTCGTGACAGAAAGTGCAAAGCTTTTTCTTCTCTTGAGGGCATGTACCTAACTTGTTGATAGAATGTAACCATCACAGTCGCTGTCATGCTCATAGTCCCTGCAGGGATGTAATCTCAGACACTAAAAATACATTAATAGTTAGATTCAACTTGAGACCATGATAACTTTGTTTCACAGCCTCTGCTGCTGGCCAATAAATTCTAGATAACACACATAATGCAATCAGTGTGTAGCCAACTATAAATTTCTGGGGTATTATCGTCGTTAAATACACAGATCACTGACTATATATAGCAATCCTGGCTGCGTTTCTTTTAGATACAGAAAAGCTATACTGAAAATACATTTCAGATATGGTCTGTGTTTGCTACGTGGTAGTTAGAAGTCACTCTACGTGCAGTTTGTAAATAAATGTAGGGTCTTCTGCTTTAGAAGGCACTGCACAAGTGTAACACGCTTATTTGCATACTCAACACTCAGTCTTAGCTGGGAAAACAATGAAAAATGAAACAGATTTCTGTAAAAACATTTCCAACTTTGCTACTCAGAAGTCTCTCCTGGGAAGGTGAGTGCACACAAGACTACCCCGTGTCCAGCTTTAAGCTGTGTTCTTCTGTCTGCGGGCATTGGTGTGGGGATTTTTTGGAGGAAGACAGATTAGATCGTCACCTCTCATTTCCTTGTTTTTAGACATCTTTCCACCTCATTACTCCTCTGAAACTCTCACCCAGCTCTTGTCATAACCTGACTGGAAACCTGTCTTATTCTTTCTGTGTCCATCACACATCTCTAAGCCTCCCTCATACAATTTGCTCAGCACTTCAGAGCTCACAGTATGCCAAAGCTTCCTCACCACAAACATCCCCACCTAGTTATAGATTGCTAAGCCTGGATGAAGTTTCCAGAGAGTATGTAAGTCATCTCAGAACAAACTTCTCAGTTCAACTAGAAGGGGATGGCTTCTTACCACGCTTTAAACCACACCATGAGCACAGTGCTCGCTCAACATTTGCAATAAAACAAAAGTAGTACCTATACACTGGAAGCATTTTTAAACTGAGAGTAGGTTTAGACTGAACATAAGGAAGAAAATTTTTATGATGAGGGTGGTGAGGCACTGGAACATGTTGTCCAGAGAAGCTGTGGATGCCCCATCCCTGGAAGGCCAGGTCTGATGGAGCTTTGGGCAGCCTGGTCTAATGGAGGGTGTCCCTGCCCATGGCAGACAGAGTGGACTAGATGATCTTTAAAAGTCCCTTCCAACCCAAACCATTCCATGATTCTATGATTTTCTGTTCAAATTAGAGACTTTCCAAAAGCTTCCTTGAGTGCCATTTCCTTACCTGTGATAACAGTGCAAAAAGTAGAAGTGTGATATAAAATCACATTTTAATAAGTGTAGACATAAGCTTGCAGGTACAGCCACAACTTCTATTTCAAGTGTGAGGTGCAGTGCAGTAGGTTAACTTTTCTTTCCTCAGCTTTGCAGTTAGCCTTTGCGGTTAAGCTTCTCCAGCAAGAGAATTCTGAAGCAAGTTTAATTAACAGTAACATTGTTCTGTTTTGTTCTGAAAAGATCTTGATTGAGCTTTCCACTTATTCCTGTGAATGAAATAAAGGAAAAAACCTTAAAATAAATGATGCCTTACAAATCAAAGATGTGAGGGACAGTCCCCTAAAATAATACACTTAGTATCCAGCCTACTTAAAGCTTGTCTGTGTACTGGCATTAAATGAAGGAGTGTTGCCTGATCTTAAAAAAAATAAATAAATAAATAAGGAGGATGGCAGCAACAGCACATCTTTTTCCTCCATCCTCTCCTGATGCACACATAGGCGCATTTCTGCATGACTATATACATACTACTGTAACTCCTGGCAAGGAATTATGCAGCACATCTCTGAGGGATCTGATGGTATCCCAATTTCTTCTCCTCTACCCTGTCTCTAAAAAAGACTCTAACTAGGACCTAGGCAGGTGGAAGGAGAAGGAGGGAGGAGAAATAGGGAAAGGGGAAGAGGGTGGTTGTTCTCAGCCCTTCTCATTGCTGACAGACCATCGTGTATCCAAGAAGTACAGAAATCATGGAGTGAGAGGGACAGCAATTAAGCGGGATGGAGCTGGGATTTCAGACACTGTTCCCTGAGATGTGCATGCATTTGACTTGAGACCATTACTAGGTTAAAAATAGACAAAGAAATTAGGATCTTGGGTCACCTTTCTCCCAAGAAAACACCCTGACCATTAAAGTACAGTCAGTTTGCCTCACCTCACCCCCTCCCCACACCTGCATTTGACAGTGCAACCCCAGGTACCAGCACGGACCCGGCATGCTGCTGTCTCTCCTCCTGGAGCCTGCATTTCCCTGAGGGACCCAGAGAGGTTTCCCAGCACAGAGCAGGCTTCCAGGCAGACTTTGGTTCCCCCTTTTTCTTCATGGTAGAGGCACCAGTCCAGAACAGAGGAAATGGGAGGAGGGGTTAGCACTTTCCCTTCCATCTATTCCTCTCTTGCAGACATCCAGCACACCCAGCGATGCCGGGCAAGAAACCTGTAAGAAGTATTTTTGTTGCCTTGTAAATATATTGTTCCAGCTTTGAGGAAATCCATGGACATGACCTGAAAAAGGACCGTTCAATTTTCAAGTTATGTATAAAGTAAAAAGATAAAGGTCTGAAATCTAAGGACAATGAAGGTCTGTGGAGAAATATCAGAGTAGCCAATAGATGCAGGAGATTCTAGGAAAGGCTAATTATTGCCTTGAGCCATACCTGTCATTTACTTTATGTCTAAAAAACCCCCATTTTGAGCAAGAAGAACTTGGTCCCTCCTCATGGCCAGACTCAGGCTTGTATCAGGCTCCTGTTGAGGGGAAGGAGACAAACCTCTGTGCTCAGGAGTGGTTGCACACATGTGCCATCACACACATGGCTGGCCCATACGTCACCTCTCTGGAAAATGTGGGGAATTGGAGAATGGACCCTGGTTGCATATAAAATTAATGAGAGTCCTGGGAAGAGCAGAATTTTAGTCATTCTGCTGTAAAATCTAAAGGAGCAGGAGAAATACAGCCAAGACACACTGGGGGTGCCAGTCTGGATTTACCGAGTGTTTTTCCCAGTTAAATAATCCTCTCTTTCAAATTTTAAAAGGGAACACTTGTAAGCTAGGTTGTTTTTCAGAAGTTATTGAAGCTTTAATGATAATAAGAGATTGACCAAAAAGAGATGTTTCATGCTTTTTATGTTTGAAAGTCAACAGCTATTAATAAATATACTGTACTGCACTGATTAGAAAGATTTGAAGAAACAAAGTTTTCTTCTTTCAGTTTATTCTGCAAAAGGGCCCTTGTTGACAGTGCTTTCTTGTGAGCAATGGTGGAAGACAGGAACAAAGTGGAGTTGCCTAAAAAATTGAAAGTATTGCCTGATGATTGATTGATCATGCTTGATTGATAATACCCCAAGGTAATTCTGCAAACCAGAAAATCCTGTGCTGGTCCCACACTGACCGATTACTGAAGTGTTTGAGGTAGACAAATTGCTTGCCTGTGTTTACAGACTAATAGCAGAAACGCACCCTTCAAATAAAAATGTCAAGAAATGGAAAAACAAACATATGCCCTTGGTAAGGTATATAGCTAAGGTGTGTATTCCAGCAAGTGAAATTTATGTTTTTGTGTAAGACTAAATGTTAAATTGAGCACAAAATGTTAAAAATATATTTATGATCTCTAAAATGTTTTAGGAAAAAGTTATTGCCGGCTCATTTTCTGTTGTTATTGGTGGAGGTGGAGTTACTGATGGTTTATTTTTCTTGTTATTGCTATACTAAAACTTCTTTTCTCCATGGGACAAAAAAACTTTCTATTTGAGACATCAGCTCAGTTATTAGATTCTATAAAACTGATCCATTTGTTTTAGTCAAATATTGTGGATACTTATTTAATACATTATAAAGGGATGTAGTCACTCTTCTGAGGAGACACCACAGAAAAGGGCTTTTTGATCCTGGTTATCTTACGGCACAAAGTCTCTAGGAAAAATGTTTTTAAAAAGTAACAGATTTTTAGATGAGGATGAAGAGTCAATAACAAGGACAGTGCAACTCCAATGACTTCAAGAGCTTGTTAGAGCAGTGGGTTTTGCAGTAGGTTAACATGTTGTGATGCTCCAGGGACTGCAGTGTGTACACTGACCTCTGTGCAGAGGGCATCTGCCTCAAAATATGCATTGACTAACATTAAAAAGCCTGCACTGAACTCTGGCAGCACACCAAAGTCAGCACAAAATTTCAAGGCAAGCCCAGCACACTGGATGCAGAGTGACCTTTGCCTCACCATTCCCCAAATGACCATGGGCTCAGTTCCTCCTTTGAGACTCAGCTTTGGAGCCACAGAGCTCTGTTACCTCTGGGAAGAGGCAAGAATTATTTTGTTTGAGGTCTCGATATACACAGAAAACTTCACTGCCGTGAATTCTAGGGATGCCTTGAAATGCATTAGAGGCAAGGCTTTCAAGGCTTCTGAGCACCTGAAGTACCACCTCACAACGTGAGAGGCAATAACAATATGGGCTTAATAAAGCAAGACCAAAAGTACCTTTCACAGTATGAATAGATTCTTGTTCAAAAAATCTATTTTACTATCTTTATAAAATTAGTAAATATGATTAAGTAGCACATCTGGCTAACTGTTATGGCAGGAAGATATTAAAAAATCAGATTTAATGAAAATAGATTTAGTCTCACAGTCCATTTAAATGTCAGACAGAAAGGTATGATTCCAAACAAGGCTCTCAAACACCAACATGAAAGATCTTCTGGATGCCTCAGAAGAAACAGTTAAAGATGTGTGAAGTTCAGTAAGTGGTTCCAGCCAAGACAGCGATGGTTTCAGGTTCAAGAAATAGAGTTGCTCTCTTTATTTCAGTTTTTCTACTGGGAAACTCAAAATTTGGGTAGACATTCTCTTGGAAAAAATCCCACAAGTTACAATAAGCACATTACCTCACTTTATAGCGTCACCAGTGAGATTTGTACGCATATGCTGTCATTATTTGAAGGCAACATAAGCATATGTGGGGTTTCCTGAACTGAAGACTACTCCAGCCTGATAATAAAACAGCAACAATAAGCTCTAGTTGTTGTACAGTTATAATTTTTGTCTCAATGTCAATCTTTAAAAGCCCATAAGAGGATCACATGAGGATTCAGTTACTGAAGCCTGATTCCTTGGTCCACTGGACTGTCACTTGGGAATTAAGGCTGCCAGATACCAAATACTCTGGAGTGCGTATCACACAACAGTATCCAGTCCTGGGCATTTTGCTGACTTTGAAATGGCAGATTCCATCACTGTGTTTTCAAATAGCTGTTTCTTCCTTTTTTCCTTTCTTTCTTCCTCATTCTCATGTCATAAAATGGAGAAGAAAGGTGAATTTAGATAATAATAAAACATTTTATGTATCTCTTGGAATAAAAGCAAACCATCTGTTTGGAATGAAGCTTTATTATTACTTTTCTGATTTTCACAGCAGTTTTATTTACTTGTTTTCATTACTCTATAGTTTCTTATCATATAATGAAGAATATAGCTTATTCTCTTTCTTATACACTCGTTTCATTTACTCCCTGAAAACTATTTTTCATACGTAATAAATTCCCCTTCCAGATACATCCTTTTTGCGACTATGAACAGACAATTTTTAAGGTTCAAAATCCATTTTGAAGGTCAGAAAAAGCAGTCTGCTCAGCCCTGAAAGCAACCAGGTTCTTAAGGGTTCACAGAACCAGTAGGATGAAGAAATTAAAGCAGAGTCCTGGAGTGCATGTGGCATTAATAGTGAAATATGGTGCTTTTCACCTCTGTATTACTCACTCAAAATGAAAGTTGCTACCCTGTGATCATTATTCAGTGACCCATATGAAATGTGTGGATGACCTCCATCCAGTTCCTAGTAGATATTTGTCTGTCTCGTAAATGCAAACACAAAGGTTAGTGCCCCAGTTAGGAGTTTCAAAAGAGAGGCTGATAACTGCTCTGCCACTACTATTGTAATTTTTTGGTTGTGTAGTTTAAGTTTCTGGCTTTGTTCGTCTGGAACTTTGTGGGAGCAGGAAATTGATCTTAAAAAACAACAAAATGATGCAAAGCCACATGCTAGCTTGGATGCCACAAGGAAATCTGCTCAGCACAAACAACTGTGGAAGCAAAGCTTCTGTGATATGATTTTTTTTTCTTGCTTTAGTCTGATGTTCTTATCCCTTGCAACACCTGTTTCAGTAACTTTGAAAGACTTTAGAAGCCTCTCATTACACAACCAGAAGCTCACCTGGGATTAGCACTTCAGTTCCTTTGATATAATCACTAAATTGCAGTATGCAGCCCATGATAGAACTCCAACATTTGTGAAAATTGGAGGAACAAACCCTTGAGACGTCATGAATTTTCTGCATTTGGCTGAGTAAAGAACCTAAAATCACATCCAAAATTCTCTGGTATTGGAGCCTGAAGGAAATTTCTGCCAGAATGTCTTTAGGGGATGGATATTCATGAGCACTTACACACATCCATTACACTCAAAAGCATGTGGAAAAATATGTTCAAAACACCACTGAAGTCTTCAGGAAGTCCCCTATTAGATCCAATGGACTTTGAGGTAGGCTGAAAAATACAGCACAGAATCACTGTAATTCCCTTTTATGTGAGTGCTCTACACGGCCCCAGACGGATGATCCTCGTAATGGCACAGAAGGAGAGAGCTAGTCTGTTGGGGAAGCCACTTACACAGGGCATAGAAGATTAATTATTTTTGTTCCTGTGATGCAAAGGCACTTCTTTGTTTTCCTCTTGGAAAGCAGTACAGTAAACCTCTGCAAAAATAATAAAAGGGTGGTTGTTTTTTTCTGAATGCAAAATGAAAAAGATCAGTGACTACGGGTCTGTTCGATCATTATATTCACTTTTCCCAACAAACTCAGGATCATCCTACTACAGGAGTATCCATACCAGCCCACTGCTGCTAACAGTCGCAAGATTGGACCTGTGCTTCTTTCCTTGACATTCACCTCGCCTATATCACCAGCAATTTGCATCCCCAGTCAAATGCAAATCCTTAAACCAGCACTCAGACCTCTCCCATTTAGTCTCAGGCCCCTGTCAGCCAAAAGCTGGAGAGTAGGTTATAGTGACAGCGAAATGAAGAAATCAAGCAACGGCAAAAGTGAAACATTAACAGGATTTTAGAGAGTACAGAAGTATCTGAGAAACTGTGAAGAACAGCAAGTGATACAGAAGCACAGTTTAGAAACAAGGTCTTCACCAAACAAATCTCATAAATAGTTAAATCTCATGGACTGGTGACATCTGTTAAAAGTGACTTTCCTTTTATGATAAGAGATGATTTCTCACATCTCGCCAGGATTATAGTGCTTTTACCCTGTTATTTGAGGAATAATTCTTCACTCTCTCTCATATCTGAACAACTTTAAAATTTGTGAGACGCAGTAAATCCACTTTAAAGCTGATTTATTACTTCAGGCTTTCAAGCCTAGCAAACTCAAACTACTATTAACAAAAAAAACCCCAAACAAACAAACAAACAAACTCAACCCTCTAAGAAGATTGCTTGGCATACATTCAACTTTATCTTGGCTCACCCAGCTCTAAGAGCTTTCTGTAGACTTGGGTTTTTTCCTTGGCCTGGGATAAGGATCTTGTTTTAGTGAAGGAGTTATATTTGCCACATGGCCACCGTACTGAAGACATGACACCTATGCTTTTCCCAATGCTGCCTTCAGGCAAGGGAGAAGATTGGAAAAGTCACTTTTACAACCAGAAATATATATATATATATATAATTATTATTTTTAATTTATGCTTATTTTCTTCTCCCTTTCTTGGATGAGAGTACCAAGTGCCAGGTCCAATGCTTTGTATTAACTTTGACAAGGAACTAATTAACTGTGTGTTCGTTTATGCCCCTACCAAGCTGTTCACAGATTATTCTCAGTCATGCTTTTTGCATGCTTCTGGTGTAACTGGCTTGTTGTGGATGTGAAGATCGTACATGGACTCCAAAGGTAAATAAATCAATGAGAGAAAAAATCCACATTGAACTAACAATGACTGTAAGAATTTCCTGACTAGCAAGCTGTAAGGAGACAAGCTCCCCTGCAACTCATGCTGAAGCCATTCTTGGTTTTATGCCCTATGCCAATAACCACACAAAGAAAAAGAGAGGATATAGACAGAAAAATAAGCTCAAGAAAGAGTGAATTACCTCAGTGAATTCAGCTCCAGTTTTGACTCCACTGAATACTTCAAAATATTCAGCATGACCCAAATTGAAATTTTTGCTCATATGTGCTTTAACCATTAATTTTGATTGCCTGTGGGCAGACTCTTTGGTCTAATTAATATGTAGTTAGAATGATTTCAGCAAGAGGGAAGGTGAGTTTCCTCCTTCTCCTCTCAAAAAAAAAAAAAAAAAAAGACATCATCAGGCAGAGGGTGCAACCAGAATTGGATTTGCTGCAGGCTGAGCATTACAGTTAGAGAGTGCCTGTCTGCTGTTACCACCTTTTCCTACGGGCATGTTTTGAAAGACAAGGACTGCAAAGAGAAGGATTTAAAATACTGTACATTTTAGGTCAAATCTTTTCCAAGAATTATTGGTGAAGCTCAGTAGGAAAGTGACCATAGGGTGAGTGACATTAAAAAATCGTCCTATATTTTATGTGGTGTGCCAGTTCTACTGAGCTGAGGACCCAAATGCTTCCAGGGATATGGTGGTACTATGGTGTAAAACACGGTTAAAGATTTTCTATTTCCTCATTTCTCACTCAACAAATCATGAATGTCTTGCCAGGACTACAGACATGTGTCACCGTTTACAGCAATAGGTTATAATTTTTATTTTGAAGCTGGCTGAAGAAATACAAATCTGTGAAGAAAAGCTAAAGTGGGTATCTACTACGGCTGCAGAGCAAAATAATAAATGTAATCCTGGCAAGCTGTTCAATTTATATATTATCATGATTAACAGACATTACATTTGCAGCTATTTGTTCTTTTCCCAGGAAAGGTAATCCAATCCTGGGAAAGAGAGATAGTACATTTCCTTGAACTACAAATTCATTTCAGCATAATCATGGTAATTGATGGATTCCAAAATGTTATCTTGAAAATGGGACTGAGCACATTTCTTTACAAAAAAATTAAGCAGGACAGTCTGAGTAGAAAAGAGCAGATAGAAAACGATACTGTAAACACTGTGTAATATCCTAATTTTATCTACAAGACTTTTCCTTCTCTCCTCAATATTTCACCAAACCTTCATGCACTAGCCTGAAGGCAATACTTTTGGGTCATTAAAGACCCATCATGATATCTGCTCAACCAAAATTGAAAGGCAAGGTTTTCTATACACATTGCCTTCACTGTCAGGAAAGGTACCATTATCATACTTCAGCTACCCGTAACATAGAAAGATGCTTCAAGGATATGACAGACATCCTGGGAGAATCAAATGGGTGAGTAACTTGGCAAGATTTAGGCCAGCAGAACTGTCTGAAACATAGAATCATAGAATGGTTTGAGTTGGAAAGGACCACAGGGATCATCTACTTCCAACCCCCTCTGCCATGGGCAGGGACACCCGACACTAGACCAGATTGCCCAAGAGGACAAAAATTACTTAACTAAGGAAAATAGTTCTTTAACTAAGTTCCTGTGACCAAAAATGACAACACTGCTGACTCTAGCTGCAAGATTGAGATGGCAGGATTTCAGTGGTATGATGGGATGTTAAAAAGAACCCAGAAATGGCCTATTTTCCCTCTTATTTGAAGTGAAAAGACTTTTTTAACCACTGACTTCAGAGAAAGAATCCCAAAACCCAATTTCTCTTCAACAGAGACCAAAATCATGGACTGCTCAGTCACCTATCTAGTGGATAATAAAAAAATTCATTTTTGAATGAGGCAAGCCCCTTTTGGCTTTAATGAATTCTATACTTCGGTTAGAACTGAGTAAAGACCCAAGCCCCACCATGCCCATTTACCTCTAATCTCCCCGCTCTTCCATCCATTCTATCAATAACATTGAAGATGTGCACAAACTCTATTGAGGAATGCAGTTACATTTGATTGGTGCCACCTTCTGAAACAAATGCTCACAAACTTTTAGTGTCATCTTTTTATATAAATAGTGGTTGAACAGTACACACTATTGTCAACTATCTTTTTTTCTGTTTGAATATTTTCTAAAATAATTCATCATTAAGGTAGTTATGCAATAATTTTCCAGCTCTTCTTTTATATAGTTATCAAATCTACTTTTCCAAGAGTGTTAAGCAACTCTCGACTTCCATGATTTTTTTAAAAAAATAACTTCTGAAATTTCAGAGATCATCTCGTTTTTTTTCATATTCTCCATGTATATTGTATTAATCTGCATGTTTATCATTTGTTTTGTAACACTGTCATCAAACATCACTTTGTTTACCCTTTGCTCTTTCTCATCTAATTCTAGTTGCTAGCTATGTTCTTGCTTCCAGCAAACTCTTCTGATTTCATTTCTCTGCCTTCATTAGATATTTTTATTGAAAATGAACACATACAGCTGATTAAAACTTCTTCCATCATTTGGAATTGTTTTCTTTCTCCTTATCACTTTTCTTTCTCATTGCTGAATGCCCAGATTTTCGCTTTATTTTTTCTGCAAATATCTACAGAACATATGTATCACCTTTTCCTTTTCTTTTTTCCTCTATCTTAACTACTTGATAGTTTAAATTTTCATCTCACATCTTTTCTAAACCCACAACTGCAGAAGATTCAACTTCTTGACAGGACAAGGGGGAACGGCTGCAAGTTGCACCAGGGGAAGTTTAGGTTGGAGCTTAGGAGAAATTTCTTCTCGGAAAGAGTGATCAGGCATTGTAACGGGTTGCCCAGGGAGGTGGTGAAGTCACCGTCCCTGGGGGTGTTTAAAGAAAGGTTGGATGTGGTACTTAGGGACATGGCTTAGTGGGTAATAGGTGGTGGGGGGATGGTTGGACTAGATGATCCTTGAGGTCTCTTCCAACCTTAATGATTCTATGATTCTATTAAGCCTTCTTCAAACTGTGTGGTTTTTAAACATTTACTATTTCCCTGTACTCAGCCCTGGCGAGGCCACACCTCGAGTACTGTGTCCAGTTTTGGGCCCCTCACCACAAGAAAGACATCGAAGCCCTGGAGCGTGTCCAAAGAAGGGCAACGAAACTGGTGAAGGGGCTGGAGCACAGGTCTTATGAGGAGCGGCTGAAGGAACTGGGCTTGTTTAGTCTGGAGAAGAGGAGGCTCAGGGCAGACCTTGTTGCCCTCTACAACTACCTGAAAGGGAGTTGTGGTGAGCTGGGGGTTGGCCTCTTCTCACAGATAACTAGTGACAGGACAAGGGGGAACGGCTGCAAGTTGCGTCAGGGGAGGTTCAGGTTGGAGATTAGGAGAAATTTCTTCTCTGAAAGGGTGGTCGGGCATTGGAACGGGTTGCCCAGGGAGGTGGTGGAGTCACCGTCCCTGTGGGTATTTAAGGAAAGGTTAGACGCGGTACTGAAGCACATGGTTTAGTGGTTAATAGGTGGGGGGGGGACAGTTGGACTGGATGATCCTTGAGGTCTCTTCCAACCTTAATGATTCTATTCTATTCTATACCTCTCAAGCTTTCTCGCATGGTTCATGCCTGAGAAATCCTGCTTGAAAAATAATGTAGGTAGTTCTAAGAGATTCTTCCTTTCATTAACCATTCATATAATACCAAGCAGGGCTTTGTAGTTTGCAGCATTCATATTCCAAAATTTAAGTTTAACCTCATTTTGTTAAACTTGGCACTAAATAAAAGGATTCAATCTGTCTACACCTTGTGATGGCCTCAGTATAAGTCACCTCTTGCCTCTGGAGCCAAAGATTTTTCAATCTGTTTCCTGGAAATAAAATTAGGCACATTCTTTTTTC
This sequence comes from Psophia crepitans, assembly GCA_013399095.1. Classification (NCBI taxonomy): domain Eukaryota; kingdom Metazoa; phylum Chordata; class Aves; order Gruiformes; family Psophiidae; genus Psophia; species Psophia crepitans. The sequence continues at coordinate 485,531 of VWZZ01001349.1, read as the reverse complement.
CCCCCTCAGAGCAAAAGTAATTCATTACAAAGACTATCACTCCATAGAAAAATTTGACCACAAACTCTTCCCATACCATAAATGCATCTTGGGACTTTTTGGAAAAAAAAAAAAGAAAAAAAGAAAAAAAAAAACACGCTTCTGAAAGCTTTGGGATGCAAAAATGTAACTATAAGAATGTGGTCAAAACAACTGAAATGTATTCATGGTCCATTGATCCAGAATTTTCTGTTACACACAATATCTGTGTAATACATAAGTTAATTTGCTAAATGTTGTGTTTCTGAATATTCCAAAGAATATAGAAAATTAGGAACTCGCAAAACCACAGAATGATAATGGACTTATTCTCATTTCATTTAACCCCTGTACCGAGGGAAATTCCAGGATTTTCCAGATGTTTATCAAATATTTGTAATAGTGGAAATTCCACTCCACAGTTCAGATGCCTCATGGTACAACACAGAGAAGACAAAGACAGACTCTTCTTGGAGATGCAAAAGAATAGAACAAGACGCAATGGACATAAGCTGCAACTTTGAAAACTACAATAAGATACAAGGAAAAAAGATTCCACCATATGGGTGTTGAAATACCTGAACAGGGTCCTGGAGAGGCTGTGGTATCTCCATCACTTGAAATAACCAGAACTTCACTGGACACCGGCTTGGACAACCTGCTCTTGACGGATCTGATTTGAGTGGGGAGTTGGAAAAAACGGCCTCCTAAGGGCCCTTCTCACCAGAACTACTCTGTGACTCTCTGGACATTAACACATATCTCATCCCAACACTTCGTACTTCATACATTTTGGAAGACTTTCTTAATATCCAATGTAAATCTGATCTGAGGAAAATTAATATACTTTTGGGGTCTCTGTCATCAATTAATGATGCAAAAAATGGTTCACCTTCCGTAGTGTAACATCCACCTATATAGTGAAACTTCTAGATTTTTCTTTAACTTTTCTTTCTAAGCTTTTAATCATTCTTGTTGGCCTGTTATGCTGTTTATCTGCCCGTTCCTTAAAAAGTTATATCCCCAGAGAAGTCCAGTACTTTACACTAATTAAAGTGGGAAATTTTTTATCCATGTTCTGCATCTTCTTTGCAGTGATTAAAGCTAGACCACATTTCTTGCTTATGAGAATGTCGTGTTGAACAGTGTAAAAAAACGATACAAAAATTCAGATTTTCTAGTTTTACTGTTTTTTGTTCTTCTAAGTATTATGCTAGTTAACTTGTCAAGGAAGGAAATTAAATTGGTTTGAAAGAATCTTTTCCTGAAAAAAATTATAATGGCTCTTTTTATAATTTTATTACCTCCTGATTTTTTAAAATGTAGATTGATAATTATTTGTTTCTAAATCTTCCCAGGGATCTCATTTTTTGAGTCTTACCTCTTCTCCCTTTTTAAAGATAGTATATTGTGCTTACTTATCTGTCATGGCATTTACAAGTTTCCAAGGGTTCTTGAAAAGCATCATCAGGGATTCAGAAATCCCAGAGATTTCTCCTAATGACAGTGTATTCTAAAAAGCTCACTATGGACCTTGCAGTCCTCTGAAAAGTGGCCATAAGCACATTCAGGATATAATGCAGTCAGGCATCCTCTGTTCCAAACTATGATTTCCCAATGAGTTGAGTGCTGCTGTACTTGCCACAAGATTCATGCATAATTAATTCCAATTCATTTTGCCAATTAACTGCCTTCCTAATGTTTAAACAGAATTACTGGAAACAGTGTTGTTTGCTTCCATCATGAATTCCTTTGTAGATGCTTGGTTTAGCCTCATTGCTTACTGCATCATTTTGTATTAGATCAATATACTATGTTTACATCATAAGGCACTGTAGCATTAGAATTCTGCTGTATTATTAATGTGCACAAAACTGCAATGTAATGCTGTATTGAACAGCAATGAAAGAGCAGTCATCACATATATTTGAGGAAAAGGGTGGCCTTTATTAGTATTTTCAAGGTGATGGAAGTATTTTAGGTCACCGGAGTTCTGAATACATTTTATTGTTAATATAGGTGTTTGGACACCAATTCAAAATTTTTTACATATACTCAACACTTTCTTTGGCCATCTAGTTATTTGGGGACTGATCCGGATTGCTTAGTAATTTCTCTATTATTTATAAGTACTTGAGTCTTAATCTAACTAAGTATACATTTAACTTCAAGAATATCAGTGGTTCTATCACCATTTCCTAGTTTAGAACAGAATTAAGTGCTTTGCTGGGCCAGAACATGCCTAAATGATGTGGATTTTACTCATTGTAGCCAGAAATTGCATGCTTTGACATTCAGTACTTCAAACTGGTTCTAGTGCAGTGGGTTTGGTCATATAAGTCATGAGGTTTTATTTCCGTTTCCTGAATGAATAACTACATCTAGATTAAAACTGTGTGCTTCCATAGTAATTATGGACGTGATTTGTGATTTCATTCAGTTCCATCTGAGGAACTCTATGAAAACTGACCTTCAATGAATGGCAAAGCTGCCACTTTCTTCACTGTAGTTAGAGTTTCACTTCCAATTCCCGTGAGACTCAATTTGTTAAAAAGTTTAAAAAAAAAAAAAAAAAAGGAAAATCATTGGGAATTTAAGAAAGTGTATCAGATCAAGTTTTCCCTTCTGAAAGAAAGTTGGTGTTATGAGTTTCTTGTCAAGCATTGACCGAAAGCAGAGATTGTTATTCTGTTTTTCGTTTCTTGGGAATAATGTCTCTGTTTATCACAAAATTAAAATGGTTGGGTGTGGTTTTGCAGTAGACTATAAAACTAATGGAAATTAAAAAAAAAATTCAGCACAAGACTTTAATTTCTGTTTCTTTATAATCAATGACTTTAAACTCTGAGCTGCAATGAAACTGCAGTCTTTAATGTGTCTATTTTGTAAGGACGAAAAACAAACCCAAATCGCACAACAGAAACCTCTATACAGAATGATAATTACTGAGAATACTGTGTGCCTATTGATATTTCATTTAATAAACTGGCATGCTAGACACATGTATTTTAAAGTTCAGGTTTAATTAAAAGATAAGACTAAGTAGCAGCTTGGCAAGAGGATAAGGGAAAGTGTTGAATTCTTTGTTTATGATGGCAAAGCAGCTGCCTCTATTTTTTAACTAATCTCAACTTAATGTCAAATCAAGAGACTGCTTTCATATTCTTACTGCATTTAATGAGTTACTCGAGTTTGCACTCACGCAATTATGCTTCCTCATCTGATACTTTTATATAGGGAAACATTTGCAGATCCCAGTCTGCTTGGATTTTTAAAAAGTTGCTTTCCCCATATACATCATACTAGAAAAACCTAATCTTCCAGACTAAAACTATCTTCATCAGTCATGAAGAAGAGGTTAAAAGCAAAAGTGTGGGAAGTTGAGCAAGTGTTTAGCTGCTTAGAGGGTAAAACTTGGAAACATTATCTTTCTACAGCAAGAATTAGAATGCAGGAAAATGCTTTCAAATATTTTAGTTCAGAGGGCAAAACCATTTATGGCATGCTATGAGATTGTAAAACTGGGCATAACTCTACTGGTGGCAATAAAGCTCTGCCTATTTACATCAGAACAGCTGGTTATGGTTACTTCTTGTGTATCCCTTTGTAAAACAAGTGTCAAGGGCAAAGAGAACAGATTCTCTTTATTGCTTGAATGCAGTAGCACATAGAAACTCAATGAAAGATGAAAATCCCATTGTTATTGGTGCTGAAAAGGTGACTGAGAAAAGAGATTCTTGTTGAAAGGAGCTGAAACAATTGAATATGAACCTACACTTAACGGATAAATGAAGAAACAGAAACATGAGGCTGCACTGGTGAACGCAGGAACGAGCATATGCATCAAAGCTGCTCTCTTGCCATGTTGATCACTGTGTGGAAAAAATCGGAGCAGTCATTCGGGTGTCAGGGAGAAGTTATGAAGCCTGCCAACCTAGTTTTCATACAGCATAAGCTGATACAAGTACCTTTCCAGCTTTACTAATCTGTAATAAATGTCATGGCTAGCCACAGCTAGTCAGAATGCAAGTAAGACGTTTCACTGAAAATGGGAAGGGTAGAAGCAGTCAGGTTGTGGCAGAGCCTGTATCTTGATTCAGTGTGAAAAGCAAAATACATTTTCTTTTGGAAAAAAAGTATGAGTTTTTACAACCAAGGGTGAAACCTCCCTAATAGGTGAAAGAGACATAGGAAACATCCCTGCTTCACATCACTGACTTGGACTTAGTCTATCTGCATCTGAAGTAGTGACTCAAGACACAAAGTAATTTTAAGCTGTCCTGTTCACCTGTGTGATTAGAAATCTCTCTTGAACCTGAGGGCACCTCACGTAACAAAAGCATCCTCAAAAATTATTTTGTATAAAAAAAGAAATGATTTGCAGTTTTTCTAACAAGCTGAAAGTAAGACTTGCTGCACAGACCAAATTCTTTGAGGTCCAAGAACTACTGATACCCATAAGTCCTAGCAAGGTAAGCATTGCAGCTGTTTTCGGGATTGTTTCCTACAGTGTTGCATGAGAGTAGAAGAACCAAACATGCTTTAAAGTTTGATCCTTCTCCTTCCTTTTCTCTTTACAGAGTCTTGTCCTTACATCAGGCTTGTGATGTAGCTCTGAGTGAAATCATGTGTATCAGTTTAATCTTTAAAGATAGGACTCAGCGCCTCTTTTCTAACTCATTACGCTCGAAAACTGACTGAATTATATATTATATATTTCTGGAGAAGACAGAGAGGATCTGATCAATACTTACAAATATCTAGAGGACGGGTGTCAAGAGGAAGGTGCCAGACTCATTTCAGTCATGCCCAGCGACAGGACAAGGGGCAATGGGCACAAACTGGAGCACAGGAAGATCCATCTCAACGTGAGGAAAAACTTCTTCACTTTGACGGTGACAAAGCACTGGGACAGGCTGCCCAGAGATGTTGTGAAGTCTCCTTTTCTGGATACATTCAAAACCTGCCTGGATAAGATCCTGTGCAACCTGCTCTAGGTGATCCTGCTTTAGCCGGAGGGTTGGACTAGAGGATCTTCAGAGGTCCCTTCCAACCCCTACCATTCTGTGATTCTGTGACTCTATATAAAGAACTTCAGTCTTCCAGGTCTTCCCTAGAAGTCTCCAGGACTAAAAGAATCCTTGTTGCTTTATTATCAACCTTAATGAACAAAACATTACAAACTATGTCCACATTGGAAGTATCTTAAAAGGTCAAAGACCTTAGACACAGTAAACCATAGATTTCTTTCAAAGTCAATCAAGAGGCACTAATATACACCGAGTATCTAGCCTAAAATACCAAGCATGACAAGTTACTTCTTTATAGACTCTCATCCCTTCTCTTTGGTGTTCCATAGTTGCTGAAGAAGTACCAGATGTTCTACAAGAGGGACAGCTATGAGACTACATTCACCTCCCTCTTCTCAACTGATACCAATCTGGCAGAAAAAAAAAACATTCAAGGAGAAACCATTAACTAGAAGAAGTTAATGAATAGTATCCCTAGTAGTAAGGCACTTAGCAAAAAAAAAGTGTGCAATAATCAGAACACATATCCTAGAAGGTTTATCAAGTAAGCAACTTAGTAGCCCCAGGCCATATTATGCCACTCCTTGTTCAACAGATATCCCCACTGACTTCAAAATGGAGTTGTTTTGAAAAACTGACAGCAAGACAGATCCCTTGATACGTTACGTTTGTGCCAAGTTTTAATGTTGAAATTTTTTTCAAAAGTTGAAGAAAACATCCTATCACACTGCAGCATGTTAAAGAACTCACTCTCAAGGGAAAGGCATTAAACATAGAAGTAGGTTTTTAAATAGCAGCATAAAGGTATACCAGAAAAATATTTTAATTTTTTTTAAACTTGATGGCTAGTTTTACCACTAGTTTGCATTTGAGTTTGCTCAACAGCTTGGTTGTGGGAAATTTTTATGGAGGAACATATTGGGAGGGGAAAATTGTCCCCCTCAGATCAAAACATTTTTTGGAATAAAAAAAATATCTTTGTCCTTTTAAAAAGTTTTACTGATTAGCAAATTGTCTAGTTTCACCGTGGAAGATGAGACTTCTTAGTGCTTATATATTAAAAAAGCATTTCTTTTCATAGAGGTTTTGGCAATATGAAAGGAAACTCTGCAACTATACTGATTTAATGACATTTACTCACAAATTAATAGAGGACTCAAACATTTCATAAGCGTTACTGTCAAGGAGAAGGAAAGTTTCAGTGAAGTAATCTTAACAACAACCATAGAACTTTTGATTTTATGAAGGCATTCTATTTTCACAGTAACTACAAATATCCTCTTATCATGGTGGGCAAAGAGGCCCAATTAGTTAATTACCTACTGCTAATATTTCTTGCTGCTGTGAGTTGGCTTATTTTTGGTAGGACCTATAACTACTTCCTCCTCTAACCCAGGGAGATTGAATACAGAACCACAACTCACCAGTGACATCCCTCACAAGATGAAACGCAGGCCTAGACATGGCTTCCTCCGCCTGAGTCCACATGATATGAAACTGCCCATTTCCTTTCATGTAGATATTTCCCTAACATCTTCCCTCACTACAAAAAGAAAGGTTCCGCCCTGTTTCTGAAGAGCATCTAAGACAACCCCTCGTGCTTTGGAGTCCTGCCCTGTGGGGTGTTTGAGATCATTGCGTTTATTATGCTGGATTCAAAATGGAGCAACCCTTACCTAAAATGCCTCAGGCTGCCACCAAAAGTTCCAGGTAGATGCACTGGGGCTTCCCCAGTCATTTCAGAGCACTGGGCAGCAGACTCCAGCAGCATCCTCCATACCAAGCATCCTCAGCCCAGATCCCGGGGCTGAGCGGTTGATGCTCCCTGCTACCCACAGGCACCTCTGTGGTGCCCAGGCCCCTGTCAGCTGGGAACAGAACATCTTCAATTTCAAGCATTTACAAATGGCATCATGAAATCATGGGGAAAAAAAAAAACAACCTAACTTTGCTCATCCACACTTCTTTTGTTTTCTAAGACCATGCAAATCACACCAAGGTTTTTTTGCAGGGTCAGTGAGTGGACTTCGGATAAAAATTTTGCCTATATTTCCTTGCATGCCTATTACAACGTCTCTACCACACATACTCCAACCCCTCTTCATCTCCCAAGTTTCCATGATCATGAGAAGGAAGCAAAACCCATGACAAAAATGTCCAGACTGCCTTTGCAGTCCTCACCACCTCCTCCTCCTCCCTGCCGATGTGTGGAAGAGCTGCCGCTGCTGCAGCTCCCATGAACTCCTTCACCAGCTGGGCTCTGCCTGGGCTGTTCTACCCACTCCCCGCCAGGACAGGCACTGCTCTTCCTTCCTCAGCACAACCCTCTGTCCTGCTGAGCCCTTCTCCAGCATAACCAGCCAACATCCAGCCTACGGATATGAGCCAGCACCAAGCTGCTCTGTGGATGTAGACAAATTATAAATTATGAAAATTTATATTAACAAAAACAAACCAACAACAGCACACACCCCTATGTAAAGTAAACAATTAATTCCTTAGTCCTCTCACCCTGTAAGCAAGACTACATTTATCTGAATCTTACATATTCATGCTTTTTGTACCTAGTTGGAGTAGTCTAGAGCTGATAGACTTCATCTTTCTGAGCAGCTGGGTCCCACTGCTGACTTTAATTGTGCTGAAGGGACACATGCAGTGAACAGGAGCTATGCGAAGCCCCAGAAAAGACCAGGCGGAGAAGAGGAAGCCTGCCATGATCCTAGACAGGATGAGTGCAGGCGCCACGTTGATGGTGTCAGCAGGGCCACTGAAGTGAGAAGCACAACATTTTTCTTTGACGACAAGCACCATTAAAATTTTTCCTTGCGGGCCTCCCCCTGCTCTAACACATAAGGGGCCGTGACAGCTCAATCAATCAGCACCGGCAGATCCCGAGGAAACCAGTCATCCATGGGGACCATGATACCCACCTCAGGGGCTGTGTTGGACAGCTAATATTCCACTGCTAGAAGCATAAGGCCCAACATATGATGGGTTTTTTCGGATTCCTCCTCCCAGATGCCAAAAATTGCCAAGCAAAATCTCTGATCCCATTTTTACCCTCTCTGATGTTTCCAAGACAAATTATTAATCTTCTGTCAAGCTTAATTCCTGACCTTAAATTTAATTCCATCTCAGCAGCAGGTTCTTCGATCAGCCCTGCTGCACTCAAGTCGTGTTGCTCTTTAAGCTTCATCCTGCCGATGGACCGACAGAAAAAGTTCTGAGCTGCATCCATTCGGCTTTGACTTCAAACAGCGTTTGTTGTGATTAGGTGTTCCAAGACACAAGATGTGGAGCAGCTTGCCTGACACAGTGAGATGTGACAATGTGTGCCTTGGCTCTGATGGGAGGAAAGTCAAAGCAGGACAGTCAAACTTTTTCTGGTTCCAGGTAATGCTTTTAGACAAATGCAGGGGAATGTAGTTTTGCATTCAAAAATAAAATGCAGCTGGCCTTTACTCAAGAAACCAGAGCCACTAATTTTTTTGACCTAAAGTAACTACTCTCCCGTGTAGAATTGTCCTGTAATGTCACCAAAATATGGTAAAAATGAATTTATCAAGGCAAAGGAATTTGTTGTAATGATAGATACAACAGCTTCTGTGCAAGGCTCAGAGAATACTTATATAAATATACACTATACTGAGATTAAGTCAAAACTTATTAATATGCCCTCGTTTGTCTGGAAAAGTACAAATATATACAGTACAATTTTTTTATTTTTGTCAATACTTCACAGTTGTCATTTTTAGCTCTACTCTCTGTGTATAAATAATGAATATACTCTCACAGTTGGTGCCACAGGAACAAAACTCATTATCTTCATAGGTAAATCCAATAACATTTTTTAAATCTCTAAAGCATTGCTCACAGAAACAAGAAAATCTACTAAAAGGACACAATTTTTTACATGCTACAATACTAATCTAGGAAAAATATTGCCACAAGACATCATTATGTCAGCAAGTCTAGGAGAGCTGTATAAAACATTCAACATGTATAATAAAAATTACTGTCTCCACCATCACTCAGAAAAAATATAGAAATTTCTGACCTGGAGACAAGTGATAGAAAAACTAAATAAACTATTGTCATAGCTCAGATCAGAAGAACTAGCCAGAAACAGAAGGTTAGGGTGAAATTCTTGGGGTTTAATTTGTTTTCTTCAAGGTTTAGTGAATTTTTTCATCCAAATAACACAATCATAAAGCACATACCTTACCTGATATGATCTGATCAGTTGATAAAACAGATCTTCACAAATTCAAGTGTAATTGGGTGAAACTTCTGGTTGGAAAAAAAAAACAACACATTTTTAAAAAAGATTAAAGCATTTCACTCTCATATTTTCAAAATGCCCCTTTGTTTCAAAGTGATAAAACCCACGATCTTTCCTTTGAATTTGATCTTGTTTTGGAGATAAAACTAAAAATAGAAAGAAATTTTATTTTTTTTTTTTTTTTTTTAGTTTTGTCAGGCAATCAAAAAAACAGTTACTTAAGCACAATTAGCTTCACACTGAAGTATTGATACTGATCAGAGTAGTATTACACTAGACACACTTAATGCAGCAATTCCCATTCAGAAATAAGGACTCTTAAGCAAATTTTGTTTGTTAAATGTTTATGTCATCCCAATCATAACTATTGCAGGCAAGATACATAAAGGAGTGCAATCATCTCATTTTTCTATTTCATAACATTGCAACTTTAAAGAGAATGGGATATACAACAGTTTGTCACTAGATTTGTGCACAAATGTATATTGTATATACACGTATACAAATGTACAAATCATATTTGTACACATATGCCAAGAAAAAAGTTCCCTCCTGCTTTCTTTTGTCATAGGTTATAACAAGCCTAATATACTCAGTGCACATTACAGAGGCTCTAAGATCAGAGCAGGGCTGCTGAGTACTAGGAAGGGCTGATGAAGTATCAGCATTTCTGTTAACCATGGCGCTCAGAGAGCTCTCTCATTCACCCATCTTCCTATCCTCCACTATCTGAGCACACGGAGAACCAAAGTTTCAGGGGGGATCTGTGTTTCCTCAATGATTGTGTGCTCCCAGAGTGATCGGGAATGGTATCTCCAATGGACATGCTGCCTATTACACTTGATTTGTACACTGAGGATTAGCATGCATGGGTAACTGAGCACCTTTAACAGATTGGCACCTAAAAATATTCATGTACCAACCTTTCTTTGATAGCAAAGGGAATTTGATGACTTTGTGCTTCTGAGGTTTGCAGGCTTTCGTGGTGCTTGAGTATTTGATGTCAACACCAAATAAGTACCAGTTCTCCACTAATAAAAGCCCAGTGGTTTTAGTCCTATCTTTTTAGGCATACACCTTGACACATAAATTTCATTAAAGCAAACATAGAAATATGTTGTCCTGCCTGGATTTTCAGTAACCTTTGAGAAAGGGTGAAGAATTTCCTTCCTACTGTCATTTCTAACACATATTCAAACACACCTCCATGTCTGCACACAGACACACCACCCTCAAACTCAAATACTTTGTGTAGCCATCCAAAGGTTACCATCATGATTCCTACACTCTCTCAAAACACGTCCGGAGAAAAAAGTGCTCCTGCAATAACAAGAAGTAAGTGGGATTTTTTTATTTTTTTTCTTTCTCATCAGTCATTCTGCAACAAAATTTCCAGGTGTTGGTAGGTTGCAGTAGAGATAGAAACCTTCTGCAGCCTGGTAGATGGAAAAGAATCATGCTCCCCGATGTTGAAAAGCGTTTCCTGCACACTGGTGCAGTTCTGCCTAACAAAGTATATGGCTCTGTTACAGGGTGTAGTCCTAGGGCCGTGGAATATGTGCCCTAATTTGATCTGGCCACAAATATCTACTAATGCAAAAATCTTTCTCAAAGAACTCAGTTCCTTCAGGTGAACCAGGCAGCCTAGGATTTAACAACTAGCTTTTAAAATACCAGTCCTGGGAGGAAATTCAACATTAAAATAATAAAATTAAGTAATAAGTGGTACATATAAACCACAAATTAGTTTCTGCAACTAATGTTCCCCACAAGTGACCACTTAATGAGGGCAAGGGAATACAGCTCTGCACTAAAACAGGACAGGCTTACAGCACTATACAGAGCTATGGCACAGGCAGAGGTACACGTTTCCCTCTTCTCCAGATAACGGTAAATCCTGGGCACCTTCAGCCAAGTAATTCCATTTCTCTGCTGTTCCTTTCCCTGGACCATTGCCCATGATTTCTTTAGCCTGACAAATCTCTGGGACAAGAGTTGTCTATTATGACATGTTTGGATGGTAGCAATTCCAGTGGGGCTGAATGAGATCTCTACACACTAACAAGTACAAATGAATAACAACAGAACAAGAACACTCTCTTCTCTTAAATCATCTTAAATCCCTTTTTCTATTCCTAGGCTCTTTGCAGTGCTTAATGAGCATATGGGAAAAAGCCACAAAAGGACATCGTTTTGAAAGAAAATCTTGCTTGCAATTTTGTATGCGTAGGTGAACCATTTTTTCATGTGCAAGTTCAGTAAGTAAAGACTTGGCTACTTCCAATTTGAGAGCATATTTCTGAATATGCACAAAGCCTGTCAGCCTGAAAAATTGCAGTGAACCAGCTGACAGAAAACAAAAAGCCCATAGACAATTGTTGAAGGAGACTGGTAGAAGACAGATGGAAAAGGCTTTCACATGGAAGTGTTGGGGATCAAGGACTGAGGGATACAGATAGCTTCAGATGGGTGAATAAGAGTCTGCATGGCAAAAAGATGACTGAACAGTATTCTCATTGCAAAGTTTATAAAGCTGTGCCAACTAACAAAATGGGATTTCTTTCTTTGTAGGCTCTGATATCACTTTGGCTTCTCTGGCACTGCAGTTCTCTACTGAACGCACTGGGAGTAAAAGCAGAGCTGAGCGTCTTGCCTCTTGTGCCAGTTTGCTGTTGCAATGATGAGCTGATATTGAAACCATCACACAGGAGGGAGAAAACCACAGTCAAAATGCCCAATGCCCATATCACCTGGTGATTTAAATCTAACACTCCAAGAAAGCAGAAAGACAGTTCTCTGGAGAAAGGAGATGGATGGTTATGTGACACAGGACACACTTCACTGGACCTGATTCTCATCTGGAGGCCCTCTTTCTCTGTGTAAATCAACCCTGATGACAGTCCTCGCTTCCTTTTTATTAAGGTATAAACAATGTAAAGAAAAAACAAATTTTCCAGCTCATATGGAGGCAAACAAACAAATGTTAACAGAGGAAAGTAAACATTTCTAGAGTACCTATCTGCCTGGCTTTAATTTCCAACACTGATTCCCAACAAACTGTAGATTTGCATCAATTCTGTCCTCAGGAACATGAAACTGAATTGCAAGAAGATAATTTAATGTACTGCATCTTCTTAGTCAAGACTACAGGGTCCCCCATTCTGCCCTCTACTAATCGCACAGTCTGCAGTGTGCCTTTACACAAGGCACATGCAATTTGCTCCTGAAGCCAGCTGGAGAAAAGTACCTGTGAGCGATCCTCATCCTTTAAGCAGAACTCTTTGCTCCTTTGAATATTTCCCCCGAGTTGACAGTCAAAAGCTCCATTTTGAACATCTGGAACAGTAATAACAAAACCAGCAGCAGCACCAGCACCAAATTCTGTGTATCAGCAAAGAATGCTATTTCCTTTGTTTCCCTCAGCAGCATTTTCTGCTGTGCAGCACTAAATGCTTCAACTGAGCATGTTATAGTCATGTGAGTGTGTCGACATGCCCTCTGTGAGAGCTCCCAGAAGTACCATGTACCACAGGTTATACTTGAAGCAGAAAGTACCTCAACCGAAGCTTTGCAACGACCTACCTAATCAAACTAGAAATATCAGATCACTGGGAAGAAAGCTTTTGTCAATGTTCCATTTCTTCTAAGTAGCTATCATTATTATAACTACCAACCATACTTCAGAGGGAAGATATTAAAAGTTAGACTGATATCCCAGGGACCTTATCATCTTTATTAGAGAAAGTGCATTAGCAGATGGCAGGCACACAAAGATGTGGAAAATGGGAAAAGACTGAATAGAGATGTTTCTGTCACGTGCACATTATGTGAGGTTTTGTTGTTTCTCTTTTCTCTCTGCAACCAGTAAGTATAAAAGGACCATAAATGTAATGTCATCATTTTTAATCACACTCAACATATAAAGTAAATTGGATCTTCATCTAGCACAAAACTGAAATAACGCTGCTGCACTCAATAGAGTTGCCCTGATAGTCACCTTTTTTAACTCTTGTGTGTTTCCAAACTGCATTTCCAACTTGACTGTGCCCCCAGTGAAATTAAGAGGGATTGTTCACTTGGGATTTTTTCAAATGGGAGGAGTTGGGTCCAAAGAAGAAAATCTGGGGGTTTGGTTTGGGTTTTTTTTGTTGTTGTTTGGTTGGGGTTTTTTCGTTTTGATTTGTTTGTTGGTTTTTTTTTTTTTGTTTCTGCTTTGCAATCTTCTTAACACTACCTCATTATTGCATTATTGAGATGCAGTTTAGTTCTTTTGTTTGTCTAATTCCGATTTCATCAGTTTGAGTGCTGGCTGGTGAGCAAGAGCCAGAAAAAAATCCAGTTTCTTTTACTGGTAGAAACCAGAAAAACACTAAATACAGATCTCAGAAATTCCATCAGAATCCATTTTTAGAAGAAAAAAATAAATCCATTCCCTCAACTTTTAGAGGAGGAAAGACCTGCAATGCAGAAGAAGGCAGGCTCACAGACCTGGGGAGGTACAACCACAACTCCCGATGCAGCTTTGTGGGGGATCTCTTTATGTCAGAGCCACTGGCCTCTTAAACACAGAGCACCCACGTGGTAAAGCTCTCTAAATTAGAAAGACATACTTTGTGTGGAAAAATGCTAATAAGGATTTTTTTCCTTTTCCAGACAGCCTGGTCAGTCGCCTGAGAAGTCTGGTCATCTTCTCCCAAGGCACCTGTGACACCAAAAAACCCACTGTTTTCTTTGCAGCTGAGGGTGCTGTCCCAAGAGACTCTGAAAGCACTGAATAGAATAGAATAGAATCATTAAGGTTGGAAGAGACCTCAAGGATCATCCAGTCCAACCGACCCCCACCACCACCACCTATTAACCACTAAACCATGTCCTTCAGTGCTGCATCTAACCTTTCCTTAAATACCCACAGGGACGGTGACTCCACCACCTCCCTGGGCAACCTGTTCCAATGCCCGACCACCTTTTCCGAGAAGAAATTTCTCCTCATCTCCAACCTGAACCTCCCCTGGCGCAACTTGCAGCCGTTCCCCCTAGTCCTGTCACTAGTTATCTGTGAGAAGAGGCTGACCCCCAGTTCACCACAACTCCTTTTCAGGTAGTTGTAGAGGGCAACAAGGTCTCCCCTGAGCCTCCTCTTCTCCAGACTAAACAACGTTGCTGAACCCTCCTTTCTTTATCACTTTCATATGGTTTCACTGTACATGCTTTCTTCGTTGTTGCTGCTTTAACATTTGCTTTGTATATTCATTGTTAAACAGCTGCTTGTAACTTCATCTTATCTCCAGATACAGACATGTCTATTTAACTTAACCATGTAAATCCTTCTTTCTTTCCTTCCTTCCTTCAGTGTGCACTTTTCTTGCTGTGGCTACACTGCCTGTCCCTATCACAGGTGCCTGCATTTACTCAGGACAAAATAAAGAACTTGTTCCTCTCTCAAATCTGTGTATTTCAAATCTTTCCCACGGCAAACACCTACTTTGTCAGTTCTTTAAAACAGTCCATTCAGACCACCCAAAATGGAAAGCAGAATCTGCGCCCATCACCCCTCATTGTCCCTCTGCCCCAAAGACTGAGAGTTCAAGAAGCCACAAGTGGCACTATCTCCTAGCACCGCATCCCATCCAGCTTACTGACATATTCTTGCCAGCCGGCCTTACAGGCATGTGGACTGGTGACCATCTCACAACCCCTCCCATAGGAGACACTGGGTAAATGCTGGGCTTCCTGCTGTACGGAAGACACAGGTGGTACCTATCTCCTGCTGAGACTTTTGGGGAGGGCAGGAAGCCTCGTGCATGACAGCACTAGCTGTTTACAATATGTTTGGCATTCAAAGGAATTCACTTCAAATATGGCAGTTCGCATGTCTTCCTGCATCTGTCACTGGAAAAGTTTATGAAATTATGGCCAATTTTAAAGCAAACAAATCCACCCAAGGAGATGCTTAAAGGTGAACCTTGTGCTACTCCACCATCCCTCCATGGGAGGAGTCCTGTGTCGTTAGGGTGAAAAACACAGCAGGGGGCTTACAGCCAAACCCAACACCACTCGCAGTTTCAGTTTTGCTTTGTATCACCCAAAAGGGCAGCCCTTGAGCCTCCGCTCGAACCGACAGAGCCAACTCAGTCACACTCTCTGTGTGGGCCAGGATCTGATCCCATCATGGGCGTGCACGCCCCACTGTATCCCATCCCAGCAGGGACGCAAGCCAGCGATAGCAACGGGCTCACAGGTGATGTCAGCTGCTTTCAGGAGTGTTCGGGGGGGGACATTCTCAGTCTGGCCTGTGAGGACAACAATTGAAAGATGGGAAAAAAGATCTGAGGAAACAAAACAGTAACTGAACAGATGTAAGCAAAACTCACTGAAGAAACTGGAACTAAAATGCAGCAAGAGCCAAGGTCTGAGCAGCAGCCAGGGATATGTCTTCTCAAATGAAGGATGGAGCCAGGAATGAGCACTCCTGTTCACCTTCCAGGCGGGACAGACGAGTGCCAGCTCAGACCTGGAAACTGCCAAAGACGTGGTAGGTAAAGACTTGGGCAAAATATCTCACTAGTGCAGCTCTACAGCTCTCAGAGCAGAGCTGGCTTGTTTTTGGCTGGCTCACAGAGTGGACAGAGAAGCTCACAGCTGTCTGCACCCATCTGTGTAGACATGCCTTAAGAGCCCTACTGATGCTTTGCCCATCAACACCAGCTGAGAAGCCTGTCCTAAATTTAGGGTATTAAAACAATTTGGCAGAATAAATGAGGCACCAACACAGATTCTGTATCAAAATTGTGGAAGCGCCTCCAGTTTTTGACGTGTTAAATTATAGGCTAAGTTGTCAAATTAGTTTTAAAGTCTCAGGGGAAAAAATTCTGACAAGAAAAATAAACAAACAGAAAAACAGATTGCCAGAAGTAAAGAAATCTTCAGCACCAAACATTCAACAGCCATGGAAAGCAGTGTTACTATGACTACTGACAGCCAAGTAATAATACCTCACCCTCAAAAACACAGCAAACAGCATCTGCGTTTCTACCTAGGCTACTCAGGAGTTGGGGGGCGACACCTGGACATCCTCAGGTTCCTATGTTTCTACTGCTCTAAGATATCAACTGCATTAGGAGAACAAGATGCAATTTGTGTCAAAAATATAATTTGACACGAAATGCTCACTGTACTCAAGCATCTACCCATTCTTTGGTATTTTTTTTTCCCTCTCTCCCACTGTGTAAGTAACCAGAACAGGTAACTAGAATGTCTTTAATATAGGTGATTTTATAGCCGCACCCCCAGGGAAGGTCTGGAAGGAGCAGAGACTGCATGTTGCGCTGTGCAGGAGCTCGTGTCACACAATGCTGAGCACTCAGAGGAGAAGTCAGGCTACCTGCCATTCGCTGGATGCAGAACAGCACGGTTCTAGGCACCCGTGTGCATGACCAGCCAAGATCCAGACCTTACTACAGACTTGGCAAATTTTGCGACAGCTAAGTGACAGCTGAAGTAAGACTTCAGATTGCCGGATAACAGCGCAGTCAACCATACGCAGGGCTTGGCATGCAATTATTATTCATGTGCGGGGTACAGCGAAGTCAGCACAACTAATTTACAGGAGTAAATATGCTGTGGTGGCTTCAGTCTCAAACCTAAATTGTGGTGTTTCCAGAGCCTGAATTTCTGTGAGACTCAGTATTCCTCCTTTGATGTCCCTGCCTAGAAACTGAGTGCAACTTCTTTACCTCAAAGAATATTCATGAAAATCCACAGTAAATGGAACTATCCATACCTACAAATGTATCCACACCCTCTATATTTTTGGCACCAGGTAAATGTTGCAAGTATAGCAGGATTAAATCAGTTAAATCAGTATTTAAATAGCTTGAATAACCAATCAATAGGGAAACGAACAGAAGAAAATTAATCTCTCTCCACCCCTAAGAGTGTTACAGGGATCAGCAGTTATCAGGTTATCTAAAATACCTCCCACACTCCTTTAACCTTGTCTAAACTTCCACCAAGTTTTTAATGTTGAACAGCCAGGTTTGTACCTCCCTTGTTCTTTGGGGAAGAAATAAGACTAAATCACTTGAATTGTTGTTACATTGAGACAATTTTTATATTTACCACTACTCCCTTTTTATTTCTGAAGTGAACTGTAAATAGTTTAAAATTAAGCTTGCCCAGAGATCAACAGAAGTAAGAACTGTATAGCACAAGCATGTTGAGGTACGCCCAACTCTAAGGCAAGGGAGGGAGCACCTTTTGTGGGGTGATGGTTCTCTGCTCTGGGGTGCACAGCCCAGTGTCACATTGGGTGGTGAGGTGCACTGAATGACCGTTTTGAACCTGTCAGCTGAATTATTCCCTCTCCACAGTACCACAGCAGACCACAAACGCTTCTAGAAACACCCAGCAAAGTCTGTCTCTCTCCAGTGGTTACAGAGAGACCCGACAAAGAGTGAGTCCCTAATCGAATCACTTTAATTAAAGTGAATACTGAAGTAAAGTTAGGCAGGGAATATAAATGTAGGCTGAGAATTGCTTTCAGAATTGCATGTTTCTGTGCAAAACCAAGAGTTTCAGGCACTCTTCCATGTTGTTACTTGCAAAGTATGAACTACATGTACATTTAGTACCTGAAGAAGGACTTGTGTGCCAAAGAGCTTGTGCGTTTTTCCCAGAGAAATAATTTCTCCCTAAGTGTTATAAGGAGGAAAAATTAGAAGCATGTGGAATTAAAATAAAGGTAGTCACATTCAATCTTCTGTTCTGGAGTCCAGCTAAAATTTGGGTTCCCAAATGACATCTTAATAGAGTGTGTGGGAAAGAAGTAACTCAGGATAATTGTGCCTAAATGGAAATACATTTGAAAAGGCGTAGGTCTCCTTGCCCAGCTTGAGGATCTGCCAGTAGAGCTTTCAGAGAGTACAGTGGTAATTGAGGCAAATTGACTGTTAGAAATATAAGTAGAAGATGATGCAACAACTGAGAATCCTGAAGCAAAATAAAGATTGGAATCTTGTTTATGCACCTCTACTTGTATTTCTTAAGTTCATTTTTCTACCCAAAAATGAAGTTAATATTTTCAACCTTTTGCTTTGCTGGGTCTGTGTTTTGCCTATTAGCATGAGTAATTTTGACAATAGCTTTCAGCTCAGCATCCGCAACAGAACTATTTTTTCTGTATATGTTCCTAATTATTTGAATCCTTCCTGCAGAAAAATCCCATTAAAATCAGAGAAGTTCTATGAATGGTAGAATTTCAGATGCAGAACTGAAATGTATTATCACATCACTATGAAAGAATTTGAAGTCTTGCAAAATGTACTTAAGAGCAGTCAAGGTCCAAAAAAAAAAAATCACATTCCTTAGAATTAAAAAAATTTTTGAAGCTAATGTCAACACACCTTGCACACAATCCACTACCATTCTAAATCAGGTAATGGACTGTGTGCAAATACAAGTAAAAATATTAATAAATGTATACTAACAGTATAGCTGATGGCTACAGTGTACCTTTATAAAAATTCTTGTTTAATAAATTATTTTATAACTTAATAAATGCAGATTTGTTAAAACCTAAAATGTTTGTGAACAGGGGAAGGTGGGAGAAGTGGAATAAGTGGTGACAAGAAGACAACAAAATGAGAAATTGTCAAATAATTTGTCTATCATTTATCAAATCAATTGTCTAGCATTTCAGTTTAATTGTAATTATTTGATTTAGAAATACTATTAAATACAAATAGAATCATAGAATCACTAAGGTTGGAAAGGACCTCCAAGATCATCAAGTCCAACCGTCAACCTAACACCACCATGTCTACTAAATCATGTTCTGGAGTGCCACGTCTACACGTATTTTAAATGTCTCCAGGGACAGTGATTCAACCACCTCTCTAAGCAGTCCGTTCGAATACCTCACTAAAATATACAGGAATAAAAAAATAAATAGCCTCAACATAAAACTGAAGTGTTTTGAAATAATTTTAAAAATGAAAGCTGTCCTGATGAAATATTAATTTCTTGGTGATCCATCATAGTAATTACTTTATCAAAGCTGATGAGCTTTGATATCTAAGGTCCAGTACGAAATTTGTACTATTAGTTTTCAAAGGTATATAGAAGAAATGAGTTTTGACTCCCCTAGGGTTGCAGTGCTGTGTATTCAAACTGTGATAATTCTCTCCTGGTTAAAAACTATACAGTTGTCTGGGAATTTTGAGAATTGGTGCTATCTGAAGATGTTTAAACCCAAATTTCCAAAATTATTATTTTTTAATAATGATAAATTAATTGCTTGTTGTAGTTTAACCTTAGCCAGCAGCTGCCCTCCCCAGGGAGACGGGGAGAGTACTGGAAGAGTAAAAGTGAGAAAACTCATGGGTTGAGATAAAAACAATTAAAGTTGACAAACAGATAAAGCCACAAATGCAAAGAAAGCAAAACAAGGAATTCATTCCCCACTTTCCATGGGTAAGCAGGGTTCAGCCATCCCCAGGAGAACAGGGCTCAGTCACACAATGGTGACTTGGGAAGACAAACACCATCACTCTGAATGTGCCCCCCCTTCCTCCTTCTTCCCCCAGCTTTATATGCTGAGCATGACGCCATACAGTATGGGATATCCCTTTGGTCAGCGGGGGTCAGCTGTCCCGGCTGTGTCCACTCCCAACTTCTTGTGCACCCTCAGCCCACTCTCTAGTGGGGTGGGGTGAGAGGCAGCAAAGGCCTTAGCTCTGTGTGAGTGCTGCTCAGCAGCAACGAAAACATCCCTGTGTTATCAGCACTGCAGTACAAATCCACAACATTGTCACATGCTAGAAAACCAACTCTATCCCAGCCAAAACCCATGCGTCACTCAAACCCCTGTTTTTCCATCCAAAAAAAGGTTAAAAGAAAACCTGGTGAGCAGGGAAAGTATGGATTTCACTGGTAAGGTGCTTTCTTCATGTACATGGGCTAAAATACATGCTAAAAATACTTTTAGGTAAGATGTGTAAATGCTTCCATCATGCATTTTTGCTCTCTTTAATAACTGATATACGATCTTCTGTGAAATGCAACAAATAAAACCGATCTAAAGCACCAGTTTAGAAAAATAGATAATTCTTTGGTTAAAATTTCTGGATCATTATCACCTGTATTAGCTATTCTTCCTTCTTTTTTACATTCAGGACCAGTCAGCTCCTACTCAGAACTAAGTTTCTTTCTGACATAAAAATATGAGTAAAATACTGCATATCTAATCAAACCTAAATAGTTAATATTTCATTAATATCTCAGGTTTTATTCCTTCAGATTTTTTACATAATGTCTAACCCATGCAAATTTAAATACCTAGGTACATCTCTACCAAGCTTTTTAGACATATGATGCTCACAGTAAATTTTGAATACTTCGATCTAAATGACATTTTGCCCCATGGGTAGCATAAGTGTACACTACTGTAATATTCACAGCACATATAAAGGAACAGCTGAATCTCAGTACTTTGACAGCACATTGTTACATGTAAGAAATCTAGACTTTCCTTACAAAATCTCCACTGAACAAATAAAACACTTCCCCAGGGAACCCAGGTTTTTGGTTGTTTTTTTTTACTGATATAAAAATCTCTGTGGCTCTCTTGACCCACCTGGTGGATGAGGGAAAGGCTATTGATGTAGTCTACCTAGACTTCAGCAAAGCCTTTGACACGGTCTCCCACAGCATTCTCCTGGAGAAGCTGGTGGCCCATGGTCTGGACAGGTACACTCTTCGCTGGGTTCATAATCGGCTGGATGGCCGGGCCCAGAGAGTGGTGGTGAATGGAGTCAAATCCAACTGGCGACCGGTCGTGAGTGGTGTGCCCCAGGGGTCGGTGCTGGGGCCCATCCTCTTCAACATCTTTGTTGATGATTTGGATGAGGGAATTGAGTGCACCCTCAGTAAGTTTGCAGACAACACCAAGTTGGGGGGAAGTGTCGATCTGCCGGAGGGTAGGATGGCTCTGCAGAGGGACCTGGACAGGTTGGATCGCTGGGCAGAGGCCAACGGGATGAGGTTTAACGTGGCAAAGTGCC
>VWZZ01001349.1:362573-463594 GCA_013399095.1 Psophia crepitans | reverse complement strand
ATTCTATTCTATTCTATTCCATTCCATTCAGAGCATCTAAATCAAGGATTCTTCAGTTTGTGAAAAACTCAGTAATGGTTTAAAAAACATTTCATCTGACACTGTACCAGTAATGGGGACTACAAGAAGAGTACCGTATTCCTCATTGTATTTATATAAGCTGGTTTGTTACAGAAGAAAATATTATCATATCATTGGCCTTTATAACTTCTCTTTTGCTTGACTTGATTAAAGAAAGCACTGCAAGTACATCTGCTATTCTTAAGGAGACTAAATCAGAAGGAAAATACTTTAAATATGTCTTTTGTGAACAGCTTAACTCTTGCCTATGTAGTGAGCTTGCCATACCATAAATGCTAAACTGTGCTGCCAGTGTTTTGTTGCCAGGGTAGTGACTTAGCTCAGGGACAAAAGAGAGCAATTAACCACCTTAGGCAGTTTCCATTCAAGTGGAAGCAGATTGGGGCAACAGATTTTCCTGAAGCCATCAGAAACCAGCCCAGCCATGTTTTTTCTGTAAGGGCTGAACGCTGAAGGATGCTGGCTTCCTTCTTCTAGTGCACGTACTCCAAGTTTTCCCTGTCTCCATGGTGGAGAGCAGCCCAGGATATCTGTACCTCAGTGAGCCAAGTACTTATGTACAACTCCTTGCCAAGAAAATCCCCTTCCGTCAGAGCTCTGAGTCTGCAGCAAAGAAAGGAATGTTTCTTGGAGATGGTGCTAAAGATGGCTTTTGCCAGTAGGAGCAGTTAAAACGTCTGTTACACACAGCAAGCCTCTATATCACAAAATATCCTATAATTTGGAGTGATTGGTGGCATCTGCTCTCAAGAGACTCAAGCATGAAGCAGCAGGTAAGGAAGGTCAGAGTTGAAGCTGGGTGAGGAAAGGAAATGCCAGAATTTTTCCCTGTGTTGTTTTTGGCTCTAATCACCACAGTACCTCAGTCACCTACACAAGCACTAACATTTCCCACCCCAACATCATATCCCTTCCCGCTGCCACTACCAAAATCAATCTATTACTTGACAGCTCAGCAGTTTGAGGAAGAATCAACTCACCCTGTTTCACCCCTGAACGCCTACTCACCTTTCTTGTTTAATTTTACAATGTTGGGTTTTTTTCCTCGCAGCTGTGGTAAAACCCAGAGAAGGAAAAACTCAGTCGTACATGTAACATGTGGGAGACTTTCAACTGTAAGATTTCATCCTTACATAAATATAGGGGTTGATACATCTTGTTATATGAAGATTAATCCCGCTAAACTGATGCCAGATCTATGGTGTTCTTAGTACCACTTATGTTCCAGCTGTGTTATTTAAAGCTCTCACCCACAGCTTTAATATTTACATTAGATTTCTGAAAATGTTTAGGTTCTTTCTTCACATCTCAGTGCTTTCTGCTTACTCTTGCCTGAACTATCTTTCTTCTCTGAGTCACCACCTCTCTCATCAGATTCCAGCCTCCTTCCCCTTTTATTGGAATTTAGCAACATGTTGATGCTCACAGGTTTTCTGTAAATTTACCAATGGCTTTTACAGCTGTACATGAAAAGCTGCTTTATCAACTGAAATATATAACAGTTTAATACACAATTGTATGTTGCAATAAACCACATTACTGAAATATTTCAGGTGTTTCCTGATATTTCATGATATACACTATCAAGCACAGTAGGAACACAGGGCTGATGACAATGTAAGTACAGACTTTGCTTTAGATCATTAGTCAACAGTTTGTAGATTTATTTAGGGAGGCTTCTGATTCATTATCCTCTTCTGTATACCCAGACAGTCAGTTCTGAGTGTCTAAGGGCTATGCGTGGATACATAATAGAGATAAATAAAATAGTGAAAGCACACATCAGGAATTTCAAGTTTGAACCTGTCACAGTTTTTATCTTAAAGGAGCTCTGGGCTATGCCCAGAGAGAGCACTGTTCTCGCTTTTTTTTGTCCCTGGGACCAGAATAAGCATGCTTGAGAGTCAAGGGGAAAAGTGTGAAAGGGGGGGAAAAGACAGACCATTGAAAGAAAAGTGATCAGCTGAGACTTAAGTGTAGAGACTATGATAAATTTAGAGTTTGAAATATCTAGATAACCAGTCAAGAAACTACACCCATATGGTTCTGGAAAGAGACTCTCTGACTGAATTCTAGAAACAACAAAAGGATCTTTGTCAGTGGAATTAACTGTAAGGCTGTGGGGTAGACAACAAATAAAATACTACGCACCTGAGCAACTACAGCTGTGTATACAGCAGAGGAAGAGTATGAATGTTCTATAGCTAGCGCTGTATGCCTGCTCTTTCCAGATAGTCAAACCTGGTTCTCAAGAGTTTCCATGTTGAGAAAGACTGAAGAGCCTTTCTTCTGTGAATATGGGATTGTACAAATCCTGGAAAGCAGTTAGACAATCTGCACCCACCTTCAGTAAGATATGATCAAAACATTTGTCTCAGAATTTACAGGTTCTTTTTATTTTTGATGGATACCTATTCCCTTTGAATAGATATTTCTATGTGCAGACTTCAAACTACTTTCCATGCATTCATTTAATGCCTACCACACACAAGGAAGAAAAAAAAAAAAATTTTTTTTTTTTTTAATTATGTTCTTTACAGGCTCTAAATTTGTTCTGTACTGCAGGAAAAAAAATGCCTTTGGTTATAGCTTGAGAATTTACTAATGCATGTTCTGACATGTATTGATGTGTTCCAAATCCAGATTTCTGCATCCCATGTCCTACTGCATCCACTATCAGGATGAGATTTCTGATTTTTCTATTACTCCTAAAGTACGAGGCAAAATCAGTCCTAAAAAGAGTGATTTTTGAAAGCTTTCCAAATACATGGACAGGTTAATTGTTCACCTAAAAGGTGTACACACACACACACAAATATCCAGGGAACAGAGAGGAAAAAAAAGGAGGTTTAGGAAAGGGGAGGGAGGGAATAATATTGCTTTGCAGGAACTCTCTAGAAACATTCCTCTGAAGCACTTAAAAGCACTAAAGAAGTAAAGATTCCCATCCAAATACCATATACCACTGAAATAATGCCTTAACCCATTCCTCTGAGTATGCTGCAATTAACCAAGTCAGTTAGTAAAAAAGGAGATTAAAAGGCCATGACAGAGTGTTCCAGTAATGATGTTCTTAGCAACTTTTAAGAGATACTAAGAGACTAAGCCCCTTGCAAATGTCAATAATAGCATAGGCAGTAATGGACTAATATTTTTTTAATAGGAAGAAATTATAGCCTATTCTTTCTTAGACACATCTTATGAGACTAAGTTAAACATTAAAAAAAATAATTTTCACTTATTCACTGTTAAAAGTCCACCAGATACACTCAGGACAACTGACCTGTGGAGAATTATTGGGCTAAAATCTATGTAAAATGCTCAGAGACACGACTAAAAACACGAGTACTGCACGTTTTGTAGCTACTGCATTAAGTTACCATCCGGAGCGATAGCACTTTTTGTTTGAAAACTAAGTCACTTAGACAGGAAACGTGCCTTCCTTGACAAACTTGATGTTTCACTGTGTAATGCCACATCAGGTGTTACCCACCACATATTATCGACATGGTTTTACATCAAGTTAAAATCCTGCCCTTTCCGTGGAGTGCAAAATAGCAAGGAGAAATGAAGGCCAAAGTAAACACTTCTAGAAATTGCTGTACCCCTTGTTACACCACAGTGTCCAATACAAGTGGGCTCTCCTTGGACTCTACGGCCTCAGTGCAAATACTGTGCTAATGGCTGCAGTCTGTTGCCATAACCCAGGTTTGCCATTTTGGGCCACCTCACAGCCAGCTCAGTCCAACATCTCACGGTCCCTCATCGAACACTACCACAACCTTCTCTCGGGGAAACATCCGAGTGCTGTGGCAGTGTCTGACGGGAAAGCGGCTTCCTGGAGATGTCTCCCTGCCCCAGGAGCCACAGAGCGAGTGTTGTTCTGCATCACAGAGCTGCTGCACAAACGTGCTAATGGAGCGTCAGGCAACAGCTTCCCTCTCTAATCTTCTGTGTCTTTTGGACATTTGTGTTTGAACTTCAAAAACCATGTCAGAATTAGGAAAGATGCAGGCACAATCATTTAACAAAATAAACACCATTCTGAATGAAAGCAAATTGGAACTGACATTTACAAAAATTGTTTGTGATCGCTGAGGTAAGCAAGGGACAGGAACGGTAGTAAATTGAATTGCAGCAACACAGCAGGTGTGGGATGTGCCTCCAATCATCTCTGTTATGGAAACAACATAGAACTCATTGGGTGAAGGTTATATTAAGGTGATGATGAGACATGAAGAAAACTCCTGCATCTCATACCAAGTGCTTATCAAGTATGTATTAACTTTTATAACCTCTGTGAAATGAGCAACCTCAGACAAGGTCTTGAGGGACAGCTCTTGATTTCATAGCAACCAATAGCACAAGTGGCCCATGTGTTGTTACGGTGACAAACGTCTGGAAGAATGAACTACTCTGATCTCCTGTGTGATCCCACCAAGCAGAGGCAGAAAGAGATCAAGAAAGTGGGGTGAAGGACTTTTAGCAGCTGATGACAATCCTGTTCTGCATTACGTGCAGAGCCCCAAACAGTGATAGACCTTGTGCCGGAGCAGCTGGTTGCCACACCGCTCACATCGCTTTTCTGCTGCCATGAACTGCATGTGTGGAGTTAAACAGTCCAGAAAATTCTGATGCTACCAGAGACAAAGGGTGAGTGTGCAATGCAAATCTGAGGTCATCTGATCAAGGCCTTCCCAAGACACAGCCCGTACATAAACAATCTGCTTATCCATTTCTCAGTGTCTTAGAGCACATTTTTGCATGTAACACTTGTGCTTAGCGCTTGGTTTCATTTACGTCACTCACAGGAATGCCAAAAATACTGGGTTTGTTTCTCTCCAAGGGCCACTGAAAATTCCAATACACCTTTATGTTGCCTTTAAATCCTATTAGAGCTCTGTTTTTCCCTACAATGGAGTTAACTTAACAGAGAGAAGAACAAGNAAGGGCCACTGAAAATTCCAATACACCTTTATGTTGCCTTTAAATCCTATTAGAGCTCTATTTTTCCCTGCAATGGAGTTAACTTAACAGAGAGAAGAGTAGTAGTGACAAAAATAACCATAGTCTTGGCCTCCTGGATTATTTGATTCTTTCTCAGCTAAACAACTAATGACGCAAAACCCACACCCTTCCCAGCCATGGGGTATCTTCAGACTGACTGATTGGCTTTCATGCAATATTTATCTTCATTAGTATACTTATTATATTAGTAGGTCCTGGGCTTATGCTACCTCCTCCTTTACTGTATTCATTTCATCGCTATTAATGCTAGATACATTAGCATCAGCATGAACATCTAAAAGAAGTTCTTGAAGTTTATCCTGAGTAATGTATGTCTGTTAGTATGCAGCCCTAGCAATTGATAACCTTATTCTCAGCAGAATTGAGAATGTGCTCAGAATACACCTACTCAGAAGCATCTTCAGTATATGGCAGCAGTTATGGCCAAGACTAATCCCATTTCCCTTCTCAAAACTGAAAGAAGAGAGATCCATTATTTTTAGCATTTCTGTGAAACTATAAAAGAACATTTCTAACTCAAGTCTGTACCCTAAACATGACCTGTATTTTAAATTAATCCTTTGCATGCTTCATACAATAGCAGCACCTTTCTCAGTTGCTATGAAACAACTCAAAGAAAGAACAAACCTTCAAAAGCTGTATGTCTTGGGAACGCTATCCACACAGAGCACACTGTTTAAGTTTTAGAAAATACATTAAAAACACTCATCTCATAAGGGAACAGTGGTTTTGCATTATTATGCACACAGCAACTACAGAAAAAATTATGTACACTCCTGCTGCTCTGTGACTGCAGCAGGATTCACTCCTGGTTTATACAGCTAGACGACATGTCAGCTGTTGAGTGTTGCATGACACTATTTGCTGCTCTTTTCCAGTATGTCTGCATGTCTTGGTGTGCTTGTCACACACAGATATGCATTTTGACTCAAGCTTTAAGAAAAAAAGGCCTTGAGTACCCAAAAGCTTATCTGGGGGTTTTTGTTTGTTTGCTTGTTTTCCCAGAGATGGCACTTGAACCACTTCAAACCCACAGTGGCAGCAAGCTCCCATAGAAATTAAGGGAAAAATGAAGACTTGTCAAAATCCTCTGTCACTTTAACACTTCAGAAATGTGATATCCTACTCATCTGAGCAATCCTAGCCAGTCAGAGCAATCTGAAATTTGCAGGAGACAGGTGGTTAAAACCTTTAATAACTGTGACAGCAGCACCTTTGTAGTCGTGGTGGCTGAAGGCTGTGAACAAAGCAGGGGCTTTATGCAGGTATTACTTGCCATTATTCTAAAACAGGAGGAGGTCATTCAAACAGTTTCTT
Source organism: Psophia crepitans (assembly GCA_013399095.1). Taxonomy (NCBI): domain Eukaryota; kingdom Metazoa; phylum Chordata; class Aves; order Gruiformes; family Psophiidae; genus Psophia; species Psophia crepitans. Next base: position 457,168 of record VWZZ01001349.1, on the reverse strand, counting down.
TTTACCTTCCGGCTAGGTTGACCACGGTCTAGGAAAAGAGCCTTATCTAAATACAGTAAGTCGTTACTTCAGTAACAAGGTGGAACAGTGACTTCAGCACAGTGTAGAGATTCTCTCACCCATTTGACCAACAGCAGCCAAGACCGCACGCTTCCAGCAGATCAGTTCTTACATCTCATCTGATGCATGTCATTACGTGTTGCAAAATTAGCCAACTAACAATGACATAGAGCTTAAATGAAATTTTAATGACAGTATTATCATTTTTTGTGTTGCTTCCTCCCCATGTTCAGATAAGAATGATTGTTTTAAAAATTTATGGAGCTTTAAGTGGTGTGGAAGTGCTGCAAAAGACTTTGGTGACTGTAAGCTTGAACCAGTGAAAACAGGAACTTGCTAAAGGTGCTTGTGTCAGCTTTTTAAAACTCTGCCAAGAATAACACACTTTTCTAAGGACACAGAATAATGTATATACCAAATAAAAAACATCTTAAGACCTTTCTCAAATTCACCAAATTAGATACATATATCTATCTAATATTGCATGTTGTGGAGCAGAGGTAAGCCAAAGAAGTAATGTGACCTCAGAGAAAACAATTAAGAGGGAAAAAAAAAAAGATAAACTATTATTCCAGTTGCTCAATAGTAGATGGCAATTACTTTCTCATCATAGCTACATACACAAACACCTGGTTTTGAACCAAAGCCGTAAAGCCACAAAAGACCAGATATATTAAACTTCTTATAATTGTTTTGAAATCTTATTTTCTCCAACCTGAAGGCAGTCATTTTTTGCCCACTGTTTTAATTCTTAAACATGATTTATAAACATTTTTCTATTATCCTAATCTGTCCCTGGCTGTGTTGCAACAATAGCAAGCATACACCAAAATCTTAATGAAGCACTCACTACAAATTGTAAACACAGAGGATGCTAAGATGTCATGTACAATAGTGATAGAGGTTAATAACTTTCACAGTCATTAGGTTTGGATTTGGGGATGTTTGCACAGTAGTCAATTCAGATAAAATTCAATTGTATGCTAGCAGCCCATAAAAAGCTTATGAATCATTGAATCTCTCAGGTATCTCTGGGTCTTAATAGGATAAAATCCATCTTTGTGTGCAATATCCTTAAATCATTTGTTGGTCCCACTACTTTAGTTTGCTTGGGGGTGTAGGATGGTGTGTATGCCTGTACACAATCTCTGCAGAGGGAATTAACAAATCCATTAAGACACACTAAGAACACGTACGTAGGAGTGTCGAGACAGAAGAAAGCTGAGGGCATATCTGCCCCAGTTTGTGTGGCACTTTATTACTTCTATGTAAGTAGAGGTTGGGTGGGGAATGTTGTGGATGCATGATGGTCTTAGCAACAAAGCATACCAGTGAGACACACACACACGCACACTGCCTCTCTCAAGAACCACACCAGAACCAGGTAAGCTGGCCAAAATGCCACAGCTCATCTATAAGCACCCAAGCCAGCAAAGTTAACACTCAGAGTTGCTCAGATATGTGCACTCGCTGCTGTGTGACATATCCTAAAATACTGCACAGTTACAAAAAATAATACTACTAGAAAATTAAAACACAGAAAAGAGACAAATATCTCAGAGGTTTGGGTTTTTTTCCTGAGCAAACTATAGTTTTGTTCCTTAACATTCTGGGGTAGAAAATGGCAAACAGACAAATTAAAAAAAAATAAATTAAATACTGTGGTATTTCTAGTCAGTATTTTAGAAGAAAATGCTAAATCAACATCTCAAAAATATTGCAAATTTTTCCACTCCTCTGTAGAGTTTCCAACTCTTCCCTGTGGTGGAACAGCACCTGTTCTGCTCTGGGAACTGCTCCCCAGTTACAACAGAGAGGTAGCAGGGTTTGCCTATAGTGTATATAGTCCTAAACAGTTATACATCCCTTTAAGACCCCTCAGTACAGCAGCATGTGCTCTCAGTCACCCAGATCTACTTCATACTACATCCAAGACCGAATCTACCTATTCAGCCCACTCATATATGTCTGCCCACAAACCCAAAGACCAACTTTGAAGAAATTTTTTTCCTGCACTGAAACCTACAAAGAATTTAACAGGATTTAAATTAAGTAAATGCACATATTAACGTATTAAGATCTACATTTAACAAGAGAAGATGTTCATAAACAGGCTGAACTTCTTATGGGGATTCTAACTTTGCAATTTTTTTTTTTTCCATTTTACCTATAAAATAAAATTATACATTTTTAAAAGAAAATTTATATGCTACATATTTTAAAACAAAAAAAAAGTAGAATCAGTGAGAAGTTTTCAGGTCACTTTCCAGGTCACAATGATTAAAAATGCAAAAGTACTGAGAGGACTTTCTGGTAGCAGTCTCAAATCCCGGCACAGTACTATCATTATTACTAGAGCAACTAGATATTACAAGTGCACTGTGACTAAGTTAATGTGAGGTTTAGATATTTAATTATATTTCCTTTTTTTGTGTTATCTAGTACACCAACTCACTTTTTATTCCCATAAGATAACTAACATATGTTCCTCTCTCGGCAAATGTTACACTAGTCAGAATTACACAGTCTTTACTTAGAATTGTAACACCAGGTAGAATTACAAAAATAATATTCACTACTGTGAAGAATAGCGCTCAAAATAAGAACACCTGCACTTTTTAGTTTTAGTTTTCTCATTTTTAATAATATTTTGAAAATAATAGCTGTCCGTTTTTCATGCTATTTGCACAGCTCCTGCCTGCAAAATTGTCAGTCGTTTCAAGAAGGACAGATCATAGCCTGTCAAAAGCTTGAAAGTGAGCCAGTGACAGCCTGAAAGCTATTTCAGACACTGAAAATTATTGCAATGCCTATACATTTTTTTTTGGCACCTGGTTACTGGAAACCTAGCTGCAGCACAGGTATGAAAATGCTATAGAGGTTGAATTAGAAAGTTATTTAGAGGAAGCATTAATTTCACAGGACTGGGTGTCTGACTGAGAAAGAAGGCCTTTGCTTTATCCGTAAGAATGGTGTTGGTTTCATATACAGACAGCCGAGTTTTATAATCCCATATTATCGCTCCATTCCACTCCTCTCCTTTCCCTTTGTCACCTGCAGGTAGCAATCATGCCTCTTTGATAGTTAAAGTAAATGGCTAAAAATGTTGAATGGGTTTCTGTAAGCCAACTGCATACTGAAACCAGCTGGGCCCTTACAAAAGATAAAATCAGATCAACGCTGAAAATGGCAATAATGTGCACAAAGGATACAATTTAGTAAGGAATTAACTGTATATATTACTTGACCCAGAGGCTCCTCCAAAGTGACCCAATGAGCATGAAAGAACTTAAGAAATAAGTGCTTAGGATACTCTGCAGCTTGAATTCAAACACCTTTTACTCTTGCTCTGCGCCCTACCTCAGTCTCAACACCCAGGGCCTAATTTAACACAAACATGTGCTCGGCACAGCCTTTACACTTGTGCAGCAAGCGAGCTCACGCCCTGAGTTGAGAGACCTTTGTGTCTATCTTGTTGTTCAGATGTGAGTGACTACAGAAATTAGAAAGCAGTGTGACTTAATGGACTCTGAATATCAAAAAATACCACTACTGTTCCACACTTCCCCAAATCTGCAGTCTATCCCAGCATGACTATATCTCTTTCTCTACAAGCTCCTGTTTATAGCACCATCACCTGCTCCTTTTGAGTGCAGTACAAGTCCTTGGCTTAGTATCTTGAAAATCATGATGAGATATTCTTTTATACACCTTTACATGCTACCTCTTTTATCTCTCTGACCTCAGACAATCAGTCACAGTGCCAGAATTTCAAACAAGTTAACAGGGTGGCCTCTAAAATTTTATGACTGCTCACTTCATTTGCAGCAGTTTCCAACAGGTACAGGCCATCCTTCCCAAAGTTAACAGGTGGCACTGGTTTCTTCTGCTTTTCTGACCACAAGGCAAGAGGTGAACCTGTTACAGCAGATTAAAGTGTGGAGAGGACTGGACTTTGTTTAGACAGGTTTATAGAGGGGATTGTTCTAGTTAATTTAAACAGCTGGCAAAAAGCCCACTGCAGCTTTAGTCATGATGAATTCTCAGATTATTATAGGACCAGATGGACTTTGTCCTGTAAGTCATTTTGTATTCTCTGCAGTGGACAGGGGACCATTGAACCATCTGTTTTGTGGTTGCTCCGAAGAGTGGCTTATTATTGTCTGTATCTGCTGTTTCGCTACTTGATTCCCGCAGGCCTACTTCACATCCACTTGCTCAGACACAAGATGCCCTCGTTTTAAGAAAGAGAATTGTATTTGCCACCCCAGCCTGCCATGCTATGCCTCTAGGTTTCCTGTCTTCACAATATGCTGCTTTTCTTTGCTTGTTTTAGCCTCTGAAAATGTATTGGAACAGACAGTAGATTTACAGATCTTTTAGCATTCTGGTGGTACCACTCAATGCTGCCAGGAGTTAAATTTGTAAATAATAATGCCTTGCTCTTGCGTGGCATTTTTCAATAGGGTAACACAAAGTTTTTCACAAAGAGGTCAGCATCACTGGCCATATCCTACAAATGGTGAAATTCAGGTACACAAGAACACTGAAGAATCATAAGCTAAAACGAGAAAATTCAGAGATACTCAGAATAGGGTCAAAAGAGACAGAAGGGAGAAGGTACATGTGAATTTATATAGTCATTCAGTACAAGCCTGTACATGAATGCAAGAAATACAGGAAATAAACAGGACCTAAAGTTCCTTATGTGTGGCCAAAACTAAGATTTAGTTGCTGTACAAAAGATTAGGTGGGATAACTCATATGACTGAACTATAATTAATTTTTACTAATATAAAAAGGTATACAGCTTGGTCAGGAAGGACAGACTGCAGAACAAAGGACAAGGATGTTAGCCGTGTACTACATGTGGGATGAGACCTACTGAACTCTCTGGGTTATGTTTAAAGGTCTGATGTCTTTGTAAGAGTTGAAGTCTATCACTGAAGTCTTTAACACTGAGTCAGTACTGAGTTATCTAAGGGCACTTCTTTTAGCATCCTGTGAACATTATGCTTCACAGAGTCCCCTCATATCCTTTATGGATTTCCATAAATACATATAAATAATTGAAAGCAGGACCCGTTTCAGGAGAGTAACTTTAACCATGACTTTATACATGACCTTGTATCTGTCAAAGAATTCCTCAGAAGTATGGGACCCTTTGCAAAGGATAAAATAACAAATCAGCCACTTCATTTACCAGTGAGGCACTCAAATTGGGCAAAAGCTTTAGTCAGTATGATCCAATGGGATGTACTTTATCTTTAACATATACTGTTACCCCTGAACAGATATACAAAACTTTTCTGGAGCTAATTGTTCTTTCTTCTGGAAGAACAAATTTGGACCTTTTGGAACTTCTCAGCTAATCAAAGATGAAGAGCTTTTTCATTATTAGGTGAATGGCATCCTTCACTGCTCTCATTGTGGCTGAGATACACCAGCACAGATCTCTTATTATTATGAGTAAACTACATAGTCCTGAAAGACTCATAAATGCAGAGTCAATTTTTCTTTATTAAAATCTCTGAAATTGACTAATTTAAATTTCATATGGGCCAGTGATTCAGATAATATGAATAGAGTTTTTTCAATATTAAAACACCTTTGTTGAACATCAGCTCAATTAATAACAAGACCTATATTAAAAGTCTTTTTCTAAAGAATATGGGTTTTGAATCTTCATGTCTTTTTGAAACTAACTTTAGATTTGTATTTTTCTCATTTTTATCCTTAAATCCTTTAATAGAAATCTTAAGGAAATGTAGTGCTATTTCTCAGCCTTTTCTTGTGTCCTGGTGTCACTAGATCATTATGTATATGAATACTCTTGCTTTTGTTAGCCTGCAATCTATTAATTTTCCTCAAAGAAAATAAAATCAAGCAGCCAGTTGGCTCATACGACTCACCACAATGCTCCCAGAACAGCAGAGGCACATCCATAATAGCAGATGAGGATCTAAGCTGAGTCTCAGAGTTGTACATAAGTTCCAGGCCATAACTGACACGAGCCTTCTGTTGACTATGATTCCATCCATAATCATTTGTCATTTAATTTACAATTCTGTTCATCACGTTGTCTCAATGTATGGGGAGCAGGGGTCATTATTCCATATCTCAAAGGTTCAGATTCTAAATTAAATCTCAGCATCTTTCAGGGAAGTGGCCTTTAATTTTGTGACTGCAATATCTTGTAATTCCTTTTTTCCAAACCAGCTTCCAGAGGCTTTTCTCACTCACTAACAGTAATCAACTTGCCAGAACTTAGAAACTTCACCAGTACCTTATGAAATTCTGATTTGCTGCAAGATCATCTTTTTATTTTGCTAACCTTATGAAAAGTTGCATCTCTACTCTTTCCTTGTGTATCAGGTATATTTGTATTGCTGGTAGCCTACACTAATGTTCTTCAGCTCTTCAACTACTACTGAATAATCTGATAAATGGAAAACACAAAGGAAGGAGTTAAGATAAATTTAAAAAAAACCAAACCAAACACAAAAACACAGAAGCAAAATTCACACTTTTATCTTGACAGTACAACTCAGAAATATTCTCTATTTTTTGAGCTGCACTAGACATGTTAGTGTTAATACACTGCAGAAATATTTAAATCAACTTTTTCTTAAAATTTCACTTTTAATGGTGTATTAAGATTGCTTCGTGTTTTCATGGTATTTATCTGCTGTTCACCTGTCTCTACAGCTACTCTTAGGACAGCAGAATTCACCTCAGGATTGACACCTTGATGGATATACATAACAGACAGCAGGTTGTCATGGACTCAAAAACTGATTTTACACAAGCACAGAAAGTAATATGTACAAGTCCCATTGGGAATTGGATTTCTTAATGCGTGGCAAAACCTCAATAATTTCTTCAAAAAATGTAGTTGTTATGAGAGGTGAGAAGAAGAAAGTCTTCAGCTAGCACATGACAGTCAAGCAAATCTTAATAAACCCCTCTTTTTTGGTAAGCGCGCCAAGGCAATAGGGAAGGAAGAACTAACAGCACAGTTCTCAACAGCCTGGTGCATCCTGTATTATTGACCAGAACACACCAGAACAGGAGTGAGCACGTACCTTCAATGGATGGCAGCTCTGCAGCCGCTGACCATTGAGATGCAAGACCTGAGATGATTCAGATTCCCCAAGGCTATGGTGACAGGTGTGGATGTAAAGGTAAGGTCTGGGTGTCCTTAACAACAGACTAAGCACATTGTGGTACTAGCAGTATGGCCCACATGGAGGCCACCAGTACAAGTATTAACATATACAGCTTTACCTCACATAATATACTCAGGAAAAAGAGAACCATGGGAAAATTGCACATCCATTTCTCAACTACAATACAGGGATGTCTCCCAAGAAACGACATGAAAACAGACCTAGTCCAGAAAAAGTGGCACATTTTGTTTGCTTCTAAGTCTAAGAGGTTGACCTTGGGACATACTGACATAGCAGGTGGCATTGCTTCATATTATCTGCTGTAGTCACATTAGTCTGAAGGCAGCACCAGAATCAAACGAACAGCATCCAACAAAGGGGAGAGGTGTTACACCATCTCATTTCTGGAGGCTGAATACTGTGGCACTGGTGTCTGGCAGTAATGCTTCGTATATTCTTTAAGCCTGACGCTATAAGGTGTTGAATGCAGATGAATCTAAGCAGAGGAACAGAAACATGTTTCCAATATATCCTCTACCTACCCCTATTCATTAGGGATGTATCTATACACACACACACATATATATATACACACACATGTATAAGGAGATGACAAACATTGAGGAGTCGTCATCACATATACAGGATGTGATCTCCTGGAGAAACTAGTACTCTGTTGCTTGCACACCCAGCACAGCATGCTCTCTGATCAACAAGAAAGCAAAAAATTCAGTGTTTTCAGCATATGCACCTACACGGCGTGAATGCACATAAAGATTATTTTCTTAAAAAGGTGACTAAAACTTTACGAAGTTTTTGCAGAGGTATCACAGAATTTGTTTCTAGCTGTCAAGTTATGAACACTAAAAGAATATTTACATTCTGAAAACTGAACACAGTTTTCACTGTATTTCCTATACATGTAGAGTAACCATAGATTTTTTTAATTTTTGTTTTGGTCTAGATTACTACTATTGATGGAAAATAAAAACAATATGCATGTTCCTGTGTATGCATATATGGAGGTAGAAAAGAAAAAGGGAAGAAAGCATAATACATAATGACAATAATGGTGAGAATTGTATACAGAAGGCATTTAAAAATGGTAGATCCTGAAATGATTGTGGAATGTGCAGAGTCAATAAATTTCCTAAATGCTTTTCAAATGTAAGAACTGTTCTGACACCCATCAGCTTTCATTTCCTATCCACATGGTGCCAGATAACAACACACATTTTGTTTTCCTCTCATCACAACTTATAATACTCACTAGTTTATTGCCCACTCTAATTGATGCTAAATCAGTAGAGACATTAGCACTGTTTTAAGATACTGAACTAATGGTCAGTCCAGAGAGAGCTTTTGATAACCTCTTATCACACTCTTAACTCACACAGAACTTTCTGTGTTAATAACTATTTGATGCCACCAAACACAGTGCCAATATGTATCACTTCATCACTTAGTCATTTAAAAATTACATTTTTGGGGAAACAGAAACTTCTCAAAAATCAATGGTAAAAAGGCTAACCAGGATTTTAAAACTGGCGTGAATGGCTCAAGGGCTACACAATACAACACACAGACATTCAAAACATAAACAAACAAGAATACTGTGGTTAAGAAAAGGGTTATTTGTTTACTTCAAAATCTTTTGTTTCATACAATAATACAACACCACACTGGAAAACAGGGAATAAAAATATTTTGGGGTCATTATAATCTTCTGTTGAAAATAACTTCTCTGAATACACAAGTCAGTTAATAGAATACTGTGACTGGTTTTGTGCATGTTTGATTGTTTCTGTTCTGGGCTTTTGATTTAATTAAAAGTAGTGGCAGATGGAATATAAACTCTGAATCTCTCTGCCAGTTTTTATAGTAGTACTGTAATAACATTTTCCTAATTTAAAAACTATTTCCCCTTTCTGGTTTCAAAACATCCACATGAATGACACAGAGACTTCACTATAGAAAAGAAACAAAAAAATCCAAGAGAAACTAAAGGCTGGCAAAGAAAGGAAAAAGCACACTTAAATGCATAAAAGAAAAAATTCCCCCAATTGGTCTTATCAGTACTTTTAGGAGTTACTTGTAGTAAAAATAATTAACAGTGCTAGTTAAAAGCATAACTTTTAGGTTTCTCTAAGAAAAAATTCAATTACTTAAGATTGGTTTTAGAGCTGGAGTCCTGTGTTAGTTTACTGAGTACCTTATTAATAATAAGGGTTCAATAACTCAGAGAACATGCTACTGAGGATATTGGTATATTTTCCATTTCTTGGTGTTGCAAAATGAAAGGTTGTTACTAGAACACAGTCTCTAAGCAGTTATAGCTAGAGCTCAACAGACAATTAACTATGTGCAATCCCATGGCCTGTATTATGCAGAGTCTAGTTACGCTACTTGCTTGCCTCTTCTTGCCTTAAACCTAACTCCATGAAGCATTCCTGAATTTTGAAAGTGACCTAAAAAACAATAAACTAACTCAGAATTGGGTGGCATACACAAAAGGGGCACGCACAGGTTTATAAAGGATAGCAGCAACCAGAGCTCTCTTTGCACGTGCTTTGGGAAACCTCTGAAGCAGACTTTCATCTGGATCTCTCAAGGCATATAACTCCTAAATATGAATGCTGCAAACATTTAATGAATGGCTGCAGCACTAAGTGTAATTTGTCATCTTCTTAATTGATAAAAAGGTTTTTATCTGTGCATTACTCACAGAACTCACATCTGTTGTAGTCTGCTACATCACCTCTAGCTGTCTTGATTTACATTAGCTTTCTTTCCAACTTATATTCTAGTCTTCATGTATTCAAAATTTTGAAGAGATCACAATTTCCACCAATACCTTGTAGTTCATAGACTAGAACAGTTTGACAATAAGACATTAAGTGCTAAAAAGCTTTGAATTCGAAAAGTGCCTCAGAAATACTGTTTGCCTGAAACTATTATTTCTCCTGACTTCTGGTTTTCAAAAGGCTAGATAATTATAGCAAAATCTGTCAGTCTCAGTACACAGTCAGCAGAAGGAACACGGTATCTCCAGAGGACAATCAGCATGCCAAGACTTCAGCCCCCCCACAGACGAATCTCTCTCAGCTGTCTTGGGTGCAACCTATGGCCTCTGCTCTGACTTGCACATATTGTAACTTCCAGGTACCTCTGCTGTGGCAGACAAACCCGCTCTGAATATGTGATTGTTAGAAGAAAACTGTATTATTTGGAAAGATTGGTAGCTAAAAGGTTGCTGGGTTACTTAGGAAGTACCAAGGCTATTGTTCTGAAGTGCTTGATTTCACCAGTGAATTGTGACAGTACTTCATCTTATGCCCAACGCACTTTCCTTGTAACAAAGTCATAACCTGGCCTGATGCATTAACAGAGATTTCCTATTAGAGATTTCATCTCTCATCCTTGACTTCCAAGATGTCTTGCTGCTGTTGCAGCTACTGTTGTTATTAACCCAATTAACAGAGCTCATTTCAGAACCTTTATTCCCTGTTCTGTCACTTACTTGCTGCTTAGCCTTGGATAAAGGCATAACTACGCAGCGATTCAGCTTCACCAGCCTTAACCCAGGGATTAGAAGAATAATCCCACTTTGAAGACCATGGGATGCATAGATGAAAAGCGTTTTTTTAGGAGAAAATTGTTATGTTGTCACTAGTGAAATTAATACTATTCTCTTCAAAATACAGGTGAAATACCCATCAGGTTCCTTGTTCTTCCTTATCTTTTAACAAAAATGTCAATTACTAAAGGAATATTTCAAAACATATGTAGGAGGAAGAAACAAGTAGACTACATTTAAGAAAAATAAGCAATCTATTATGCAAAGTTTTGTGTAGCCTGTGTACAATATGGACTAGACAGTATGCTGACTTCAGCTCTAGTGAAACCCATGATGAATTCCAATCTTACAAGACAAATTGCAATAAACCCATTGCAATAACCCCATCTCCTTTGTTCTTCTCTTCTTTCAATAACCTTTAACAATTTTCAGTGGCTATTTTATGACCTCTATCTCTATACTTTTTGAATCATCTTTAAGTATCAATTAAGTTCATTTTTAAACCACAGATAACAAAATGCTATTGCTATTTTTCAGGTGGCTTAAACTATTATTACAGTGTTATTGAGACCAATCTGTGATTTTCTTGAACAATACTGAACAGTGTCAGCTGCCTTTCTCTGTTCCCCTGACTCCCACTCAGCTTCTTTGTCTTTCAAGTGTGGCACAACGATGTCACCAAAGTTTTCTGGTATTTTCCCTGAAACTCCTCACAGAAACTTGCCTACCTCTTAATAAAGATGCCCCAGCTGGACTTGGGCTGCACTGTTTCAAGCAGGCAGGTGGTGAGTGCTAACCTCATTTTCCTCCTTTAAATTTTAGGCTATATATTCAAACTATTCCATGTTTCACTCAAGACTAAAACCTTAATTTTTTTTTCCTCATTCTTCAATTTGGAAAGCAAGCATAGCTATGGAGCACATTACCAGTCCTGTATAGTTCAAAGTCCTTCTGAAAGACTGCTTCAGTTCCAAAATCCTAACATGTCATCTCTTTATGCACCTGGGAGTAAGACTGTCTACACAGAGGTGAGCAGCAAACAGGAGCTGTTGTGCTGGGCAGCAGCAGTCCCCACAGAAATCCTATTACTTCCCTCCGCAAGGTGTCATGGGAATGTCCTCATCTCTGTGTCCCTACACAGCACCCTGAAGCCCTTCCCATCTCTTGAAATCAGTAATGCTGTAATTTCACAGATTGACACAGATTCATAGGAGTTGGAAGGGACCTCTGGAGATCATCTAGTCCAACCCCCCCGCTAGAACAGGATCACCTAGAGCACGTTGCACAGGACTGCATCCAGACAGGTCTTGAATATCTCCAGAGAAGGAGACTCCACAATCTCTCTGGGCACATGTTCCAGTGCCCCGTCTCCCTAGCAGTAAAGAAGTTTTTTCTCATATGGAGATGGAATTCGACTTCTTTTGACAGGGTGACAAACAGAAGCTTTACACAATGACTGGGACACAGCTTTTACACAAGCAAAATGCCTTGTCCACCATGATGATTTGGGGAATTTTCAGCAAACCAGCATTTTTTCACAGAAGAAAAAATAAAAATAAAAAAAAAATTTGCTGATTTAAGTTTGAAACTATCAACCAGGCTGACAAATTCCAACTAATAATTTCATTAACTATCTTAAGTAGTTTATCATCCTGGCAGTATAAAGAAAGTTTCTCAATGATTTGGAGCAATGTCACAATATCCCTGTCTCTGCAGTAAAACTGCAGAGAGTCCAGCTGAAAAAATTATCAGAAAATCAATACTTCTGTGTGGACATTTTTTTCCTGGAGATCAAAGATATTTAAAATGCTCCCCGGTTTGTCATAATACATGAATTATATGTGGTGCTTGCCTTCTCTGCTAATCTGTACCTTTTAAAATATTTATCTGATCAATATTCACCAAGACGTATCTCTTAAGTTGCTTACCACTGCTGAAACACAAATCATTGAAATAACTCTGACAAAAACTGTGTGCATCCATAGGAGTAGAAATTACTTACATAATAATAAACAAGCTGCCAAGACATTGAATCTGGAAGCATTTTTAGGTGTAAGGTACTTTTAACTTTACATGGACGTTAGATATAACCCACTCTCTGTTGACCTGTCTACTATATATCTCTGAGAGATAACTGTATGTTATTGATCTTTACCACGTGTAATCACTGGTGCAATTCCATAGCTGTGAGCTGGTCTGAAGGCTGCGGAGGATGTTTGCTCACACAGAGTAAGCTGCCCATGACAGGGTCTTCCCACTGAACTGAAAACCTTGCATCCTGATTAATGATCATCCTCAGCACTGAAGAACACAAGCCATGATCTGATAATCGGGTCCTAAATTAAACAACCCAATCTTGCAAAGCACTTCTGCCATTACTCATGTAAGCAGTCTTAGTCAAATAGACGAGGACTTGCAGGATTGACCTTCTGGCTCTGACCTGGGATAAGTTACTCTGAGGGAGGACTGTGCAACTGACAAGAAATAAGACTGCTTGTATTTCACTTTCAATTTCAACTTTGGCATAATCCGACTGCTGGGAGCTGGATCCTGAACCCCTATCCTAAGCTGGATGGGAGACCCTGGGAACCTCAGAAGGAAGCCGTGGGAGCCCACTCCAGCTTAGCAGCATTTAAGTAATCCAAAGAAGACGGAATTGTGCCCCAAGCCTCTCTTACACACCTACTTCCAACTTCCAGATCACTACCTGCCCCGTTTCCACATCAGGTGCCTAATTGTATAATGAAAAGAGCTGGAAATCTAATGTATGCAGTAGTAGAGAAGGAAATCTAAAGAAGGGAATCCATCAATATACATTTCATTTTTCAAATAGTAAAAAGCATTAAACAGGATTTATAAGGAATGCTGATTCCAGATTTCAGCCAGAAAGAAAATGCAAATCAATAGTGACATACAGCAGAATAAACTAATTTAATTGGTATAGAGCTCACAAAATACAGTTCTTCTTCAAGGCTTCTGTCATGCCTGATTGCCCCATCTTTAATGTTTGGGCTCAATTATTTCATAAAAAAGGATGTTATTCATTAACAGAGAGGCACAGCTGACTCAAGTCTGCCATTCACCGTGATTTTTATCATACTGCTCTACTATGGCTAGCACATGATTTCTCTTGCAGAATTATTGCAGAGATAAGTTTTAATAGTGTTGGCAGTAGGATGATATTCAGGCAAGCAGACGTTCTAACTCGATAAAAAATAAGGGTAGTTTTGACTGATTCCTATTCAAAACATTAACCAAATCCCTTAGACAATTAATTACTGCAATATCACTCTGAAATATTATATTGCTACTTCTTTGTCATTTACCTGTTACCATTGCCTGTTGCCTTATTTTCCTTCCTTGTCTTACATTTCTAGAATAGCACATACTGTGTTTTCTTCCAACTGCTGTGTTTATTTCATTCTCAGTTTATTTCCATATCATAGCTCAGTCAATTAAATGTTGTATTTGGCTTTGCAAGATTGTTACCCACCCCCATGTTTTCAATCCCCTCAGAAAAAAAAAGAAAAAAAGCAGCATGTTTTTTGACCCTCGGTTATGACTTTATTCATTATAGTAGTGAAATGTTTCAAAAAACAGATCTTTGGTTTACCATAATGCAAAATGTTTATTCTTTTTGTTCACTGTTAAATGCATCATATATTACAGTCTCCTTCAGAGTTGAAATTTGCTCTGAAATTAAGTTATCTGGTACTTAGAATATCTCTCCAATGTAAACTAATCCTCTGTGGTAGTTCAGAGGTTACATTTACACCTCACACCCAAATCAGCTCTTAACAAGCCTTGACAAGTGCCAGAAGCAGTGTCATGGCGCTACCAGGCACGGATTCTGCTTTGGATACCTGCATTATCTCTAGGTGTGTTTCCACATTCCTCTCCAGGGACTTCAGTAGAGTCTCTGTTTAACCCCCTCTGTGAGTGTGATCAGCAGAAACAAGGAACAACTAACAAAAGAAAGGCTAGATGGAGGAATCTCTGTAGCGCTGCGATATCCACCCATCATCTCAGCTCTTGTTGGTGTTGGTACTGGCAGCCTTCAGACTATTCAGACTGACACTAATCTTCTGTGAAACAGCATCCTGAACAACCTTTTGTGTGACCCACCTCATTCGTCGTTGCACTGAGCATTTATTGTATAAACTGCAAAGCCTCAGCTTGGTGGGTTGTGCTGAAGAGATTAGAGCCTAATGCATAACTAAAACCCCATTCAGTGGCTTAGACTCCAAATCACATAAGAAAGGACATAGCCCTCATCTCCAGTCAAAAGCAGGTTGCACTCAAAAGTTGGCAGCATTAAAAGAGGTAATTTGCCCACTGTGAGTGCATGGAGTGACTTAGTCACTGAGGGCTTTCAACACTGTCAGTACAAGGACTACTCTATAGTGAGACAATGGAAGACTTGTAACACTTTTCTACTCTACATTTCTCAGATGTTTCTAATAGGAAGAGATATATTTTTTCCCCTTTTAACAACAGTGGGACTCTATCAAATAATGACCACACAGAGCAAAAGAGTTGAGTAAGAGAGAAACTATATCTGAAACTGTTTAGTAAACCAAAGAACTCAGAAGCCACCACGACATATAACTCATGGTTAGAACCTGACCCCACTATCTTGAAGGTAGCAAACACATGCAGCAGCATGCTGTCATTTCGCAGCCACTCTGACAGAAGGGAAATTGCAAAAGAAGCAGCCTAGTGAATCACCTACAGGCAGCCACGCTCCAATGTCTTTGTGAGTTCTTCCCCTTATTTGTTTCATAGACAGGGATGGTTTGCAATGCATGTGCTTCTCACAGTCAATATTCAAAGCAGTGCCATTACTCCTGCACTAATTATTTGCTCCGTATACATCTTTAAAAACGTCACTGTATGTTAACTTTTCATCAGCTAAGGTGTTTCAAAGCAGTATCTCAAGAGGTTAAGGCAGAGTGTAGCACAATCCCAAAAGTTGCATATTAAATGCTTCCACGAAAAAAGATTTCAGGAGCAAGTACCCTTTGAAAGAACATAATGTATATAAAAGAAAAGTAGACTATTTGATGGTTAAAGAATTACAGCAAATTCCTATTTTTGCAGCTTAATTAATAACAGACTCTGGGTTTTCTCAAGAAATGCAAGGAATGGCAGTCGCACTCTGTGGAAGTCACCTGTGTAATTATTTCTGGCATCTATTACATTTTCCATTATAACTTTCATATTCTTTCAAACCATTTTTCTATGCTAAGGGCATCTTTCCTTTTCTAACTGGCTGCAATTTCACAGCAGGATGCTTTTCATAGATGAGAGACTAATTTTATATTCTCTAAATTGTCGTATTTATTGGGAGCACCAAGAAGTGACCACTAGGATACCTAGAACCTCATTCTCAATTACATCGTGTCCTACATTGATTTAAAAATTGATTCCAGTAAAGCTGGCAGCTAAATGACAACTCCAATTAACTGATATGTTTCAAATTATATAAGATACGTGAAGAAAATAGGTCCACATTTGAGGCAGACATTGGAGGACACTAATCATTTCATTATGAATAGAAATTATTCTAATAAAATATATCACAGGTTTTGGGATCAAAGCCACAGAGTAAATGATAGTGCAAATTAGTTCCCTGGTTTGCTGTCACTCACAGGAAGCAGAAGATTTTTTAATAAGTGCTGAAAAATTGGAGAGCCACAAGGCATTTACGTTACTGTTTGAAAGCATACTGTTTAGACTGTTTAATACTTTTACTGAACGATATTTTTGTTGAATCAGGGTCCTATGCCCTTAGCCTCTTGCAGAGAGTTCTGTTTTTCCAGCAAAGATTCCCTGCTCACCTTTCCATGCATTCATAGGTCATCTCTCTGTGACCACCAAGGATGTCCTGGTGAAATCAAGGTAATTCAATGGTAGAACTTTCCATTATCACTAAAAACTTAAACATTTCCCATAATGAAAAGAGGTTGCTTTGCAACTATTCTGAAGTCTTATGTTCATTTAATTGCCACTGAAGATGAAGAGATGATCCCTGAGGCAGAACCAATGGAAAATAGTCCCTATAAAATGAAGAGCCATGACATAAAAAATTGCTTTTCACTTCCTTATGCCACTGACCATGTCTGAAGTTGGTGCATCTCTCCTTTCTTGTACAGCCTGTGCAGAGACAGACAAAGTGTAAACTTGAGTTATCGGGACAGCCAATGATTTGGTTACAAACCGTGCTTCTTGGTCCTCCCTCCAGACAACAACAGATTTTGGGAGTGAGGGACCACAAAGCAAAGCAAAAAGAATTTGATCATTCTATTTTATTTTATTTTTAAAGTGAATAGGCATCTATGGGTTTTAGTGGCTTTATGGATATATTATGTGTGTTTGTAGTTGTATTTATGAAAGCTATGATTTTAATAGTTTCTCAAAAGTAAAAGAGCAATTAATAATGGAAGAATTCCATTGTACTTCAGGCATATAATGTTGTATTATTGTGTTAATATTGCTATTATGTATAATTGACCAATATCTCTATTGAAATGCTTTACATAACTGTAGGAAGGGAGAGAAGATTAAAATCAAGCACAATAATGACTGAGAGGAATGTACGTAAGTTGGAAATACGGAACCATTACAAGCACTTGTGGAAATACCTGAAGACAGACAAGGAGACTGTGCTGCTTGCCACAGAAGAGCATAACAAATGCTGAGGTCCTTGAGTAAATACATTGGAGGGACACCTGTGTCCTTTACCACCTTAGGTCAACGCAGACATGCAGCACTGCCTACATTAATATTCTCAGACAGAAAGCAATCAGTCCTCTGCCTAAATTTTCCCAAGAAAAAACCACTACCAACCTTACAATTTGGAATAACTCTCTTATGTTAGGTTTTGAGCATGAGAGATTATCAATTTAATTTTATTGTGACCCTGACTTAAATACTCTGTTTTTCTGAAAAAAAAGCTGAACAAAATTCCAAGATAGAGTGTAATAATTACTTGCTTAGATGTGTATTTGCTTGCTCATCTTCTCAACAAATACATATAAAGCAGATAGGTTAACCTATCAAATTGTATCAGATAGCACCAAGGGCACAACTAGCCACAAGTAAGAAATTTGCAAGCCGCAATGCTCTGTTTCCAAGTCAAGACATGAGTCACTTACATTCCTTGGATTACTCAAGAAATGGGTTGTGCTTATAGCATAATAACAAATCGGTAGAGGAGATTATATTTTTGAATTTAATTTAATTTTTCCATTTTCTGAGGGTTTTTCTGGGCAGGTAGGTGTATACCTGTTATTCTTAGCATTCTCACAGTGCAGTTTCTTGTTGAACACAAAGCAGCTTTAATTACTTGTATAGCGCTGTAGTTTTCCCTGTGCTCATCTCTGTCTACAAAAGGAATGTCACACACTCATGATAAGACAATTCCTGGCAGTTGTGATCATATGAATCAGAACTAGAGAACAGACCTGCCAAGAAAAATTCCTGCAAACGGCTGCTCTAGAAAGTCAGTGCCACAGGTAACTGCCCTCCCTCCATCCTTCTCTATTTGGCCCTCCCTGAGCATGCTTCTTGCCTGCAGGAAAGGCAACTGGCACACTTTGGTGGCTTTTCGTGCAAGCCCGCCCTGAGGTGTACTGAGCTCTCACTGTTCAGTGGGCAGAGCTATGGTTTAGTGCCACCGGTTAGCATTTGGTTAACAGGGAGGCAAGTCACAACGTACTGATGCAGCACCCTGTCATTATAGGAGGTGTAGAGTAAAGCTCCTTGGAAATCGTGGTAAAAACAGCCAGTTCATTAAACCAGGAGACCTCATTTAAAGCATCTCAGGCACAGCAAACAAGAAAAGCAAAAAAAAAAGCCCCAAATCTTTATTTTTTCTAAAACAAGAGGCACTTTTCTGTCCCTTATTTTATGTGTATGACTTGCCTGAAAGTAACTGTCATTAATTATTTCTGAGGAAAAAGCATTTTCCAAATAAGAATGTGGAGATGTCAGTTCTTCAATTATTGAACTTTTATCACACTGCAAAGCAAAAACAAAGACGCAACACAACAGATCAGATACCATGCAACTGAAGAAAAGGCCATTTCCAAAGCATCAGTAAAAGTGTTGCACTGTGTCTGCCAGAGAACACTTAGAAAAAATATAGGACTCATAAGAGAATTTTGTGGTGCCTTAGGAATTGTGAGCAGATTAAGCAGCAGAGCTTCCTTGGTTTATAGGTATACATCCCATTAAATAGAAGCACAACTACGCACTAAAATTGAAATCCATAAATCCATACAATAAAATTTAATAGTCAGCAATACCAAATGTTGCCATTGTTCTCCAAGAAGTACCAAAAAGAGATTAAAGGCACAGCAGACACTTTTTTTTTTTGCAAACTGTTTTCCAAGAGATCTTTCTGTTGGTTCTAGACATACTTCAAAAGTGTGCATGCCTTTCACATGACAATGACTACTTCATTATACCATTAAATGTCTTAGGGAAAACTGAGCCTTGAATTGCTCTTAAATCTACTAAATGGCAGAAGGAATTGAGCTGTGGGGCTGGAGGTACATGTACTCCTCTACTGACTGCAAATAAGTGCTCAGGAAAGGTGGAACATCTGCTCTGCATAACCCCATGCCTTTCAAGATAGAAAATATATCCAAACACCTTGCAACAAAGAGACAAAAAGAGACATGAGCAGACCAAAGAGGCAGCTTACTCATCCAAACACAAGGATTTAGGGAAAACAGGCATACAAGGCACTTCCTGCCAATGACAAGGAGAAAAATGAAGACCTGATGGATTTCTGAAGGAATGAATAGGAAAGGTCCGGTTGTCAGGAATGTAAGTATCAAGCACAAGGAGAAAAGACTTCCATCTTAGAAGACGAAAGTGCAAATTCTGAGGAAAATAAGGCTTATGAGAAGACGACATAGGGACTTGCAGATGTACAAAGGAGTGAAACTACTTCTGATCTCACCACATCTACTCTCATGCGAGTGTTATAAACAAGAAAGATTACAGTAAAGATTACTGCAGAATCTTAAAGAACATCTGGCTCTAGCTGGGAAGTTCACAAAGTCCTCCAACCACAGAGATAAGGTCAAAAAGAGGAAAATTATTTCAGTCGCATTTTTACTTATCTTTGAATAAATTACACGAGTAAAATTATTTGGTAATTTTTTTGTATTTTCAAATAATTTTAATATAAATAATCCATATTTTCACCACACATTTATCTTTTGCTGCCATTTTTACCTGCTCAATCCATAAACTTCACAAAATTTTTGGGTACCAAGGACCTTGCTTTTTCTGCCTCTGTAAAGCAGGCTGCCAGCAAAATTAGAAATTATGTATACTGTTAGAAACTCTATATACAGCAAGTAAAGACAATAGGAACACAAAGTATTTTCCAGACCTGTCACATTGGTGAAAATACACATTGCAACTTATTCACACAGTAGTAGCAAGACAATATCGGGAACAGAATTATGCTGTAGTATCCCATTCTGCACAGATCTTGCTAATTACACACAGCCAAATTTCTGCTGGTTTATTTCCCTTTTTATTTTGGTAAGATTTGCCAAGCAAAGATCTCAGACAAGCCCCCAATTCTACCAACTGAGAGCGCTCCAAGAACGTTAGTGCATGTGATGAAAGCTCCAACTCCATCAGTGCCAATGGAAATATTGAGCCATTTGACACTTCATGGTAGCTGGAGCTGGGAGACCAAAAATATTGTCATGATCTGTAAAACCAATGGAGGGAGAAATCACATTCTGTACTCACATAGCCCCATATGTGGCTGCAAAGGGCTCCGCAAGGGGAGATGTCTACAATCACTGCACATCCAAGGCAGGATTTGTGTTTTGAATCTAAAACTTGATCACACAATCAAAATTAATGAGACCAATGACCTCAATAAACTTGTAGTGCATTGTTCAGCTATGTCCAACCATAACGGTTAGAAGGGGGAGATGGCTTTGTGTTGTGGTTGTTTTGGGTTTTTTTAACATGTACACAAGAAACCCTTCAAACCCATCAGATATTCATGCGAATCAGCATGCTATGCTGCCATGAAAGGCTTCCTGGCTCAGGGAAGGAAATCTCATAAGCATTCACTGAGCAGTTATGACAGACTGTCTCATTAAAGATACAGCCACCTCACCAAGGACAATGAAACTGTACATCTTCATGTTGACAGTGATGGAAAACAATGATAACCACTGACTTTTGTTTTTCCTGTTACTGTATTTTGAGAGATGAGGAGGGAAAAAATATCTAGGTGCAAACACAGATAATTATGAAATCACTACCAAGTTTTTACTGATTTTGACAACCACGTCAGGAAGCTAAAAAAGTAATGTATTTTTTACAATGGCACATAGTGAAGAGAAGGAAACAATATTCTCCAAATGTTTCAACAGACTTTATAAAACAAATTCCTTCTGAACCCACAGAAAAATATTTCATCCAGCCCATTAAGTAGTTACAAAGTTTCCTCTAAAATAATTTTAGCAGTCAAGAGGGTAAAACAATGAAGTGAATTGTCTTCAGATGTGGGAGAATTCCTGTCACCAAGCATTTTTAAAAACAGGTTGAACAAATATCTGTCAGGAGTAGTTTAGGTGTGTTTGATCATGTCTTTGGGGAAGGGAGAACTTAAGGAACTTCTTCACGTGCTTTTCAGCACTAGAGATCTATAATAGGCATTAAAATATAATAATGCAGCACCCAGGTGCAGTTTCCCCTATAACAGAGGACAGGAGAGAAACTCAGGTCATGTTTCACTCCCCATAACTGTCAGATTTATTTTTTTTTAATGAAAATATAAAAATATGTATCATCTCTGGCAATGACAGAGTATGCTTCCTTCCTCCTCCTCTGAAATGGCTTGGTGCACCCCAGGGTGCACAGACATTGAAGTTGTTTAATTCTAACATGAGAAGAAAAAATTTGGTAGTTCCCTGATCTACCAGTCTAACAAATGCCGGGGTACAGTGACTGAGACACATACCTTGATAACAAGCACTGAAATGGATTACGGTTACTAAAAGTCGCCTGTATTTTATTTCCGCATTTTTTTACATAAGTGTTCAAGAGCTCAGCTGAAATTAGTGGCATGATTCAAGAAAAATTGGGTTGCCACATTGATGTACAAGAGGTCAGACTAACCACTCATAATGATCTGTCTGGTCTTTACATTCATGAACTGGCAGTCACTGAGGGAGCTCTACAAATGTGACAAAGACTTCCATTTCCAGTGCCTTAGTACCAGAACAAAGGAAGCAGAGGGTGATGAACAACACTGGTAAATGAGATATTCAGACAACAATAGCTTAAAGGGAAAATCTCTGCCTTGAAGAGAGTTATGGTAGTGCAGACTTCCTTCCTTCTAACTACCTGCTTCCAAGTATTATCTTCTGAAATGGCATTATCATTCTTTAAAAATTGTAAGTGAGGCTTTGTTGCTATCCAGAGCACTTCTAATATTTTAGCTGAAATTAATACAGGTGCTAATGTGGAAGGATAAGGATTATCTGTTCTGGCTTCAAGGAATACAAATGGTGAAGTATTCTTCACAAAGAATGATAATGGCACTCATAAATGAAAACTTTGGAAATTAATTGCTTGAAAACTAAAAGCCTGCCTTGACAATGTGTCATAAAATGTGATACTTCCCTTGTAGCTAGCAACTCTGATTATTTCTCTTTGAAACACTGTCAAACTAATGTGTTTAAAAGAGAGTAAGAGACTAGTACAAAAAAAAAAGTGAGGTATTTTGCAAATTATGGATGTCACTGCAAAAGAAATAATTCCATATATTACTTCATAGCTTACTATTTTTTATCAAGCAAAATTCTGCTTTTTTTTTTTTTGAAAATGCAGGATCAAAGACTATATACATGGTTCTAGCAGAAGCTGCTTTAATCTGTGACGATTGATAACAATGCAGGGCCCAAATTAAAGTTACGCCACTGATATGAAATGTACTATTACTGCTAAATATGAGGGTTGAGTAAACCTGCAGACTTCTGCTGAGTGCTATAAATACCAACCTTAGTTTCAAGTGTAGCTATGGGAAGTCCTATCTGTTTTGTGCAAATTATATGCAAATCATATGTGAAACAAAACTGTAATGAACATTGCCACTTTTGAACACTAACAGTAAGGACAGAGTCAACTGAAACAGGTACAGTTTTGGTTGGGTTTTTTTTTTTAAGTTTTACTATTAAATTATTTCCCTTTCTCATAAATTATTCTTGGGTGTGAAAAAAGCACACTTTTGTGTTCTCCATGGAAAAAGCGTTGTGGGGTTTTTACTTAAAAATTGGGGAGGGTGTTGTCAGAATTGTAAGTAATGACTTCAGGATTTTTATTTTATTCTTTACCTTCTTGGTTATAACTAATCTTCATTATACTATAACCACTTCTTTTAGACACGTCACCTAAGATGGTACCTGCTGAATCAATCTATCTAACTTTTAACCTTGCCTTATAAATATAAAAATTGGTCAGAAAGCATCTACTCTCTGCATCTCAGGGACTTTAAAAAGTCATTCACACAGAAAATTGGTGATCTGACGGCTCAGGAAGACTGGTTTCAGTTCCCTAAAGGAAATAAATTGGTGTCTTGGTTACCTCTGTTAGACAGTGAAAGATCCTCTCTGTGAAAAGGCAGAAAGAATAAAAATGTTGACACAGATCAGAACATTCAGAGTTGATAGAAATATCAACTACTGCCAGGTGAAGCACATATGACCTGGATGGGAAGGTCAGCACAGCAGAAATTGGCATTATAAGGAATGCAGATGTGGTACAGAACCTCCAAACCAGAACCAGGCTACTGAAACAGAAGAGTGGGAGACACGTCTTAAAATCAGTAATTTATTTGTCAGCAACAAACATCATAATGAAATGAAAAATAATATGAGAATAAAAGGAGTTCCTGACTTCTGAAGATTAATTTCACTCAATTCAGCCCTGATTCAAAGTCTGTTTAAGTCAGACACTGTCTTACTGTTGGTTTAAATAATCTTTGGCTCAACACCCTCTCTGAATAAAATCACTATGTAAGCCTTAATTCTATGAAAATTGTATAAGGGCATAATGATAAAATCATATTACTATCACTAGGAATATCACCTAATTTCAAAGAAAAAAAACCAACAAAACTTAGTAAACTCTCTATAGCCAATCCCCCCAAATCCAATTACTTCAGCATTTTCAGGCCCAACTCCACCAGAAACAGGAGAAATTGCTGAAGAAGCAAGCACAGAAAAGTTGTAACTTGCTGGCCTTCTCTTTCCGGAGCAAAACCTTTGTCATCTGTAAAAGAAAGTCCTTTCACCTGGGAACTTCTGACTGAGAACATCTGTTTCTGAGACACAGAAACACAAATAAAGATAATAAGGAAGAATGCAGGGAAAACCAATAGCAAACAGATAAAAGTCAAATTAAAAAAAAAATAATCCGGAAGCAACAGAAAAGTCAGTTCTATTAGAAAACATAGATAATGAAAAAGAGAAGATGATGTAGAGAGCCAAGGTTTAAAACAACGTCTATAATTTACACCACAACTCAGATATGAAATTTGAAACAAATATGTTATTAGCACAAAATGTTAACCCAGCAAACAAAAGTAGAATAATTGAGTCTTATAGACATAGACTTCTGGAAAAAGATTTGCAATATTTGTACATTCACTAGCCTGCCCCGTTAATAACTCTATTATTGAAAACATTTACACTATTTAAACAAAACACTAGTGCTTGTCACGTATAAATATTATATTGGAGAGGTTTATGTATTTAACATCCAAGTTATGAAGTACTGCTTAATGTTTCACATAATTCTTCAAAGATGGACTTTTGGGATACGTCATCTTGAACTTGTGGTCAGCAGAAAGAAGCTCATTACCTCTGTGTCTCACCTTAATCCCTAGTCAGTGAGAAGTACGAGTACTAAACTACTTTTCTTTCTGTAACAAGAACGCTCACCCATTCAACACCTTGAGAGGCAATAAAAGGCTCAATGGAGGCAGATATTTTTTCCTGATACAGATTGGATCACCAGACAGGGGAAGATTCCCAATTCAGTGAGGTGTTAGCAGATGTGTCACATACAGAAGAGTACACTTCATCTACCACAGGAACATTTCAAT
This sequence comes from Psophia crepitans, assembly GCA_013399095.1. Classification (NCBI taxonomy): domain Eukaryota; kingdom Metazoa; phylum Chordata; class Aves; order Gruiformes; family Psophiidae; genus Psophia; species Psophia crepitans. The sequence goes on along the minus strand of VWZZ01001349.1, from coordinate 432,207 downwards.
CTACAAACAATGAAAAAATCCATAATCTCAAAGGAGGATTGTCAAAACAATCCTCTGAATAAGCAGAAAGTGAATAAGCTCCAGAGGAGAGAAAATGAGCAAGAAATAAGCAACCATGGAGCTTGTAATGAAAGCTGAGAGAGGAACTGACTACAAAAGCTAACTCACCATAAGAAGACGAAACATCAGGCCATGCTCCTATTTGTACCAATACACCCAAAGCCAGCTGTACTCAGCATATACCTAAAAGACATCCCTGTCCAACCAAGTGGGGATCACCTGTGAGACCAAATCCAGCAAAACCTGCAAATCTCTACCTCCACCACCCAAGGCTCAAGGTCTTTACAACCTTTGTGTAATCCTTAGCCAGGTCTAAAAGTTCTCCAGCATCCTTCTGTCTTTTACTGGAAGAATTCAACCGAGGTGCAACAGTCCTCTTCTGTGAAGACGAGGAGGTTCAAGGCAGAGTCACATCTAAAAACATCATAGAACTATGGGAGAGGTAACCTCTGAAACTGAAGGACTGGGGTACACTCAGAGGTATCCAGCTACATGTGTTCAAAAAATAACAGAGAGTATTGTCCCTAGATCCACATCAGAGAGCTGGTTTTGCAGGAATTAGGAGACTGAATTTCTTCCAGGAGCCTGCAATAACCAAGAAGGACCTCTAGTGTGCACTTCAGAGAGAAACTGAACCTTAGGATGAACTCCTGAGGCTTTGTCTAAACATAAACAAATCATTCATGAGTACCTTTGACATAAAATCTAAAGCAACAATCAGACTCTGGAGATTCTTAATTTTGCTTATATGAAACTCAAATATTATAAGGTTTTATGTAATATTATTTTACTATTATATGCTATACCATATTAGTACTGTATAATATCATATAATACCATTTATTTTACTTGTATTCTATTGACGATTTTTAGAATACATTTCAGAAGCTCTGCAGAAGATTGGGAGCACAGGCTGGAAAAAGATACAATTGTTCAAGATGGAAAAAGTACCAGTGATGTGATAGCAATTTGTATTGTCCTTACAAGTTTAAGGATGAATATGAAGCCCTTGACAGACTAGTCAGCAATTTAAGAAAACTACTACCAAGGCAATTTAAGTAAACTAGTATCAAGGGCTATATTAAAAACAGGAATAGCAAATTTACTTACAGCTTTTAGAAACAAAAACACCTAGTCATGCTCAGGGACTGAATGGAGAAAAGTCAACTCAGGTAAGAAACGCCCAACTGGAGACCAAAGCTCACAGGGGTGCAAGGATCCTTAAAGCAGAGTCACATCCTCAAGGGCTGTCTAAACCCACAATGTAATCAGATACAGGTTACAGGGCAAATCAGAAGAGTATTCAAGAGCTATCCCCAGTGAACTAAAGCTGGTTCTCACTTCATGGCATTCTTTATTAGAAACATAGCTTTATCAATACCTGTTCTTCCCAGAGGCAACCTAGACCTTGGCTAGATACAGGTCAATACATAAACCCACTTCCACCTTTTTAATTCTTCTTAAAGTGGAGCATAAGTTATTGCAATATAAGAAAAATTACTGCATCATATTAAAACTCAAAAATAGAGAAATAAAACAAAGGAATATTGAGACAAATGTCTCCTTGAGTTTCATTTCAGGTGAATTCACAGGCTGACAAACAGAAATATTTATGCAATTTTGTTTTGGAGTAGCAAAACTGATGTTTATTATGAAAATACACAACAAAACCAATTTATCAATAAACAGGAGGAGATACAGAAGTCATAAACAACAACCTGTCCTTGGAGAAAAACAAAAGAAAATGAACTCTAAGGTTTTATCCAAGGACTATGCTGAGTACAGTATCTAATAAACCTTGAGGAAGCATAATACATGAAGGAACTGTTTTGTGTTCCTTTCCATAATGAAAAACATTGTACAGTACCAAAAAGAATGGATAACTGGAGAAGGGAAAAGTCTGAGTCTCACTTCTGTTTTCCTATGTTACTTCTTGTATTTAATTTTACAAAAGGAAAACTAAGCACTTGCATTTAAGTACCACAAACATTAATAAACATTCAAAAGATCACAGTGAAAGACTTCCATCTCAAAAATTAAGGATCTAAAGGCAAGCTTTCATTGAGAGCCTGAAAAAGAACCCAATAAACACAACAGAGAGAAATACCAAAACAATGCTCAAAAATGATCTCCACTAACAGAAGACAAATTTATTCAAAGTGTTATGACTCTCCCATCTCACCCCCATGCTGGTATCACTGGGTACAATGTCACGGAAATGACAGAAGCAGAGCAACAAGGGATTTGTTTCTTTGATGTTGCTGTTTTAAGCCGCTCATGGCCTCTGCCAAAGTAGAGTCAAGGAAAAACTAACATTCTGCTGTACAGGTGGAGCTGTGCCAGGGATGAAATACCCGCACAGCAAGAACAAACTCATGAATAAAAATCCACCACCTCTCTGCTGCTAACCTTCCCCGAGTCCATCACAAACATCTCTGTTCTTCAACTGTGTTAGCAGCTGTCTACCTGTGGGAGGAGCAGAAGAAAGCCAGGAGTGAAGAGAAGGCATCTCAGGGGAGTGCAGAATACAGAGCAAAGGTAAGAACAGAGGGAATAGGGTTTTTTCTTTGCTTTCTGCTAGCAAAGTACTAAAAAGAAATGCTTTAAAATTCGGAGTGTCACTGAATCACTTCTGCTAGTGATCTCAGCAGCCATAACTACTAAATATGTTAAGTCTTGACAAAAATGGGAGTCTCCTAAGAAAAGAAAAAAAAAAAAAAAAAGAAGAGCATTGCAGAAATCAGTGCTGAGAGCCACTCCTGAACCAAAGCCTCAGCACAACATTAAAGAGGTATGGTATTGTAGAAGGTACCATCTGTTGTATTGAAGGGCTAGTTAGAGGCAAAATGCTGCTCTAGCAAGACACTTTATACCTCAGCCCTGAAAGCTAACACCTTCTTGAGCTGACCAAATCTCATTTAATCTATATCTCTACATCATATTCAGCCACAGGTGCTTTGTGCACTCAAAGAAAGAACATATATGCTTAGGTGGAACCAGCCTTTACACCAGGTCACTGTTGGTTTCAAAAATAGCAGCTACTCTTACATTATCTACTACCAGGACCTGATTAATCACTCCATGTGCAATACAGAGTAATTTTTTTTTTCATAAGTCATAAAAAAATACCCAGAAGCTTCTCACAGAATAAGGACTCCATGCTGTTCTCCTTCCCTCTCCTGCTCACATGTTTTGGTTGACTTACAAAAACAGCTGTGGAAGGTGTGAGATCTATCCCAAGGTTAGTCACTCTTCTTGTAGGATGAAAAGGTTTCCAGTCCAGCTTCATAAAATTGAGAAAACCAGCTGACCTTGGATATGCTACAGGCAATTAATGGGCAAAAAAGCTGTACTTCCAAGCCCCTGAATGCTCATCAGCCTGATTTAGCTGGAGCAAGAAGGATCTGTACTGGTAAAAAGGAACTGCATAATGCTACACCAAAGGGAGACAGACAATTTGTGATTCCCTGAATTACCCCTTCTCCTCTTTCCTTGACATCAAATACACTCAAGTAAACAAAATCTATCTATACGGATCAACTATTAACTACTAATGAATATCATCATTATATTTGGCTACTTAAAAAAAAAAAAAAAAGAAAAACCCCAAAATTCTCAAACTATTTTATTTTTAAAAAACATATCAAAATGTATAGTTCCCAAAGTGGGGGGAAAGGTAATTCACACAGCTTTGATGTTAGAGAAAATAAGATTTTTCTCTTGAACTTTTCTTGAACTTAACCTTCTGTTTCTAACTTCTAGTCAACTTTTCTTCACTTGTCTAATAATTCTGTGCATTTAAGATTCAGCTACTTGCCAAGCAAATAGCATCTGTTTAAACAAAGGAAGAGATTAGTGGCGTCTACTGTCTATGACAGGGAAACAGCCAAGCTTTGATAAAACTACTTTTCAAGTTTGCCTTTACTGTTGTCAAAAACTGCAGCTGTTCCCTCCAACTTTCTTAAGTCTTAAGCTTTCTCATGCAACCTTGAATACTTAAGAAGCTGCAAAAGTTGTTCCAGACACTTGCAAACTTTCTAAAGTAATGCATTTCAAAGTGAGTTCCTTTTTACAGGTAGGCTCATTTAATGTATGTTAGTTAACTTGAAGGTCACTCATCTGAGAAATCTTTCTTCTAGAGGTAATACCATACAGCTGCATGAAAAAACTAGAATTTATAGGTGTTAACTAGTTAACCCATGTAGATATTCATATCATAAGGGTGAAATCAAAGTAAGAAATACATTACCAACTTCTAAATGCAACAAAACTTCACTTCTTTAATATCCAGATTTATTTTCCTATAATAAAGTCAAATTTAAAATGTTTTCTAAAAAAAAACCCACAAAAAATATTCACTTGTTTTTTAATCTTTTCCTGTGAGTTTCCTTTATAATAACAACACAAATAAGACAAAAGAGTAGAGCACTGTCAATTATCTAAATCTGAAACTGATTATACACTCCTCACTTTTCCCTTTTAGTGGGTTTAAGCAGTTCTTTATTCTCTTAGCCTGAATGAAGAGTGATTAAGAAAAATCTTTCCAGGGTGAGGCAGCAAAAGTAGCTGTTCTTGCACAGGTCAAATCAGCCCTAGGAACGAAAAACTGAGTTCTAATACTCAAAAAGATCCTGAGGATACTATAATACTGTGAGGTTACTTTTTCTTATCTGAGGATGCAAGGAATTCCTGAATTTTCCTTCCTTTAGTCTTACTACTGATGTTATAAATGAAAATTTCCTACTCAGTAAACTCTATTGATTATTTAAGTGCCTAGACTTGGAGACAGGCAGACAATAAGTTTTGCATTATAGTGGTATGCACCGACACAGATTTAAAAGTATTATCACTCTTGCACAACAACATTTAGATCATAAGATCACTAGAATTTGTAGAATAGATTTCAAATGGAAAAATTTATGAAAATAATGATGTAAAAAGTTGATGTAGTTATGACAAAAAACATTCAGACTCTCCAAGTGTTGATGCAACTCAGAGAATCTTGCAAGACACTAATTAATGCATAACAGGCTATAGTCTCACAGGCACAGAAAAATCCAGTCAATTAGAAGTGAAATACATGACTCTAAGGACAGCTCAAAGATCTAATGGAAATGAAGATGAAGGGAGGGAACCAATGAAGACTAGAGAAGATGAGTTAAAGCTTAGAGAGAAAAAGATAAAGGCAGCAAACCAGAATGAGTAATTGCTAGCTACAGGGGCTGAGGGGTGTGAGAAAGTCTTTATCAATTATAGAAAAGAAAACAGAGCAGAGCAAAAGCTGGGAGACCCGCCCTGCACTTAGCTAGGTGGGTGCCCCTTTCTCTCAAATTAATGAGGTGTTGCATTAGTACAGCTGAGAACAGATTTTTGCCCCAAGACTGTAACAATTCCCTGACAGTGACGGTCTCATGGCCTCTAGAAACTCCCAAGGGAAAGAGTGGAAACTACTTTCCTTCAGTTAATTAAAAAAATATGTGGAGGGAGAACTCTGGAGAGTATATGGTAAGGAAAAGAACTGGAATCACCAAAGGACAGATATCTTATTTTTTATCTCTAATTTTTATTCAGCATGATTTCAATTCACAGGCTTATCAGCAGATTGTTGCTCACTGTCAATTTTTGTTGAAGGTGCAGAAGATACAGTATCTGTAGGGAGAACAGATCAGTGATCATTCTGGGCCAGATGAAACAATGCCGACTTACGCCACCTAACTATATGTTTGTCATCTAAATGACACTTAAAAATACCTCACCATTATCCATAACAATATCAAGTCAGATTTGTAGCTTGCGCCTTTTCTGAAGCATTCAGCAAAGAAAGCATATTTAAAAAAAAAACAACCAAAACCAAAACCTTCCTTTATTCCATACGTAGCCCACATAAGATGCGCTCAGAATTGCAGTCTGTGTTTTGGGGAATCATTATTATTCTCTCAGTGTTCTTCTGGAAAGGGAATAAAAAGTGGATGAAGAGATCTGGGTAAGAGGCAAGGCTGACGACCACCAGACAACTCAACATGATAGGAAGGAGCAGTGCAGTCTCTCTGCATAGCAATTACACTAAAGCTCCCACAACCCAAGACCTTTATCAACAAGGACAAGACCTTTATATGCCAGGGCAGCTGAGCATTATCTTTAGCCTTAGATATTTGCAATGATTGTAATCCTAGGGACTTCATCTGCTGTCTTATTAAAGTTTGCCTTGATGTCTAACAAAATTGTCCATTCTCTAATTTAAATTGAATAACTCCTCCTCAGTTGTCACCATCTAATGAAAATAATAGGCAACTACTCTGAACTCTTTATAAATTCATAGACATCTATCAAAAATCCACTCTCAAGCCTGAAGATGTTTGTTTCTCTAGACTCTTTCCTCCGTGGCAATTATAATTTCTGACTCTTCCATCTCATTACTAGTATCTGTCTGGTTTAATAATTTCTTTGAGAAACATGCTTCCAAAAATCAATATTTCTGTTGAGGGTGCAGTACACAGGCCAGTTCATTGTTGCTGAGTGAAGAAGAATCATTTATCTTTTTTTAACATTATACCATAATTGTGTTAGCTTAATTTACCATTCACCATTTCTGCTAGTGATTTCTCCACTGATGGAAGAATACCCATATTCAGTTCTCTCCTGCAGATTCTAATATTTCTCTCCCAATTTGTCCTTTTCCTTTTTTATGACAACCACCAACCACAGCTGCACTGTACAACAATAGAGCCCAAACTGCCCAAGCAAGAATCCTCTCACTCCAGGCCAGACTTGCCAAGCCCAAAACCTTAAGTATAAGACAAATGCCAAAGGCTCGCTTAGAGCAAGGGCTATATTTTACACGTGCATAGCACACTACTGAGTCCTCACTCAGCTTTCCTGATCCCACCAGCCAAAATGTGTCTGTGTAACCTTTAACATACCAGGAAGCTGTGCCTGGCTTAAGGACCTGGGAGCAGTAGTAAACCACCACGCAGTTTTACAGTGAGGAGCATGACATCCCACAGGCCACTGCACCACATGGATCTCCACCTGAGAGCACAATATCCCGCCGACGCTCCCTGCCCCATGCCTTCCACGTCCTTACTGTGCACCACAGGGACATACACACAAGCTAAAGACAAATGAAAGGTCCAGCAAAGGGAACTCTCCATTTTTAGAAAACAAGCACAGTCAGGGCTGTACACCACATCTCTTCTCACACCTTGCCAACATATGCATGCATATTAAAAATCAGAATAATCCTACTAAAGGTACCCAGACATAGAGGAAAACCTGCCCCTCAGTCTTCCTCTCAGTTTTGCAGTGGCAGCACTCGCTGGCGGTGCCTTCTCCTGACACCACTACGTTATTTGTTTATGAACACCGGGAGGAGCAGCTGAATAATACCAAATAGCTGCACTTGTTCCAGTCACAAGCACTCTGCATGGTAGCTGGGGATTAGAAAAATTTATTGAACAACTGCTGTAACTTAGCACTCCCTGACATACCAGAGTCCTTCTGTATATTATTACGCTCCCCAGATCATGGACCGCAACGCCTTACAGCAAACTCTAATTTCAAAGACTGGTAAAAACACACATATTTACTGTATTTTATATTGAATTTACAGTATTAACCACACGTGTGCTAGAATAATTTCTGGCTGAATTTTCTTATAAAATTCTCAGGAAATACACATAATCACAGACAACACTTTTAAACAGAGATCAGGTATGGCACATACGTGTATGTATATCTGTGTGACTAAAATTTCTAAGCAACTGCTGCACACATGCTTTCTTTCCTATTTCTACTAATATTAATGGAGGGTGTCTTAGAATATTATCTGTATGTTATTTGTTCCTAACACTGATTTCCTGAATTCACATATCATATCAGCCCAACCACTGAAGGGCACAGCATGCTGATATATAATTATAAAGCTGAAGCTGGAGGTTGTCACTTGGTGAAGAACAAGCTACAGTCACTGAAAATTTAGAAAATAACTTCTTTTTTTTTTAAATGGAAGGAAAGTATCTGATTCCCCTCAAGAGGATGTGAAGATCTAAGGGTTCCATGCTATCAGTATCACTCTTACAACCATTTTGGTATTTTTAAAGACTTTCTATTGCCTTCAACATTTCAGTCAAGTCCTATAACTCAATGCAGATCTCCTATTCTAGGTCTTTGTAACATTAATGATTCTATTCTATTCTATTTAAGACTTATTTGAGTCCTAAAGGTATCTTTTGGATGAAATGTAGTCCCTGATGGCTTTCTGCATTCTCTATGAATTTTTCCTATCTAGTTATCACTATTAGCTTCAAGTGCAGCTCTCTCCCCAGGCTGAGAATTATTAGGTCAGAAACACTACATTAAATCAGCTACCACGTTCTTGTCACCAGAGCTGTGCTGGGTGGCTCTGAACTGCATTGCATTATGCACTTTAGACCCACTCTCAAGCCACCAGCATCCTTACCGTGTCACCAGCCCTCCTGCTCTTAGGAAGATTTTGCTCCAGAGAAGGGTGAATGCCATGGAATAATGGACTGCTGGATTTGTAGCTGCAAACAGAGGAATTAGAGAACTAGCAATGAACAAAATAGAGTTGGTAACGTAAACTTCACTTACTTTTCACATCCACAAAGGTAATCAGGTGCCTCTAAAAGTGGAAAGCTTTCCACCACCTTTCAGCAGCCTCAGCACAAAGTTTCAGCAAATTGTAGAAGCCTCTTTTCAACCAATGTAAGAATAATTTAGGATGGGAGGTACTAGAAGCAGGAAAACACAGTCACTGCATGCATTCAGTTTCCAGGGTCTTCACTGGGTTTTACATGCAATTGGTGACAGTGTCATTCAAGTATGAATCACACTTATAGGCAGATTTGCAGATTGAAAATTGCCTTTCAAAATTACACTCCACCTTCTTGCACACAAATTTCTCAGATCTTGCAGAATACATTACTTTTAGTGTAAGTTCAGGTAAGATTTGGGGCAAAAGTGGTTTAATATTTGATATCAGAATGACTCTCTACTCTCTAATTGCAGTTTGAAAGATGTCAAGGAGGATGGATAACACTGTCCTCTCAGTTCCTCCAATAAATTTAGTTATCTCACTGAACTCCGTGGAAGTGAAAATAAAAGAGGATTTCTCACTTTTTTTTTTTTTTGTCTAGCACGGAACTTTCCAAAGTGGTGCAATATAAATCATACTCAGTCATGCAAACCCATGTATTTGTATTTCAGAAAATCTCAGGCTCTGTTGGGCTAGTTGGGTTTAAAGGCCAAGGAGCCCTTCTAAACTGACAGCATTTGCATTTGCATGGTTGGAGAGGTGTTTTTGCTGATTCAGGCTTTCTGAAACTCAAAAGGGCAAGCGTCAAAAAAAAAATCTCTGTGCTGCATCCAATTAACCAATTATCTAGAGACTCAACATATTTGGTAATATTATGTTCAGGAAGGGAGTACAAATATCTTCCTTCCTTTTCCTTGCTGTAGATTTCAAGTTACTTTTATGACATGGCAGTAAATCTGAAAATAGAAAAAGCATTGAAAATATATCACTCCATGAAATGGAATTATTTTATTTCCAGTCACACGTAGTACTTTGAAGGTGAACTCTATTTCATTTTCTGATGGTACTCTTTTCTTTCTATTTTTGAAAGCTTTGTGCATGGGAGAACAAAGGGAAAGGATTTATTCCCTTCAGATGTAGTTAGAAAAAGGAAAATACAATACAGTAAATGCAGACTAGATCTGACTAAATAGGTATTGTTCTACAAGAAAAGACAACATTTAATCTCTTGAAAGCAATCTGACACTAATAACATTTGTTAAGAAATCTACTTAGCAGAGCCCAGTCAAAATGCTCTATTTAGCACATGTAATTTTTTATTATTCTTCTAGTCATGTATTGGTGTAAAGAACTTACGAAGAAACCAAATGCATAGGTTATAGGCTTGACAAGGACCTCGAGCAGACAAGAGACCACTCCTCTACTATTTCGGGCAGCCAAGTTGTTTGATTTGAGTCATAATCTTGGCAAGCTCTTAAAAAAATTATAGGTTGGCTGCCCCTGCAGTCCTGTTGTGGAGCTGGTCCAGAGACACATTTGTCTCACAACAAAAAAGCTTTCCATTAATTTCCATCTTAAATTCATTCGTTTAGTTAATGTATCTCATTTCTTTCTACAGTTGTTTAATTTTTATTTCCTGTATTAAGTAAATACTTATTTTGAAGTTTAACTGGTTTATTACAAGTTACTTGAATTATAAATGGTTATACTATGAATTATAAATGATTATATTTTAAAAACCCAAAGGTTACCTTTAATTTTTATGGGAGAGGTTAGTATTGTTTTCTGTTGCTAGATAACACTGAAAAATATTTAAACCCCAAAATTAAAATTTGCAGCTGGATTGTAAAGACTGGATTTCAAAACTGCAATATTTGGTGTGGCAAACTTAAGTGTTATCCAGGGAGAAACTCCTTGCTTTATACCCATTAATTCCAACTGCATCTCTTAAAATTTGAATTAAATCACCGGTCAGAAATCAGTGCCCCTTTGCCCAGGGATGTATTCTGCTTCATTAAGTAAATTGATCTCAAGGACTCCAGTGCCTTCTTATTCTGCAACTTCTTGGTTACATTGTACTTTAACATTAATATTGCGGCTAGATAAATAGTCATAAATACAAATGTTTAAGACTTCCAGCCACAGGTCTCAGCATTTCCTAGATTGTAATAAATAATTCTTGATGTTTCCTAGGGGTATGGAAGAGGCAGTTATTAAGGCCTGCCAAAAAGGAAATGCTGTAAATCCCATAAGCACAAAATATTACCTATTCTAGCAGAGATATAAAGATTCACTGGAGCAAGAATGTGTTTAAAACTTCCTCTGAGCGTCTGTGTCAACAATCACGTACTACAGGCATTGGCAAAATTTCTCATCTCACCCTGGAGATACATCAGCACCTAATTTTTCTCCTGTCAAGACTTTCACCTTACTTTTTCTCTGTTTGCCATTTCTTCCAACCCTCTAAATATTGGTATCCAATTGCTCAGCTTCTGCTTCAGAAAATCATATTCTCTTCTAAACCAATAACCAAATGGTCAGAATACTCACCTATTTGGCAAAGTCTTGATTCTCTGCTTTTCCTGGGAGTGTGTAATCCCCCACTTTCCATGCTAGTGCAGCCTAAAGAATGTTCCAGAATTGTATGAAAAAGAAGAGCAGATGTGGGAAAGCCTTGCATCGGAGCATACTTTAACTTGGAGCACGAGAGGAGTTGAAAATCCTGAAGAGGAGGAAGTAGGGGCCTGGTGTCCTACATCCCGGAAGATGTACCTCTGTAAAATGGGGTGGGGGACACGCTGTAAACAACAATAGTTGCTCAAGATCCTGGGAGCTAAGGTTCCCAAGTCAGCAGAGAAACACTCTTTTCCAGATCCAAGTATGGAACTCATGACGCCATTTTTTAAACGCGCTTGATGTGACCCTCCCTCCAAGCCTCCCAAGCCCCACAGAGATGGGGCTTCTGATCCCGCTCCCCAGCATCCTTCAGGCAAAGTCAAACTCATTAGCTCAATCACTCTCTGCTGTCGTTGAAAACAATTAAAAAATGCTTGCACCTTTTCTTCCACCAGAAAAATCACATAAGAGAAGGACCAAAGAGCAGGAAGCTGTACATTCTTCAACCAGAGCCTCTGTTTGCAAAGTTCACTGTGCCAATGACCTTAGTGCAATGGAGGGTATCAGGCTCTAAACCCTTTGCAAGAGAAAGGCCTTCAAAAGGGTCATGCCACATTTTTTTCTTTTTTTTTTCTTTTTTTTTTTTTTTTGGTGGCATTTGCAGCAGTTTAATTTAGTATACTAGATGCAGAAAAAAAAGAAGAAAAAAATCCCCACAACTTTTTTTGGCATCTAACCTTTCACATGGACCACACAGAGAAATAAAGCGCCTATTTTGGATGTTTTGAGTTCTGAGTTCCGCTATGCTATACTTGGTCAATCTGGCCAACAGCATGTTTCTCTGCTTAAGCCCCGAAGGGAACTCCAATAAGAAAAAGGTAACCTCATCCTTGGCAAGCTTCTCTGTTTACTTTCCTCTAGGAGATCCCTTCATCTCAGGCATCCCAAGAGCACTGCCCCACATTACTCTGGATTTCTTCCACATCAGTCATAGACAGTAGAGGAAACATGGTCAGACAAGGATGGATTTCTCTTCTTGAATGGTAGTTAGGATTCTCTCCCAACTCCCACATACCACAATGCAGAATCTGCAGGGACTTGACAGAATTCCCAAGACCTGACATAACTGTTTTGATCATAAAGCAACTACAATGGGACACTGAAGAGATGACCACATAACCATGTGATATTGGATCTTATGTAAAGTGGACTTTTTCTGATTCAATAAGCTATCAAATATACAACCCCAAACTCTGCAAGAAATACACATCCACAAACAATTCCAAATCTGAGCACAGCTTGGTTTGACCAGCCTACCTGAATCCACATTCAAACATGACAGACATATCTCTACAACTGATTAAAAGAAATCTGAAATTATATATAAAACAAAGTAGTTAATTTTTTTCTTGGAATGTTTTCCTGAGCAATCCTCCTACTTCACGATAAAAAAAAAAAACCACCAAACAAACCAAAAACCTCACCCCCCCAACAAAACCAACCTACTTCCGTAAGACAGAGAAGTTATTTTCTGCTTTTTATGATCAAGATACAAAAAAGATTCACAAGAGGACGGTTCGTTCTCTTCCAAGGCTTTTTCCAAGGCAGTCCACTAAGTGATTTGACTTTTTTTCTCATGATGTCCTTCCCTTGCTAGTGCCGATTAGCACTGATTCTGACCCCAGTTCACCTCAGTTATATAAAAATATGGTCTTGTTGAGAGGCCATTATTAATGGCAACTTAGTCCTCATGCAGAAGATCACTGTTTTATGTATGGAGAAGATACACAGAGAGAGGAATGGAAGAGACCCCACTGCATGTTTTTCAAAGCTCTCTCATACTTAGGTCTGAATAAAATCACTAGACTTTCCTGTAAAAACACACTTGTTTCCTTAATGTCTAAAATCAACCTCTGATATATAGAATAAATAAAACATTCCTGTAAAATCCAACAAGCTTCTGATCTCCAAGTATCATTTTAAACTTTAAAGAAGAAAACAACTTGCAAAATTTCTTTTAAAGAAAAATAATTGAATTCTGATTCACGGCAATAATATGTAGTACAATAGCTGCTACTAAAATATTATCACTTAACCTGTCACATAAATAATTCTATGGCAACGTAACTCTATTCCTTAGAGAATATTCAGCCCTCAACCCTCAGCAGGTCAGTCTAGGTATCACCTAAGCTTTATTTTGAGAGTTCATTGAGTTCCTATGGCTCAATTTAACCTTTCTGCAGGTGATCTCAGCCAAACAGTAGTTATGTCTGAGCTTTTTCTTGCAAATGTCAGTAATGATGAAAACTGAAACAATTTTAAAAGAATGCACTTAGGGAAGAGAAAATATATCATTAGATCATTATGTCAGTGTTGATTTATTGAATGTTTTTAGAATATGGTATTTGTTATCTCCTTTATTACTGGTCCAGCGTTTACTAAAGGCTGCAGATGTTACCATCAGTGAACTAATGCCCGGTTTATCCTTTATATTTGTGATTCAGCTTAAAAGGTAATGTTTATCTCTTTCTGCTTAATATAGAGTATAATGTGTATCTACCATCCTGGTTTTCTTTCACACTTATTTTTTTGGAAGCAGACATGTTTTGCAGTATCTGATTTCTCTTTCTGACAATTTTGCTTGACAAAATATTTAACAAGGAATCATGGCTCCTCTTACCATCCTCATGGATGACGAGAGAGTATGAGATATCTGACTTGCTACCAATAGCACTAGAAATTAAAATCAACCTTGAGAAACACTAATCAAGGTTCGATATGCATTTCTTTAATGGTCTTCACTTGTCAGAACAGGAGTTCTGTGAATACTACTATCTTTAGTCACCAAAGAGCAGGATCACACATGACATCCAGCTAATGCTTTGCTTAGCAGCAGTTTAACACATTTTGCCCAACACCGTCTGCTAAGATGACATTCACCATTGGTAGCTTATTTATTTTCTTTTCCTGTTTTGCACTGATTTAGGGATGAATAAAATGACATTTTCAATGGAATATTTATGGATTTAATTCTAGAAAATGCAGTTTATAACAACATTTTTGTCAACAGGATTGTTATACAGATGTGTTTACAGCTGAACTGTGTATTAACATTTAAAATTCTATTCTCAACTGCCAAATATTTATTGATACACCAACTACTGCCAATAAGAATTGGTGTTTTATGAAGTGTGTCATCCATCTGTCTATTTAATGGAGAAGTAAGATTTTCCAATTAACACAAAAGCTGGCAGCACCTCAGATGTTAATTACAAATACTTTCCACAATTTAATAATTTAAAATACCTTTTATCATGTGGGTTTGTTTTGGTTTTTTTTTTTTTTAGTTTTCGTACCATTCAGCAAAAGTTTATATTTTGAAGCACTGTCAGCAATTTTGGTTTATGCCTCATGGTCACAAACAAGAATGTCCAGAATGCTGCTGTTTTGGGGCAGGCAGGTGGGGGGACACATGTAGGAACTTTCTCTATATTTTTTAGAAGGTAAACATATTCCCATTGGTAATTCTGTCCCCCTGAGGTCAGTGAGATTTTTCTATGTGAGAAGCATAACTCCAACGTATTAAACATAAGTTTCCTGCCAATGGTTTATGTAGCTCTTTTGTGCTTAGCTTCAGCATATCTCTCTCTATTAAAAGGAAAGGTTTGATTCAGTGTTTGTTCTAGCACCAAACATTGAAGGACTCGCATCACAATCCATCATTCTGAAAATACAAATGCATAAGCCAAGGTCTGTAAGTCCTTTTGCAAAAGTATGAAGTGCTAACCATTTATCACTGATAAGACAGGTAATACTGGGACATTAAAAGCTGAAGTGGTTCAGAAACCTTTAAAACAGCACTTTTCCCTACATCTGAGATTAACTGAGATTCCCATCTTCCCCTCAGTACCGTTAATTCTTTGAATCAGAATCCATCATTTCATAATAAGCTATATATTGTAGCATACAAAAGCCCAATTCCGATTTCAGCTTCTAGATACTATCAAAAATTAAAATTAAAAATGGGTTTTTTGGTATCTGAAAAAAACCCAGCATTTTTCTTAAAATGAGAAATACATGCTTCCCTGTCCAAAAGAAATTGTGTAATGTACCTAGCTCACTGAAAATTTGACATCGGGGAAATGATTGCATTAAGCTCCTGAAGGGTCCTACATATATATACACACACATATGACTAAGAAGCAGGATTTGTTTTGAGGCAAAGTTCTTTGTACTTTCCTCTAGTTCTGTTTCAGCATCAAGCTTGGTCACAAAAACATCTTGCATATGAAAGGATAAATAACCAGATAATAAGATAATAATACAAAGCAATAATTATTGTGATTACTGTAACAGCTGAAATATTTCAAGCCGTTAAGTCCTGCCCACAGAAATACATCTTTTCAAGAACACTGATGCTCAAAGTCAAGTAAAGCACACAGGTAAGACTTCTATAATCTCCAGAATGGAAGGCTACTGGACATTACACTTCACATGTCAAAAAAAGACATATGTCTAATGCCTGCACAGGACCACTCCTCTGAGGCCAAAAAACACCCAGGGCATATCCTGATGTTGCAATTTACAATCTGTAGGGACTGACAAACCCAAATGTCATCTTTTTTCCCCGGCTGGCAGCTGAGCACCATGCAGCCGCTCGCTCAGTCCCCTCCGTCAGGAAGGGGGAGAGAATCAGAAGAGTGAAAGTGAGAAAACTCGTGGGTTTAGATACAGACAGTTTAATGAGTAAAGCAAAAGCTGCGTGCACAAGCAAAGCAAAACAAGGAATTCATTCCCCTCTCCCCACGGCAGGCAGGGGTTCAGCCATCCCCAGGGCAGCAGGGCTCCGTCACGCGTAATGGTGACTTGGGAAGACAAACGCCATCACTCTGAATGCTGCCACTGCCTCCCTCTTCCTCTTCCCTGAGCCCCTTATAAACCGAGCATGACGCCATATGGTATGGAATGTCCCTTTGGTCAGTTGGGGTCAGCTGCCCTGTCTGTCCCCTCCCAACTCCCCACACACCCCCAGCCATCCCGCCGGCGGGGCGGTGCGAGAAGCAGCAAAGGCCTTGGCTCTGTGTGAGCATCGCTCAGCAACAGCAAAAACATCTCTGCACTATCAGCGCTGCTTCCAGCACAAACCCAAACACAGCCCCATGCTGGCTGCTGTGAGGAAAATTAACTCTCTCTCGGCTGAAACCAGGACATCAAACAACAACAACAACAATCTCTGTTCAGACTTTTTCTGAATGTTTTTTTCTAAGGTTTTGAGCACAGTTTCTAACATACTCCTTTCTTGGGTAGAACTGCGTATTCTGCACTAACTTATTTATATTAATTTTGCCAATAGAAACAAACCATACAATAAGACATGAAGTGATCTCACCTTGTATGTTCTGATATTTTTCATGTGGGTTTTTTTTTGCTTTTTTTTTTAACAACAAAGGAGCAAAATTTAGTAAAATATTCTCCTCACACGCTTTCCAATCAAATTCCAGAACAGGCTGACAAGAGTTAAATGAGCAACTCAAAAGGTCTCATACAATATCTCTCTGCTCTTTATCAGTAACTAGAATGCAAACATTTTTGCTTGATGTCCAATGTGATAGATGCAACAGTAGATTTTTCTACAGAAATCAATAAATTCCTTTTTCATTTGGATTAATAAAAAAATGAGATCACTAACTCACTGTGGATAGATAAATAAATCTTTACCATCTATAATAAAGGTAGCACGGACAATATATTGGAATTCTTCCAGCAAATGCAGCTGCTGCTTCTTCCAGATAAAAGACCTGAGTCGCTCTCCAAGGTGAGCTTTGCTGTGATCTGGCAGGCCCCAGTAGCACGAGTAGCCCAGATCATTCAGAATTTTTATTAAGCCTGTCAACGACACCCACAACTGAATCTATAGATGGAATAGCCATACAAACTACACAGCACTAACACAATGTGATCTCCTTTTTTAATTCTACAACGAGCAAAACGTGTTTTAAAAGAACCTTTATCAGAGTTTCATACTAGAAACCTAAACCTGTTAGAAAGGGAAGTGTGCTGGAGACTTGCAAGAAAAGGGGACAAAGACTGTCGCAGATATGTGAAATGGGAGCCAGGTGCTCACTTTTGACAGCTGACCTCCTTGCTGACATTAGGACAGGAAAGTGCATGTTAGAGCTCGGCAGAGCCACAAGATAATACCAAGTAGCATGACATCTTTGACTTGCCAATGGGCATCTACACAGACAAGTGGGAAGACAAGACAGAGACCAACAATAAAAACTCATTTGAAAGACTAACTACTGCTGTCAGGACATACTCCACTGAGAAACCTGTATGAAAGATGACACTGTAGAAGCAATGATGGTATAAAAACCCTAGTACAATGGAAAAGAATGGTGTAAATTGGGGAACAATTGTGGTTAAACTTGTAGCATCATGTAGATCTTGGAGATCCTTTACTTCTTTCATGTATACGTGACATGAATAGTTGAATTTCAACATTGTTTAGGAAAAAGCAAGAAGCAAAGTGAGAAAAGCTTGTTTGTGAGGCAGTACACCAATTTACTGCATCTGTTATGTGGGGGACTCTTAAGTTTTGCATTTACAAATAACTTTTTTAACAAAGCAAAGGCAATATTGTTCTCAGCAAGTGATGGCATGCCCACATTCATACTAATGTTCATGCTGCCCTGTATTTGTCATCTGTCAGCCTCTATGAGAGATCTGGTGGAATAAAATTAAGGGGATTCAGTTCCTTCGAAGCACTGACATTCAGGAGCTGCCAGGGGCTAAACACACAGGTGCTGCAGTAGAAATGCACTGAAAGGCAGAAGACAGCAGAATAGCACAGAATAGCACAGAAAATTTGGATATAAAACAAAACACAGAGAAAAGCAAAATCAAAATGACTATGTGGGATACAGTGTAAAATTATAGCCCCAAATTTTCAAATGCCCATGTCTAATGATAAGTATTGAATCTCTTTTTTTGACAGAAATTGGCCTGACTTTATAGATTCCTATACCACACTGTGGGCAAGAAGGTTATAGTACCCTAAGAAAAAAGGCTTATATTTATCCTGCATGAAAGTGCTGGCCCTGTACCACTCAAATACGAAAACAGGATCTCTGTTCCCCGAGATCTGTGCAGTCTTTGTTCACAAGGGTGGAACCTGACTGTACAGTTCATTTCAGAAAAAGATTCAGGATCAGGCTCCATATTTGTGCACACTGGTTAAGTACAAAAGAACATGAAAAGGTTACTTTGAATCTGTTTGTTTAAATGAGTATCTTAATTTTTCTGGGTAAGGGACCAGAAGTCAGGATGAAGATATCTACCAAAGCCAGAGAAACTGAAAACCCCACAGCCAAGTATTCATGAGGAGGGAAAGAGAGAGGGGCATTTTTTGGTACAAAACCACTCCTCATTTATAAATTTTTGAACCAATTTTGCTACAAAAGTAAAAAAGTTATGATGCAATTTTTAAAGTACAAAAAATCTCTCCTACCACCTGGTTAATGTACATGTGATCTCAAACTGTGCACCAGATGTGATGAAACAGAACTTATCTGAGAAATTCCAGTATAATGTTCATCAGCAGGAACACCAGCAGGTCTGAGAACAGCATTTGTCTTGATATGACCAAGCTGTTTGGTCAGCCAGGCCCTTCTGCTGCCCACAAAGGGCCCTGTTAAATGGGCTGTTAATCTCTCTTTAAATGTCTTCACACATTCAACAGGATTGTTGTGCATGTGCACAGTTAAGCATGTGGTTACGTGTTTTCTCTAGGTGAGATGCTTATGTGAATAATGAAGTATTTCAGTGAAGTTGGATTTGCTTGTGATTTTCTTGGTGGTTTACTCTTGACAAGGACAGAAAGGATTTGACATACCTTGAGGGTTTTTAAGATTAAATGTAACACTAAAAAATTTATTATTATACTGAGCCAGCATATGCTACAGTCCAAAGCTCAGACTGGAACCCATGAACATATCCAATCCTAGGTGAAAACACCTATCCTCAGTTAGTTTAGCCTTAAGCAACTCAGCGTTTATCATACGTTAGCCCCAGAGGAATTTTTCAGGGTCCTGGATAGGTTTCATAGTAATGGGTCTGTACCAGCACAGCTGCTTCCTGAATCAATTAATAAAGCTCATTCTGCTGTTTTAAGCGTCATCCAAACCTTTGGATTGCAAAGTAGAGCTTCTCTTTGTATAACACCTTTCACAGGCACCAAGGTTCCAGTGCAGCCAGGAAGGTTGTCCAAATTTTCAAACATTCTCTATTCTTCAAACCTTGGGACATCATACAGATGTCAGGCAACTGAAGCCACACTATGAGGCTTCTGACTGTTTTTATTAAATCACCATCAATGACATACATATCACGTGGATTTAAAATTCTGTAATTGGCATGATTCAAGAAGTAGTGGCCAGTGAGGAATCCTCATGACATGAGGAATTTTTGATTAATATTCACCAAATTAGCAGTAGATCGAGTGCTATTTGCTGCAAAAAGCGTTGAAGAAACTAAAGTCATGCCTCTGAAAGTAGGCAGGAGGAGATAGACAATAAACAATTACAAGATAGCAATAAAATTAGATCAAATAAATGATAACAGGTTAGATCTGGATAGCCGAACCCCACTGAAAAGACAGACTACATTTGAACACAGAATTTCTACCTACCAAGAAACAAACCAGCTGGCTCTATTCTATCTCCACAAGACTGGAAAGAATTTTAGGAACCAGAGAAAATGAGCTCCCACTGTGATAAAACCAGTCTACAGTCTTAACTACAGAAACAGACGAGGAGTAAAGAGAAATAGAGAGCAAGTTTTTACCTTTGCCCACATATTCTGTGGGCTGGTTGTAAAACTGGGTAACTGTAAAACAGTTTGTTTTTCATACTTTCAAAAATTATGTTAACAAAATAAGGTAAGGTACAGAAAAAGATCCACCATCAGGTTTGTAAAGTAGGAAAAAATATCTTACAAATAGAATCTTAAATAACTTGAATTGATTAGTTTATCAAAATGACAATTAAGAAATGTCTCAACTACTACACAAAGCTCTACACAAGGGAAAACACAGAGTACTAAAAGCCTTTGTAACCTAACAAGATAAAAGTCAGATAAATATGAAAACATATTTTTAACTATGTCAATGATATTTCTGCAGAGATTGGTGGTGGACGCTTTAGAATGCCAAGTTTTAAGACTGAGATGGGCTCCCTTCTGGTGATGATAAGCTGTGGTTGACCAATAATAGCAGCACTTGTCAAGGGACAGATTTCAATGGGGATTGGAGGAGTGAAGGTGAAATTCAGTGAGCACATCAGGGATCAGACCGATGATCTCCTTTTGATGAACAGTCACTTATATAGCAGGTCCATTGACCCCAGACCCTTTGAGGGGTCAAGGAAATTGAGGAGGTAGGAGGTAATTATGCACTGTTTTGTTGTAGGCGCTAATCACATGGGGGGGAATAATCAGAAGAATCCAATTTATTAGAGTAGAATAGAATAGAATCATTAAGGTTGGAAGTGACCTCAAGGATCATCTAGTCCAACGATCCCCCCACCACCTATTACCCACTAAACCACGTCCCTAAGTACCACATCTAACCTTTCCTTAAACACCCTCAGGGATGGTGACTCCACCACCTCCCTGGGCAACCCGTTCCAATGCCCGACCACCCTTTCCGAGAAGAATTTTCTCCTCATCTCCAAACTGAACCTCCCCTGACGCAACTTGCAGCCATTTCCCCTTGTCCTGTCACAAGTTATCTGCGAGAAGAGGCCAACCCCCAGCTCGAACACTTCAGCATTTCAAAGTGAATTTGCAGTTTTAATCTGAAGCTAAAATGGGAAAAATCTGATTGCTAGAATGGATACTAGTATCTTCCTCCCTTAGCTATGCATTTCATACCAGTTCTGTAGGACCAGCCCCAGAAAGAAAATTAATGGTCTGATTATACAGTATTGCAGTGTCTCATGTAACAAATGCATGACAGCTTTTTAACCAATACCTGGGTAGCCAACCGGCAAGGGTGGCATTAATGATTTTGCAGAAAGTTAACCAAGTACATCTATCACTTTGTCATGTAGGGTAAAAGAATGCATCAGTCAAAAAATAAGAGGGGAGCAGTCTACGCTTCCTTTTTTAGGTACTGATGAAATCTGCTCTAGGAATCGATACAGCTGGAGTGATGAACTACACTCAGGCTGATTAAAAGTAACAGGGATGGAAAGGGGAGGAGCAGGGCCGGTGACTGACCTGCAAGTAAAGAGAAGGAAGCATATTACAGGTCAGCAAAACACCAGGGAGTTACTAAAAGCCTATCCAACAGTCATGCCCTAGAAATCTGCTGCAGGTGTTTAGCCACTCCAGTTATCTCCAACAGAGTATTTCACCTTGGCCAGTGACAAACTTTGAAAATCCTCCTATTCGCACACTGACTGCACTCCCATGATCAGATGTTTCTGATACCTTCCTAAGAAGGTCTGTGCTGAAATTATCCCTCCTTGGGACAGATTCAGAGCTGGAGTGAATTAGCATCCTCAACCGTAACCTCAGTTTACAAGACCTGGGATTTCAGTCAGCTGGTTTTTACACCTCCTCACTGCAGTAAGAGAGTCCATATGATTCCTCTGCTCTCCATCCTCTGTTGAAGAAAAGACATTGTATTGCCCTTGTCCATCGCTTTTCCATTTGCTAAGACTAACATTCTGCTTCAAGGGAGCTCCTAGTACATGAGCAGCTCTTTTGATCTTCATTTCATTCTTCAGACAACATGGACTTTTATTTAAAGCTTCAACTAAAGTTGGTTGAAATATTTTAATTTGGATCTGTCTTTTAAATGGATTTGCTGCTTTTCTAAAGGATTTTTTTTCTGATTTTTGACAAATCTATTTTTACAGATTTTAGATATTTTTTTTTAATTTTTGCTTCATCATTCAAAGGAGAAAAAATAACAGAGGAAAATAAAAATAAAGAGTAAACCAAAAAAGGTAACACCAGAAAGCATCTGAAAGCTTCTAAGTTAAAAATAAATCTTTTCAGAAATATTTGAAAAATAAATCTATCTTTTTCAAAAATAAAATTAAATTTTAAATTTAAATTTACAGGTGTTTTTTTCTTAGGAAAACATCTCATATTATTAAAAAAAAGATCAGTATTCTAATCTGTATTGATTTTAATTGCATTAGTAGACTATACACCAGAATCTGTTTCAAAAGAACAGTGCTCTGTACAGATCATCTACACCTAGTTTTTAATTATTGTGGAATGATGTATGTTTTTGTTTATTCAGGTGTAAAAATAGAAGAAAGAAATATATCCCCATGGTATATTCCTAGAACTGTAAGTCATCTTTTTTGTTGTTGATACGCTGCTGTTAGCTATTTCCTTCTCCTTCAGAGTACCGTATATCTCTTTAAGGAGACAAACTCATTACTTTATAATGAATTAATTGCTCAGGAAGCAGCTTGTGCCAGTTTGAGCGGCAGACAGGAGCAGGTTGCTCTCGTAGCAGAGGGCACAGGTAGCACCTGACTGCAGCCTGCTCAAATTAACAGGCTGCCAGTTCCACCCTTAAAACTTGGGGGGCAGGGGGTGTGGAGAATTGCAGGTACCAGAGCCTGAATCGGCACTGCTGCCCATCCAGAGATTAGTAGGTGCTCTCTAGTTCTTCACCTTTCACCATCAGGAAAATCAGTTCCAGAGAGACATATGGAAACTTGCACAGCACCAAAGGGATCTCGCTTTGTAATGGCCACTACGGCAGGTACCTTTGCTATGGAAATAAACAGGTAGGATCGAAAAATAACAGCTTCATGCTGTACGCTGTATCTTTGCATCAGTAATTTCTGCATTATTTCCTCAATCATTAGCCATTGGATTAAAATACTGAAAATTAAGAAATGCTGCTAGGATTAGCATATTCTTTGGGCCGTTTAGGAGCCAAAGCAGCACGGCCTCAGGTCACCCACGTCGTTAGTCCTGTATGCGAGGCCCACACAGGCCTTTCCAACCAACCAGCTGCAAGTCCAGGCCCCGCTTCAGCAAAGCGTTTAAGCACAGAGCCCTTGAGTGATTCCGGTGTGATTATTTGTTTGCTTACAGTTAAATGCACACTTAGACATCTTGCTGGGTGAAGGGCTAAATTACTTCAAGGCAGTGATCCAACCCACTCTGCTTGGGGCACTGTGAAAAGGAAAGAAATAATGGTATTTCACACTGCTCATTCAGCTCGTGCTGATTTTCTATTCTCATCAGGCCAGGCAGCAAGGGGCAATTACTGCCTCACGTTTGTGCGGAGGGTCACCCTGTCAGCCAAAGCAGGAGCAGTGCTGGAAAGCTGCCTCCAAAGCTGTGCAGCTGCCCTCCTGCTGCACCCTCATTACTGGGGAGCGTAGGCTGCTCCGCTGTAACAGCATTAAACGGGACCGGAGGCAATCTTACAACAGGACTGTTCTTAAGCTTTCAGCTGCTGTTGTCTTTTTTTCCCCTCCATGTGGCATGTAAGAGACTTCACAAAGATGCTTTTTTGGCTTGTCTGCTAAAAGAAGTAGGCTAGGTTGTTTTCTGTAAAAACTCCAGGAATCCAAAATCTCCTGTCTTATCACTGGGGCAGCATAATGGGATCTCCCACCACATTTTGATTATGTCAGTAATCAGAACATGTATCCCAATATACATCTGACCTTAAACAGTAGGAAGCCTGCGTTCCCTTCTTTTCCTTTACAACTTAATTCCCTGCTCAAATAAATAGGATTCCTCCCCTGATCAGTCATGCAAAGTAGTCTGTCTCAGTCAGGGACTGAGGCATATGTGCTGTGCATATGACAAAGCATCTTAAGCCTTTGGGTTGTAAATACTTAAGCTCAAATATTTAACAGTACAGACTATGCCTATAAGAAGGAGACAGACCATGAGTCCATGGAGGGACATTTGGAGAGCTCTTTCTGCAAAAACTCAAGTATCCGTTACCTATACTCTTTGGCTCTGATCTACAATCAAGAGGAAAAGAGAAAAGGTTGATTAAAAGGCTCTTGGATCAGGAAGAGAACTAAAATGGTGATGTTCTCATCTGAGCTACTTTTTACCTTCCCACACATGGGCAGCAAACGCTTCAACAATCACTAGGTTCCCCCCACCCCTTACCTACAGACCAGTGCTTAACTATTTCACACCAACTCTGTGAGGAAAAAGTATTAAGAACTGAGAAGTGCTGACACACTAAAATGGTAGATGACTTATAAGTGACTTAGATAAGACTAAAGGAGGCAGATATTAGTTTACGCTGAAGAAGACCGGAGTGGTTATTGACCTAGAAATATTACATCCTGAGCAGCACCCCAAAGGCTCCAGTTTGTGTCCTGCAGCCCTGCACCTCCCATGCCTCCTTCCACCTCTTTCATTACAAAACATGATGTTGCATAAATGTGCCCCCAGCTACCAATAAAAATGTGGCTGTGAAATTTCTGTGACTTTGATTACCTACAAGAATGACTTTGCTTTGTTGGGAAACAGTAACACAGAAAAGCTATATGTAATGTCTTGGGTAAATCCAATTTCTAAGCATGCAACTTTGGGTGCTCAGTTCTCAGCTGCTGTCCTTGGACAAATCGCCCCTGCCCTGGGAGCGTACAAGGACATGAAAGTGCAACTCTGTCCTTTGGCAGGGCATGTAGTATCCCAAATGTAAATAAGAATCGGGCCCAGTGATATTTCTCTACCAAATTAAGTGAACAAAGAAAAATAAAGGGAATACTAGCACATCCATTGCCAAGGCATTGCACAGACCAGCAGAAAACCCATAGACATGCAGATATCTTGTCATATTTCTTTTTCAAGGAATAGCCTGCTTTAAAAGACCTTCCTACCTCTCTGCAGAGATCTACAGATATCTCAACAGGAACAAAAAAGCATTTTCATCAGAGCAGATTTCTTCTTTCCTTTTTAAGAATGATGTATTTCTTGTTCATTTTATGTGAACACTGAATATTTGGAGGCCTAATACACGCATCTGTAAGGCAGCCAAGATTTCTCATGTAATCCCGAAGGGAAAATATACTGATCCAATCACTTTGGTACTGCATCACAGGGCACTGAAGAGAAAAGTCAATAAAAAGCATCAGAGCACAAAAAGGCAAGCTGTAATCAATATCTGATCTTGATATGGGCTGTCTGGTAAAAAAAAATAAAAATCATTTAAGACTTAAATTTACTTCCCTGTGCACTCTGCTTAATGAAAAAAATGAGGGGCTATTTCCTAGTTTATTCCTTTATCCTGACTGGTTTTTTTTCTTCCTTTTTTCTTTATCCAAGAAAGCAGGCAAATATTTTGATAGAGTCAAATAACCAGTCCAAGTTTGGCAAGAGCACAGTAGTCAGTCTTCCGTCTTCTGCAAGTCCAATGCTGTTATGCCCAAGTCACCTGCCTGCCAGCTATTCAAGGGCAGAGAAAGTCCCCACAATGAAAAATTGCTTGTGTTTTGATAAAGGAAAAATAACCTTAGACTGGCATATCTTAGCAATTCCGTGTTTATCCAGAGGAAACATTATAAAGTAGCTACAGCTGTGATAAAAAAAAAGGGGGTGGGGGGGAATTTATCCTTTCAGTGTTTATTCTTTTAATTAAGCAAACAGTCTAATGCTTGGCTAAGTACAAGCCTCTCTGACAATTTCTTCTTACAGATTCATGCTAAGGATAATCACTTTCAGAAAAATCTATCACTCAATGAGAGTTTAGAGATAACCTAAGTAATAAGCTTAAACTAGGCAGATAAGTATCAAGCAGTAAGAAATCAGAGGATTGCCAACAAAAAATTTGCTGAAGAATAATAGGCTCATGCTTTGTTATGAGTGGCTCCATTTTACTTTGAATTGGTTATACCCTGTTTATCCATCATTTGGTGATTGTAAAACTTACCTTTACTCCTATCAGATATTTTAAATTGAACAGTGGCTTTTGTTAGAATTGACACATTTCTGCATTTTTAATACCTTTGTCTTTTGCCATTTTAGTTGTTTATAAACCCAGCTGTATGTACACTCTGTAGATGCTTTTAAGTCTTTCTTAGTACATATTTTAAATATTCAAATTTCACTTCATCTTAAGTCTTTAAACCCTGGCTGTTTACTTTTTCAATGCATTGTACATGCGTTGGACACACTCCCCGTTGAGTGGCCAAAAAAAAGATGTGAATGTTTCATCCCATATATAAATATGTAGACTGCAGTACTGTCAAGCAGTTTTAAGCTAAGTGTAAAGTGCTACACAACAGTTAGTTAATAAATTTCAAAGTACCTGAAATATCTGTCTTTTCTAGAAAAGAAGCTGAAATATTTTCAGTGAAGGTACAAGGATTCTGCCCTCTATTCCACTCTTGTGAGACCCACCTGGAGTGCTGCATCCAACTCTGGGGCCTTCAGCATAAGAAGGACATGGAGCTGCTGGAGTGGGTCGAGAGAAGGGCCATGAAGATGATCAGAGGGCTGAAGCACCTCTCCTATGAAGACAGGCTGAAGGAGTTGGGGTTGTTCAGCCTGGAAAAGAGAAGGCTCCAAAGGAGAGAAGGCTCCGGAGAGACCTTATAGCAGACTTCCAGTAGTTGAAAGGACCCTACAGGAAAGCTGGTGAGGACTGTTTACAAGGGCATGGAGTGATAGGACAAGGGGTAATGGCTTTAAACTGGAAGAGGGTAGACTTGGATTAGATATAAGGAAGAAATTCTTCTCTATAAGGTTAGTAAGGCAGTGGAACAGGTTACCAAGAGAAGTTATAGATGTCCCCTCCCTGGAAGTGTTCAAGACCAGGTTGGATGGGGGTTTGGGCAATCTGGTCTGGTGGAGGGTGTCCCTGTCCATGGCAAGAGGGTTGGAACTAGATGATCTTTGAGGTCCCATCCAATCCAAACCATTCTATGATTTTGTGAATAAGAATGAAATATTATCAATAGCAAAGAACATGCAATGCTTTTCCAGTGTGATTTACAAAATTTTTGTCTGCGCTAAGGTTAACATACCTGAAATGGCTTGTAAAAGTCACAACACATAATTAGCAAAGTACAAAACTAATATAACCTTCACAAAAAGTGGCAAATTAATTTTTTTCATCCCTACTTCCTTAATTTATGAAACATTTGCAAAATACTTCAGCAGTCTGTAAATGATCAGCTGAGAAGGTTAAGCAATTTTAAAAAATAAATGATGTACAAAATCAGGATATTTCAGCAGTATTCTTACACACTTCAACACATTATTATCTTACAGGTGCTGCCCAGCAGTCTTATTGCCAAGGGTGGGCCCTGCCAGCACTCCCGCAGGTAATACCCATTCCCACCCACTCTACCACCAAGCTCAGTGAACCGGGAAGCCTGACAGCCAATCTCGCCAGTAAAAAACAGAGCAGAAAAGGCCTTTTCCATGTGCATTACAACCTGCTGTGCTACCCCCTTATTGATGATCCTTGCACACTTGGTAAACATGACAACATATACACTTTTTCTGACAAATACTGGCCATATCAGAAATTTTTAACACTACCTTTTCCAGAGCTTCATTTCTCTATTTTCAAATACATCCTACTTTCATTTTGTTGGAGTTCTTCAGTCCTTTTATTTTCTGGAAAAGTTCAATTCCGCTTGTTCACCTAAGACTTGAAAGCTAAGCAGAAAGGATCTACAGACTCTGAAATGAACGTGCATTACCAGGAGAGGGAGAAAGAAGATTCTTTCATGCAGTTTTAATGAAGATATGATCTCTGAACTTAATTCTTGACAAAAATTCCCTCCTCGAATTCCATGTTTACATTTTCTGTGTCAACTTAACTAGCTGATGTGGCAAAGGTTTTGCCTGAGAAAGTTACCAGAAGTTTGACAGAAAGTGAGACACACGCAGAAACCTGGAAATAGATATGGAAAAGAGCTATTAAACTATTACCCTTACAGTATTGGAGCATTGTTTGCTAAGTGTTGTCCTGTCCAGTCACTACCATTAGCAATAATGAGGCTTCCATCAAGTGTCTTGAGAGACCACAACACTGCCTAAAAAGTATCACAGAGATAACATAGTAGGGACAAGATCAATAAATAGTCAAGAAGGTTATTATAACTACAGTTGGTGATACTGCCGATCATTAAGGTTGCCTGATGTAGTGGCACAAAACAGCTTTCAGTTGCGAGTTAAGCCATTTTAAACTTTCATGAGCTCCTTCCATTTTTGAAGCACTAGCCATTGCCCTCTTGCCAGTCATTGTGCTCACTGGGAGGGGTGAAGCCGCCAGCTTTGATTGCTTATGTCCAGAGCTGCTGCCAGCCCCACATGGACCATATCTGAGAATACACAGAAGGTTTTTTCAGCTGTGTGCTGGAAGCAGCTCAAGTACAATCAAGCAGAACCAGCCATTAAAATGCAGCTTTTTCTTGAACCAGTAGGCCACAACCAGCAAGCTCTTCCTCCTGAGGCTGTTCAGCCTTATCCACCCATGTTCCATATTCTGGTTCACAGGTCCATCTCTTCCCTCTTGGTCACTTCCATGAGGTCCCCGCAGGTTTCTGCCCCTGGTACTGTGACTGAAAGAACTGGCAAGATACCTGTTTTGCTCTTTTTAAAACTCTGAAAACAAAACTCTACATTAAAAGCATGTTAAGTTCACAAAGATAAATATTCAAAAGTTAACAAATACCAGAATTACCAGCTGCCTCTGATACCTTGTCTCAACTCCTCTATGCATTAACTAACGGTCTTTTAATTTCTAGATTGTGTGTTATTTTTCCCATTGGGTCTTGTTATTTCTACTGATGCACCCTAATGTAACTAAAATTGCTTTCTCTGTAGTGTACTGTTTACACCTTATTTGTGGGACTTATCTTCAACTCCTGCACATCACCATTGTTCCCCTAACTTGTGAATTATGATATCACACATCAGCAGAGACTACAGTCTGCAGACTGTCACCCATTTCCTTCTTACTTGTTGATTGGCACATCGCATAGTCATTAATCTGACCTCATCATCCAAAATTTTCCCTCTTGCTCCTTAATCATTTTAGTTGTTTGGCTGCAAAACCTACCACAGAAACAAATCAGAGCTACAGAAAGGGGTCCTTCATCAGTCTGCTCTATGGCGTCATGTCAATGTCACTACCCTAAATTGAAATGCAGGTGTCTAAGTATCAGACTAGCACATGTTAAGACAACTGGCCCCACAGAAACATGTTGAGTCCACCTACCCCAGCATCTTGCTTCTGACAGTGGCTAAAAGTGATAGTTAGGGAAGAACATGAGAATAGCGCCACTACCTCACCATGCTCTCCCAGCTTCTGGCAACCGACAGCTCAATAGCTTTTCAGCCAGAGGTGGTATCTCTGTATTTAATTGCCCATAAAGGATTTCTCATCCATGAACTTGTCCCATCAGTTTTTGAAGACATCCAAAGATTCAGTATCAACAGCCTCTTGCAATAATGTATTCCACAATTTAGTCGTAAGTTCAGTGAAAGAATCACCTTTCTATCGTTATTGTTTTGAACTAGTATCCAATTAACTTAATATCTCTTACTGGGTTTTCTTTGGGGTTTTTTATGGGCTTTTTTTTAATGAGAAACAGTGAATATCCATCCCTATTCATCTTGTTTGTGATACTCAATTTCAGACCTCTGTCATATTCACCAGTCTCAATGACCATTAGTCTGTGGTGGTCCTTTCCTATACTGAAGTAATTTCCATACCTTTGATCATGTTCTCATCTGTATATTTTTGCAGCTCTGGTTCATAGAGCTCAAGGTGCGGATGCTCCACAGATTTAGAAAATGGCATAATTCATTCTGTCTTTAGTCTCTTAGTTCTTTTCCCTTGGATTTCCTCACATTCAGCTTGCACTTTTGCCTGTTGTTAAAATCACAACTTGACACTTTTCACAGAACCATAACTATTATGAGATCTTTGTTAGGTGGCCTCAGAACTTATCGCTACGTATTTGAAGTTCAGATTATTTTCCACAGATGCATTATTTTATATATTCATACAAAATAGTATATATTCATATTATATATTCATAGTCAATATTGTGAGATATTTCTGCACATCTTTGCTGTCAGCTTTCATTTTTATTACCCTACCTGAATGTCATCAGACAACATTATCTTCATCCCTTTTCCATGTTATTTAAAAATACACCATACAGTGCAGAATCTCATACGTCTCAAGTATGGGCAGGTCTCTATTGAGAAAACTAATCTTTCCTTCTACCATGTTTCCTATTCTAAGTTCACACTAGTTACCATGATATCACATTTATATACCGGAGATCATTAGCAGTCCCAGGATGCCCTTAGCACATTCTTGTAACAGTACGTTGAGCACTATAGTAACTGAACCTTTCTCCCTTTGCCTCTTTCCATCCCCTTTACACACGACAGTCTAAAGATCCACTTTCTGTGGCACTGTGAAATACCTATAAACTTAATACAACATCCATTCTTCTCTGTTTATTTTGTAGTTCTAGGGAAATGACTTCATTTCTATAAACTCATTCTACTTATTTCACAGGAATTATACCTTATATAGAATCATAGAATAGAATCATAGAATCACTAAGGTTGGAAAGGACCTCTGAGATCATCAAGTCCAACCGTCAACCTAACACCACCATGCCAACTAGACTATGTCCTGGAGCGCCGCATCTATGCGTTTTTTGAAGATCTCCAGGGACGACGACTCAACCACCTCTCTGGGGAGCCTGTTCCAATGCCTCACTAATATGACATTTGTCCCACTGTCTTACCAAACAGAAGAGAGTACTAAAAAATATAACCCTCTTTGTAAATGTTAAGTGCAGGGCCCTTTAGGCTTAATTCAAGAAAAACAAAATTGGTATGCACTTTGCTACCAGATTTCTTTCCTGCTAGATTACTGTTAGCAGTCTCTCGCTCGTCCAAAAATCAGAAGAAAAACATCTCAGCCTACTGCATACGGACAACGTCTCAAAATCAACTGTTATTCACAATATACACTTTTCATCGGTGTCAATATCAGTGGAGAAAAATATTTTTTATATGCCAAGCAAATTCGTGCTTTCAAGGCCAAAGCCAAAATCTTCTCATAATATCGATGGGGCTCATCTGGACTTCTACCAGAAACAAGACTTTAAACCAGTTACCCTATCCAGACTTTTCACTTAATATTTTTTTTTTTTTTTTTAAGTTGAAAACTGCCTTTGTGAATATTTTTTATGAGTGACACAAGCTAAAAATTTCAAAAGCTCCTATATGACCTGAAAGACCAGTTCTCACTTTAAAAATGACAGGCATGCAAATGTATAACCACCACTGAGGAGTTTCAAACGTAAGAATGTTAACCTTTTGAAAAGGTCCTAAACCTCTTCCAGCTCCTTTCAAAATCAATAGCAAGTCAAGTACATTACAGCCCCAATCTCCATTCAACACGTGAAGTCATCATTGAGGAAAGAAAGTTGTCAAAGCCAGTGCATCAACCATTGTAAATAAGGTTTGCAGAACCAGTCCTATGTCATACTAGATAATTGCACAAGTGTTAACATCCAGTCCACATGCAGATAAAGTTCTGGAGACATACAGAGAAGTAGCTTTGTTGTAACTTTTCTCTCCTTATTGAAAAAAGTGAATTAAAGAAAACTGATGATATTCCTCTGGAGATTTTTTTGGTTTTGGTTTTGTTCTTTTTTTTTGGTCAGGAATTTTAACTTCTAACAATAAACACATTTTATTGTTACAACTCCAAGCTGATGTCTTTGGGATCAAGACCTGAACTGCTAGACTTCTTACCTCGTACCACTCCTGACTGACTTGACTTGTTGAGAAAGAAGTAGAGGTATAAAGTATACCAGAGCAAATAATCTCTGAACTCTTTTAACTGTCTCATTGGAACAGATTGAAAGAAAATGTTCAATCACTACACGGTTAAGATGCATTTTTAAAAACATCAGAGAGAAAAGAAGAAGATAAAAAGGAGGGGAAAAAAACCAAACCAAAAAAGATAAAAACGTATCCCGATGGCTATAATCATCATCTTATATCAAAGAACTTCCGTTTCACAACTTTTAAAGGGGAAAATTGCCATAGAAATGCAAGAATTGGGGGAAGGAAATTAATCTTATATTTTGGAATGTCATTTTAGTATTGGTTGATCTCTTAAAAAATGTGAAATTATTAATGTGAATTGGTGTTTCTTTAGTTAAATTGTTTAGATAAATATCAGTATATGAGATTAACTCATATGAACTTTCAGGATCTTTGTGAAAATCGGTATCGTTCATCAAAGGGTACTTTGTTTGGCAGCTATTACACCATCTATGACAAATTTTTTCTGATTTCTAAGAAGGAAGACCTTGACTATGCTGTGCATTACAAACTCATTTGTCTTGAATCAAGCCTGTCTCTGGCGCCACAAAGCTGACACAATGCAGAGAATAAAGTCTGCATTGGTTTACCTGGTGGAAAAACGTACAACATACACCAAGATGAAAAAATGAGGCCAAAAAGTACCCATCTGCCACACTGTTTAGGAGTGCTGAGAGGGCAAGTATGTGTCAGCACCTCAGCACCTGGAACTGCACCACCCAGAGAGAGTTAGCAAGGATTTTGGTGCTCTCTCCCACCATAACTTGCTTTTCAGCACAGGTGGAGCATGCAAGCACCCATGTTACCCAAGGAAGAGACAACCAAATCTCTCTCAAATAGCACACTGAAAGTAAGCACGAGGGGACAAGTCATAAGGGGAGAGTCCTCTGCTAGCCTATTCGCACACATGAACTAGTGAGCACTTTAACAGCAGGTCTACCAGTTATGTCACTTAATCCCTTCTTGTGTTTCATGGGATCATAGACTAATCTTCCTTTGCAAGATTCTGCTTTTTGTTTCACTGAACAGGTGGAACTCTAAAGGAGGAGTAGGGATGTGCCTCTGCGTTTTCACTGTGCAATGTGGTTAATGATACTGGCATCCTTTCCAAAGGGGTTTGAGGTCCACCAGCAAGAGTACAATATAGACCCAGGAGACAGAGTGGAAAAGCCTCCAAAGCTGTCTGTGCTGTTTCTATCATTAATGCCAAACAATGAGAGAGCCTATAAAAAACGTAAGAAACAAACGTGATTGCTTCTTTGTGCATCCCACATTGCAACAGAAGTAATGACTTTGCTGCCTGACAGCAGGACCTCAAACTGTACTAAAACAGTTTTCATCCATCTTTTCCTTTCCCCCCTCCTCCCCCCCCCAGCTTGACACACAGACAGTAAATATAAATTAGCATTTGTTAGACTGTGGGCATATGGAAGAAATGACACTAACAATTTGTAGGCAGTGTCAGTCAGTTTGCAACTTTCTCCACTTCTCATTATTTGGCAAGATGGGAATCACAGCAGACTCCAGTAACCAATTCAAGCAGAGGTAGGTAGATAGCAAAGCAGTCTCTCATCTGTGATTTTATTTTACTTGCAAGCTAAAAAAATATTCAATAGTATCATTAGAAAACTTCATATTCAGCAGCTAGGCTGTCTGGATAAGACACACTTTCAAAACCATCAGGTATACCCTCTAATTATAGAGCAACAGGCAAGCAAACTCTGAATCTAATTCCTTGTAAAAGCTGTGAATTGCAAATGATGGCTCAAAAACTTTGGGGAAAGTCTCCAAGAGTATTTGGACAAACGAAAGCTATGTGATGTTCATGATCCATGTTTGTGCTTGTGATGATGCTGACGGATGAAGTTTTACTCACAGTAACATTTGGGAGAAGCTTATATTATTGCCAGCGTGTATGCTTGCACATAAATCTGCAAGCTAACGTGAGGACACATTTGCAAGACAATCTGTTACAGTTTTCCCAGAGAGAGAACAGAAGAAATGTAAAATAATTTCAATGACCAACTATACAGCTTGAAGAGCATGCAAAAATACAATTCATGCACAAACGATCCCCAGTAGAAAATACATTAGCTCTCAGAAGTTTAAAGACACAGTGTTGTCCAGCAGAAAACCCTGGTGCCACATTTGCAGTAGACAGTTATTGCTACAATGACAGAGAGAGGCAGCCAAGATAAAGGGTGGGAGAAAAGAGGCAGGCTGTCAAAATAATAATCTACAGAAAAAAAGCAAAAGCTTTGGAGAGTGAAAGATCAGAATAAGAAAAATCAAATGCATCTCTGGATCTGCAGTAGTGGGGATTCAACATTGGCCAGTCCCGCATTTAAACACCCAACTTCCCATTGACTAAACAAAAGACCATTTCTCTGTAGTCTGCAGCTTCAGTGCCTTCCTTTGGCTGTGTCTCTACTGAAAGATTTAAAAAAACCCCACAAACGTAAGGCAGAACTGGCTTAAGCATATGACTATATTTCCATCAAATTAGCCACAGCAGGCACCATGGGCAAGCCGTTCAGTATCCAGCTCTGCATTGCCTGCCACTGTTCATATTCATTGCAAGATGCAGGCAATGTTCCATCATAAAGATATTTTTGGGTGGCACCTTGATAAGAATAATCTTTCTGTGTTGTGAACCACCACTTCAGAAAAAAAATTGAATTATCTTTGCATTATAGGGATGTGCTTTATATCTCAACAGGGCAAAGGCAAGAGAAATACATCTTAGAATTTCCTAGATAGTTTTTCAAGATGCAGTGGGCAAAAGTCCACATCTGAGCCACACAACAATCCTCCCTGTGGCAATACAGTGACGCTTGAAACTGATTTGTTTCACATTGAGCATGGGCTACCTACAATAAGGTAGCTAATAAGCAGAGCTGGGGATGCATATGTCATTCATTGCATTGCTAGATACCCTGCCATGATGATGGTATTCTCACAGGAAAAATGACTGCCATTCCCTCTGCAAGATCTCTGACCTGGGAAGAGGTATACTGCAAATGCACGAGGTTTAGCAGTGAAGGAAGCACTGAAGAATGAGAAACATTCATTACTTCATAAATGTTCCTCAGATTACTATTGAGAGGTTTAGGCCACTGTGAGGCCTCATGCTCGTCCTTCTCAGCTGGCTGGTCATAAGCTTTGTCCTCTTTCTCTTCAACAGCAGAAATGGCCTAGCCTCATACTACACGGTATCACAGATCTTCATGTAGAGAAACCCAGAAGTAATTAGTGATTAGATCTGTGTAATAGCTTAAAACTGAGCCTCCCCTATGAACAGAAAACCATCCCAGTGTTCACTGTCTTTGGCTTTCTTACAACTTAATCTCAGAACTTTAATCTTGTTTTGCAGTTATCAGAGTCTTTAAGCTATAGAGGTAGATGTGGCATTGTCCCTTGAGTTCCTGAAAGAGACTTTCCCATCATCACAAAATGTCTGGTGCTCAGCCCACACTGGGTGAAGGTTATAGCGCTGGGGAAATGCAATTGTTGAGTTCACGTGTGGGGTGTTCTGGGTCAGACGCCAGTGCTGCCTCTGGTGACTTTGCTGATTGATGGGCAGTGGCATGCTGTAGTTCAGTGTGCATGAGTCATGTTATTAGGTGTTGAGACAGGCAGAAAAGAAAGATTAAAATCCAACAAACATTCAGATGAAAGACAGAGTGCCTTGGGCTTATATAAGGATGGCAGCATCTAGAATAAATCCAGGGACTGGAACACTGAGATTTGAAATAGGGACAGAAAAATATTGGCAGTAAATCTCACGGTGTTCTCATACAAGATCCAGTCTTCAAAAGGGACAGGAACAGGCTATCCAGCCTAGCCAGAAACTTTCAAAATTAATGCCTCCCCTTCAAAATTTGTTGAAAACCATGAGCCGGCATTTTTTTCTTTTGCTTGCAGATTTTTTGATCTGATATGGAACACCTTTAGACCAAACTGACACAGCACTCGGCGTAATAAGCACAGAGACACACTCTGTGTGCCTGTGACAGCAAGCAGAGGAGTATCTCAGAAAAGCAGTCATCCGGGGCCTTTTGTGTGTCTGACAGACCACAGGGTTAACACAGAGAAGCCCTGGTGTCCTGCATTAAGTTGAAGAAAGGGTCAGTGTGATTTGACTGCAGGTTAGGGAAAAAAAAACGATTTCTATCCCTGTAAAGATACACATGGGGAGCTGTTCACAACTAATACAAAAGGAATCACCTGCCACCACAGTGCGGGAAGAAATTGTGTCTGATGGTAGAAGGGATACATGACTGTAATAAGAAACTGGATTTTGTTCCATTTCTCCATTCCATTATTCTATATTCCTCCAGTCATACACCTCTGAGATAGGTCAAATAATGACATAGATCATGGGATAGCCACGCACAGCCTCCAATAGCTGCTGAAAAATATAGGAGCCTAAGTCAGCAAGAAATACAGTCGTTCGACATCTCTCAGCCAAGGTCAGGCTAGACAGAGCTTTCTCCACCAAAAGTCCTAAAGAAAACTTCTTCCCTCTTTACTGGCCTATCTCAGGAGACCAACTTAAGAAATCAATTATTTCATTTACATTATGTCTATGATGAGACCTTCTATACACAAAATGGCTTTTTTGCCCTGGCAAGATAGTCAAGCAGTACATCACCTTGCTTGCTGAAACCCAGCAGGTGTGAGAGATTGTAGAGTGAATTTACACAGATGCACAGATTGATAGGGGTTGGAAGGGACCTCTGGAGATCATCTAGTCCAACTCCCCTTCTAGAGCAGGATCACCTAGAGCAGATAGCACAGAATTCTGTCCAGGCAGGTTATGAATATCTCCAGAGAAGGAGACTCCACAACCTCTGTGGGCAGCCTGTTCCAGTGCTCCGTCACTCTCGGTGTAAAAAAGTTTTATCCCCATACTGAGGTGGAACTTCCTATGTTACAGTTTGTGCCTGCTTCCCATTTTGAGATTTGAGCATTAATGAGATCCCCTCTCAGTCTTGTCTTCTCCAGGCTAAACAGAGCCAGCTCTCCCAGCCTTTCATCATAAGAGAAATGCTCCAGCCCCCTAGTCACCTTGGCAGTCCCCCACTGGACTCTCTCTAGTAGTTTCCTGTCTGTCTTGAATTGGGGAGCCCAGAACTAGACACAATATTCCAGATGTGGCCTCCCCAGGGCAGAGTAGAGGGGAAGGATAACCTCCCTTTACCTGTTGGCCATGCTTTTCTTGATGAACCCCAGGATTCTATTGGCCTTCAATATTTCTGACCTTCAGGCTCGCTCTGATACCTGTATATCTTAACTTTTTATTCATGACAGTATTTCTCCTTCCAATTCAAAAGAGGCCATGAAAATTTTCTAAAAGTCTTGAAAAATAAAAATAAAGTAGTACCCTATTTTTAATACACTTAGAACTACGGCACTTCTGACAAGTTTTATTTTCCTTTGTACATAAACCATTCTCATTTGTATCTGTGATATCATATTTTAAGTCTTCTATTAGTCTCCTTTTCCTTATAGTTTCAAGCAATTTACTATGTGCTAAAGGAAGATGAGGTCATGGTCTGTAAATCCCAAAATCATCACAAATGCCTTTTTATAAGATAAGCCTGGTGTTTGCTATTCATCAGTACTGTACAATAATAGCTGATTTAAAAGCTAAGGTATTTCATTCACGCTAAAAGGAAAAATAACGCAAAGGAAATTTAACCAGACTTTCTTTGTTTTTAAGTATGGTTACTCTCTCATTTAATTTTAGGACTAGATAATTTATTATTTTCTTTCACTCGACTTGCCTAACCACCAATATATTATAATAAATTCTATATAAACATCTTCAAGGCCAGGCACTTCGAATACTCCTTCTCTGAGGGTTGTTCTTGTAACCTCATCCATTCTTTCTTTTCTTTTCCATTTAAATGGACTGGGTAAGGTTTACTCTAAGTTTAAATCTGTTTGTCTAGTTTCAACACTTCTGCTTTATTTTAAGGATAGAAAAAATCTCCCTAAAAGCTAGTCTGATACAAGCAGGCTAGAAAGTGTATATTTATTGTATTTTTTTCTCTAAATTCTCCCACCCATTACACAATAGCTCTTCATTTGCTGTTCTCTCTGTGCTGCCTTTTAGTTCTTGCTTTAAGCAAAACATTAGTGATATAGCAGCAATGTCTGAGGCAGAGTCAAACCCATGCTGTCTGATCGGGTTCGAAGCTGACCAAAATAAGTAGGCAGAAATCAAAACTCTAGAAATAGCATCTTTCTACCCAACAGACCTCCTTCCTAGGTGTATTTAGTTATAGCTATGCAATTTAGCTACTACCTATAAATTTTACTGCTTTCCACTCCATATCTCACTGACAATTGTCTTCTTTCTTGCAGATTCCACAGAAACCCTCACCCCACCCCCAAATTTGTGCTCCATACAAGCCCCAGACACACTTGTACAAAGGTGGTAGGAACAAAACGTTTTGCACCACGTACCCCTGCGTGTACGGCCGGGGTTCATTTGGCAAGGAGCAAAAACAAGAGGTAATGCAACACTCGCATCACAGGGTGGCTGTGGAGGATAGTGCTCAGAACAAATAGAATCGTAGCATGGTTTGAGTTGGAAGAGACCTCAAAGACCATCTAGTTCCAACTCCCCTGCCGTGTGCAGGGACAACCTCCACTAGCAGGTGTTCCCTTCTAAACTGAGAACATTTTACAAACAGGTATGGAAAGTGCTTAGAAACAGGAACTGCACTGAAAAACAATGACATTTGTAAAACTACTCTAACATTTTTTTAATGTACGCCCTTCAGCACTTGGCCAGTTTGTAAGATACAGTGATCTGTACTCTAGCATTTCATAATTTTTAATGTAGTTTCCTGCAGACAGAATACTGATGTAATTCCTGCTGATACAACAACATATGTTGCCAACCCCATTTATTTTTTTAATGCTTACCAAATTTCAACAAAATCTGACAGATACACAGAGGACTCAAATTCGTCTGTTCCTCCATGCTTCTGGGGGAGACATAGCCACAGACAAGAAAATGTCTTGCAACAAGACAGCAGCTTAGTGCAGAAACTCAGGTACTGCTGGACCCCGGGGGACTCCATATGAGATAAAGTGAAGTTTCTACCAAAGGTGAAGTTCCACAGACACTACATTCACCCATGGAACACAAAATGTCACAGACTTATGGCCACAGAAGTGCTTATTACTCTCTCACAAATACTAGCATCAGGCCCCAACATAAAAGACGTTGGTATTATAACACAAACAGTTTTAAGCAGAGGTTAGTTCGCTCATCTTAATTTTATGACCAAATTATTGAGCCATCATGAAAACCTCTGGCCACCTTAACTTTTCTGGTAATTCAAAAAAACCCACAACAATCCCACAAAATAGTGGCAGAGAAAAGAGAGTTTAAACTTCAAAGTGTAGGGTCTACTACACAGCAGTATAGCATACCCGTGGTTAGGCTGTTATGAGAATACTGCACTCCACTGCCTGCATATCTTTACATTTATTTAAGGGATAATCTTTATTTCTTAGAGCTATACTATACAATGCCATAAACAGCTGCTGAGATTAATAACTGAAGTTAAATCAACCTCCAGAGCTGTATTATAGAGAGCATACTACAGTGTCACTGAGGGAACCTAATTGTATTTTGAAGCAAACCATAGCATTGTAAGAGACAGCAATATTTTCCTCTGCTGAGGGAGGGCTGGGGGTGCAGACCTGAAGTCTTTCTTGAGCTTTCTGGTGACATACAGTATGCAGTAGAAGGTGGGTAGGATGCATAAACACTGAAGTCTGCACTTATTAAGGGACACAGGGAATGGAAAGACTAATTAAAGACTGCTGCAAAGTGAAAGCACATTAGCTAAAGCTCATTAGACTCCTGTATGGGTACTTTGCTTCTGAATGAGAGGGTCCACACAGAGGCGAACGCATTCCAGCTAACATGGTTTTACATCACATTCTACTTATTGTATCTTGACTCTACTGGACATGTGCTCTAGAACTCGTAATGCTTCCACAGTGAGATAAAATAGACATCAAAAAAAAAAAAATGAAGAGCCCCAAGTGCCAGATTACAAGAGACAATGAAGACCTTTAAGAGACAGTAAGAAATCTTGTCCTAAGGCCAGTCACTTCTAAGCACCATCATGCTTGGCAGCAGCTGACAAAGGTGGCTGCAGCACCTGTTTGTCCCACTCTGTTTTCCATTCTTTGTGCTGCAGCAGAGACTGCAGAAACAGGCAACACACACTCACCACAAAACACAGCCCAGCATAGTAGAATAATAGAACGGTTTGAGTTAGAAGGGACCTTAAAGTTCACCTGTAGACCTGCCCTTAGGTACTGGAAGGCTGCTATAAGGTCTCCCTGGAGCCTTCTCTTCTCCAGGCTGAACAAGTCCAACTCTCTCAGCTTGTCCTCATAGGAGAGGTGCTCCAGCTCTCTCATGATCATTAATAAAACTGAAGCAATGATCACCTAGGATAACATGCTGACCCATGGCTGCAGCTGCTATGGCTTGTATTTCCAGTTCCCATGAGATCAGCTGCAGAGGGCTAAAGCTGTCTCTGTCAGTATGAAGGTAAGAAACCCATCTCAGCCCACCACAGGTCCACTTGGAGTCCAGCACCAGCCATATGCAGCCTTTCCAGCGCTCGCAATAAGCACTCCTAATCTTCATTCGTTTTCACAACTGAAGTCAAACAACAAAGCCTAACCTGTTTGAAAGTGGGATACTCTTGAGAAGGGCTATAAACATTTCTCCCATCTTCAAACTCTCTTCCTTGAGTCCTACATGACATCTTTAAGTTGTGACAGCTTCAGAGGAGCATCAACAGCCTTTTACACTCATACAATGTACTTCATGAAGGCTCAGCATCTTATTTTTGCAGATTAAATTGTCATTATATATATAACTGTTTTAGCATCTCCTAAATTAATACACTCTCACAATGTTTAACTGTGACCAAAACCTGTAAGATTCGACAGAGTTTCAAAATTTTATCAAATCTAGAGCACCCTAGTGACATTTCTCAGGGAGAGAAGAAAAGGAGCAGTACCAGCAAGCAGAGAAAAACTCCGAATAGAGGTGGAAGATGAGGGTGGAAGCATTTAAAATACAGGATAGAAAATGCACACGATGAAACAGATCTGAGAAGTGAAGAGAAAATCATTGCAATCTATTTATAAAAGGCTTACCATACAAGTGATAAAAAGGAAGTAAGAAAGTTGACCCAACATAGGACCACCATGGTGTAAAACTGCTCACACAGCCTGTGACTTCAGCACTCCATTACGGGGCTGATGAACTACAATGAGGGTTGCACAACACTTGGTCTTTACCAAGAGCACAAGCTGTGAGGAGGCATCCTGCTCTTCAGGAGGTTTGTTTCTGTCAGTTTTTCTGTTNGGAGAACAGTCCTAAAGTTCTTTGCAAATATTTCTGTATTCTGTGAGCTACAGTTACGCCTAAACCTCATCTTTGCTAACAGTACAAAATCACATTCCAATTTCCATTGAAATAACCAATATTGCCATTGACTTCAGTGGGTTTGAATTCAGTCCAAATGTCTCCAAACAACTTTGAAAAAAACCCTGGTAGGTTTAAAACTGATACTATCTAATTCTTCCCCACATTCATCCAAGAAAGAGAGTTTCTTCACCTTCAGAAATTGTCCTACTTCTTCCCAACCTTCAGTTCTCCTTTAACCTATTAAATGTCTCTCTTAACAAAGTACTTTGGACAAACACATCTATGAGCTGGAAGCATTCTTATAAAGACCTCCAGGGTATAGGATGCTGTTATTGACTTTAGGTTGCAAGTTCAAATTCTGTAAAGTTTTCAGGGTCCTTTAAAACCTGAGCACTGTCTTTATTCCTCTTGATTCAATTTATGCAAAATTAAATGCTTTCCTGGGATATGGACCTAACAAATCCATGGCTTAGGTTCAGTTTCCATTAAGTTGGAATCTTAAGACCAGATGCAGAACTGGTATTAAATATTTATTTGTTTCACTTTACTAGACTATTTGTGTAATGACACCTTTTCAGGTTTGGATTTTCTATTAGAAAGGCTAGAGTTTTCATTTTGCCTTATTAAATATATTTTGTGAAAATATCATAGTGAACATCCAAGATTCTTCCACAACAAGGAAATGGATTTTAAGAGGAAAAGCAGCTTATCAAAATCATGTTTTGTGCCATTTAAGAGCATCACTTTGGCAAGTACAGCTCTGAGGTGGATACAATAATCTAGGCTGGTTATATTAATAAATCAATAGTGGTTTTAATAATTCAGTAATCAACAGGACACTGCATTAACTTATTTTGGAAAAAGTGTAAATCTCCAAAGTCAAAGTGCAGAATTATGCATTCAGTAGTCTCATTCATCTTAGCACTTAGCAGTTGTTGCTTTTTAATTTAATCATCCCTTTACAAATATAAACACATTCACAGAAAGAAGTTTCTGCTATGAATCATTCTAGTTACTTTGCAAAGAACAAGAGAGTAATAAAATAATTCTAATAGGCTAGAGACAGAATAAAATACACAAGGACTCCAAGGAAG
This sequence comes from Psophia crepitans, assembly GCA_013399095.1. Taxonomy (NCBI): domain Eukaryota; kingdom Metazoa; phylum Chordata; class Aves; order Gruiformes; family Psophiidae; genus Psophia; species Psophia crepitans. Next base: position 389,516 of record VWZZ01001349.1, on the reverse strand, counting down.
AGATTTAGGATAATTTCAAACCTGAACAAAAATTATATCTGTACTCCACCCTTTCAATTTTGCAGCGTCTGACAGAGTCACTGCAAAAGCTAGCTCTCCATCAACCCTGTGAAAAGATTCTCTAAACTGCTGATTTCTCTATGTCGTAATTGTACCATTTGCCAAAATTAGATGAAAACCAATCTGATTACACACCTGTGAGTATGCAACTGTCCATCAAGCTGGCAGTAGTACGCATCAATTACTCAAACTCATCTTGGTATTACGTGCATGGATCATATGGATGCCCTTTGTTGTCAAGCTCCTTTGTTCTTACACCTGGAAATGAAAGCCATTCCAGAAGTGAAAATTGATAATCAAGGTCAAAAAGCACTGGTGGGATAAAGAACACCGAGTACTGAAAATGCTCATATCTTGACAACTTATGTGCGCACTGTAGAGAAAAATCAATTCTTTGTCCTCTTCAGACTACAATGCTACTGAAGCAGCTGAGTCAGAGATTTAGAGCTGGAGCTATTTTTCCCAGCAATTGTCCTTCAAACACTTTGAGAATAAGACTTCTTAAAACATCCTGACTAACTAAATTAGAGAAAGAAAATGAAATCTTTTATGAGACTGGGAGGAAAATAAAAGGGGAGTGGGGGGTGTTAATCATTAAAGTAGTCTTCCTGTGAGAATAAAGTAGACAAGGAATGACTGTGCAGTATCAACAGACAGTATTTATAAATGAGCCTCAGCTCTCGCTGCTGGAATTGTCTTTTTAAAGAGAAAGAGCTGAACCTTGCCAGGAGCTCCTCCTCCCAGCAGGGTCAGGAGAACCAAACCTATTCCTCATTCAGCACAACCAGCTGTGGATTGTGTCTCTGAGCTGACACAACCTGCTTCCCACCCACAGAGTTGTCTGACTGCACATGAGAAGCTCTTCAGAAGCAGCAGACATGTAGTCAATGGCTGTGATTCTTAGAGCCACGAGAGGTGGGAGCCAGAAAAAGTAACATAAATCTGAACAAATGATGCAGTCAGGAAGGGCAGCACAGGACATTGAGTTATTAGAACTAAGCTCCAAAACACCTACCCTGCTTGAGGGCCTCTCTACAGGAACGGGGCACCTTTCCCCAGCACCTTCCAAGCATTGCTGCCCTATGGAAATCAAAATTTGCTACAGTCACTTCTTCCTAAGGCTTAAAAATTACGTCCTCAGTCAACAAAAGCAAACATTTATGGGCAGTACAGCCAAAACATGGAAATGAGTAATTAGCACCAGTTTCAAAGACAATGCCACACAAGGTATGACAGAGGCTTCCAGATCAAAGGGGGCATCATCACTTCAGTAAAAAACACATCTTCCTCTACTTCGGCTTCTCTTTTGCTTGGCAGTCTGTGACTTACAGTGCATTGGAGTCCAAAGACAGGTAAGAGTGATTATTAATTGAGAAGGTAGAGTGCATTAATTACTTAAATACAAATTAATACACTTTTTTTTTTTTTTTTTACTATATGGTCTAAAGAAAACAAAATATGTGCTCATCTTTATTAAACTAGGTTCTGTTAACTATTAATGTAACAAATGAAAAATTAAAACATTCATGCTTCTGTCACTTCAGGGTTTATTAGTTTGGAATATTATTTTTAAGTAGCATGATGAGCATAATTTAACAAGATGATTAAGTATAATCTTGTTAATTTGCAAATTGTCAAAGCTAGACACTTATGCAGTCTAAGAGATATGTTGTCATGTGATTTATTTTAACAAATCATGAAAAAGATGTAGACATGCTTTGCTAAAGATATCAGTTGATGTTTAGAACAAACTCTAAAGTCTTAGGCCAGGTATTTAAATTTAGTTATTAAAAAATAGTCACAGTTAGTGCTAATTAGAAATATTTGATAAAATAATGATCTTTTCATAGATATATTACATTAAAGTTGGATTAATTTTTTTTCAGAGAAAACTTTCTTTACATATTAGCCACTTCTACTGAAATAAATCAGGAAATACCACAAGGGTGACACATGAAACCTTCATGTACATCTGTAGGTAGGCATAGTAACACAAACTTTTGTGATAAAATGTACTGTTTTCTTTGCTCCAAATTCCAAAACTAGTTTCAAAAGGATTAGGACCAGCAGTGGTTTCGTGTTTCTTTGGCTCCATCCACTCATTCCACCTGCACTCATTAAAGAGCAAGAACTACTGGCTTGGTCAGAAACTAAAAAAATCTATTTCTGTCCTTCACTAAAATTGCAAAATAATACTTCCTTTCCAAAACAAAGACAATGTACTTCTTTCTGGCTGAGTGACTGTACTGTAAAGCTGCTGAAACTATCATACTGTAAAGTTCTTTATGCATTAATAAGATGTAATTTTAGGATGGTGTAGCCTAACAATTATTACATTAATCTGTGCTTTGTCTTTCTGCATTGCTTGTTTTCTAAGAGCCCCTTACTTAAACAAATGGTAGTACAAATGGGGTTTTAAGGCTTTTTAATGAGAACAGATTAATCTATGGTTTCCCCATGTTTTCTCCATTTTCTGAGTAGGAATAGATCAGTGTGCTGTCATTTCCCTGCTGCTTCTTATCTCTAGATGTTGTCATTACACCTACGTGTTGTCAGAGATATGTATCGTATTAGTAAGTACCTCATCATAGAGATATCAGCTTTTGCCTTTGATGCTGGAGCAGGCAGTACTGATTTCTACATATGTACAGCATTACCATAAAGACTTAGAAAAAGATAGCTACTACCTCACAGAAAGAGCCCTGTGGTTATGTGAAGTTTAAGCTAGAAACAGTCAAGATGCCAACAGCACCTTCCGCAGGAAAACATCAAAGAATATTTACTCAGCCTACCAATCTCTCCCAAAAGAAACTCCTGCAAATTGTTTGAAGGAAACATATTCTGTGTTAAATAGATTGGCATAAACAATAGAAACAGATTAGAAGGCACTTAATTTATCAGAAACTTCATGGGGTAAATACTGATGTAAAGCCTATTTCCCAGGTAACAGGCAGCTGTTGGTGCTATTGCGAGTGGAGTTCATAGAACTGTTTGGGTTGGAAGGGACCTCAAAGATCATCTAGTTTCAACCCCCCTGCCATGGGCAGGGACACCCTCCACTAGACCAGGCTGCCCAAAGTCCCATCCAACCTGGCCTTGAACACTGCCAGGGATGGAGAGCATCCACAGCTTCTCTGGGCAACCTGTTCCAGTGCCTCACCACTCTCACAAGGAAGAATTTCTTCCTAATTTCCAATCTAAATTGCCCCTCCTTTAGTTTAAACCCATTGCCCCTTGTCCTATGTTGCAGGAACGCAAAGAAACACTGGTCATTGCTGGAGCCTGTGGTTCCTCGTGCATTTCAGATTTTGCTTATCTCTGCCTGCCCTCACACAAGCTTAGCTTTGCTACAATATGCTTTTGGAAATCACGACTCCTGTCTAAGCTTCAGCGGTTTTCTGTCCCCTAGCCAATTTGATCCTAAGTGTCTGGGGATGGCACACATGAGAAGCTATGTGGCAAAACTTTCCTGCCCAGACATATGATGAAGATCATAAAACCTCACATTTGTTTTGTCTCATACATGGCTGTGCAGAGCAAAACAGTGCAAGGTAAATTTTTAAAGCCTTTTCAATGCAGTTTAACAATTATTTCTAACAGCAAAACTCTGGTTAAAATTTTAAACTCTAAATTTTTACAAACTGGAGAACTTTGGAAACCAAAGCCCCCACACACTAAAGTTTTTGTTTTGTCAAGTAGGCATTTTCCAACAGGAAATAAATACACTGGCAATCTCCTGAGGAGCTCTACTGTCCTACCCTATACTGATGACTGAGTTATAATGCAATTGTATCAGTGGTAAAACAGCAAGATGGAAGAAGTAAAGGTGGCAGCTGTCACAAGCACGCAGGTTTACCTTGCACTGCACAGTGGGAGAACATAGAAAATGAGGTGCCAATATAATGTCTGGTTCAGCACCTGCCTTTCATACAATGACAAGAAGAAATAGAGTGTGTTGATCCACAGGAGAAATTCAGAAGTTTTAATAAGACTGTAAAGACTGCCTGGCTGCATTTCTGGGAGAGTGCTGGCAGCGCAGGCTGCTGTCATTTGCATTCAGCTCATATCCCACCTGCTGGCACCGTGGCTCTCTAACAGAGATTTTGACCTCTGACTTCCCTCATTCTGTTTATAAGGAATAAAGGTCATTGGCACTGAAAACACAGTTACTCTTAGTGCACAATAGTGCTGTTTCCAATGTCACACACACTGGCCAATTTACTTGTCAAAATTCAGCCAAAAGACAAAGTTTCATCTGTCTTTGTGATGGCACCTAGAGGCTCTGTTATAAAGTATTGGCTCTTTACCCCTCATGGGGACACTTTTCCTTCACCTCTTTCCACTTCTTCCAACAACTTTCCGTTCCTACACTTCTTAAAAGCAAACGTTTCAAAACAAGGATTTGTAGAAGACTTTAGGAAGCAAAATATTAGCTAGGTTTTTTTTAAAAGCTCCTCCAACCTTGCCACTTTTGGCACACTACTACTCTCCTGACTTGCTAAATGGACTTGCTCAAATATCAAAAGCATACAGTCCTATTACCACCATCTGCAGGACAGTTAGTTCTGGGGACAGCTACCCCACTACCTGCGCCTCGCCCTGCTTGTTTGGAACTTGCCCAAATATATCTTCAGTTCATTTAATCGTGCCACATACCTGCACCTTTTATTTGCACAAAGTCTACGCAAGCTTTCAAAGCAGTTTTGTTTTTCACGACTTTGATCTCTCAGTAAATATCAGTCTGAGCCTTGATGCCGTCTTGGGTTTGTTCATTTTCTCTTTGAATACAGTTAGCCCACAACACTGCAGAACTGCCGCTCTCTGTTGGCAGACCTTACCAAGGGAGCATCTGTTCCCAGAAACTGGATTTACTTTTTAGTTAAAGGAAAAATATCCATATGGCTCTCCATGACTCATACAGAATTGTTGTGTGAGTCAGTGCATTGATAATGATCACTAACCTCCAAGTTTATGTATTTTTGGTATTGTGGTATTAGAATCACAAAGATGATCAAGGGAGTGGAACATCTCCCTTATGAGGAAAGACTAAAGGAGCTGGGTCTCTTTAGCTTGGAGAAGAGGACACTGAGGGGTGACATTATCAAAGTTTATAAATATGTAAAGGGTGAATGTCAGGAAGATGGAGCCAGGCTCTTCTCAGTCTCATTAAGTGATAGGACAAGGGGCAACGAGTGCAAGCTGGAGCATAGGAGGTTCCATGTTAATATAAGGAAAAACTTTTTTACTGTGAGGGTGACAGAGCACTGGAACAGGCTGCCCAGAGAGGTTGTGGAGTCTCCTTCTCTGGAGACATTCAAAACTCGACTGGACACGTTCCTGAGTGATGTGCTGTAGGTGGTCCTGCCTTGGCAGGGGGGTTGGACTAGATGATCTTTCGAGGTCCCTGCCAACCTCTACAATTCTGTGATTCTGTGATTTTCAAAAGTTCTATTGTTCCTGTTTGTATTAGCAAACTCCAGTAAAAAGTCAAATAGATTCAAAATATTAATAGTCTGTTAAGAAATCAGTGCTCCCTTCCTTCTGTCTTTCATCCAGCAACCTTCACAAATTGCAACAGAGTAATTGAGGCAGAAATAGTTGGAAAATGAGTTTTCTTAACAGTCTCCCATGTTGCTTCGCATTTTTCCAGATTGAAGATGTGACAAAAGAAGGATATGGAAACTAACGAGCTACGTTGCTGCTTTACTAATTATAAATATCAAATGCTAAAACGCATTCACACTAATGCCTCATGGGTCAATAGCAGGGTTAGCCCACTGTTAATGTTCTAGTGACCTGCGTGAAGCTATTCACATAGCACAACTAAAAATGGAGAGAACCATCACATGAATTCACCATCCCTGTTACATGATTTCTCATTGTAGTGGAGCTGAACTAAGAGTTTGCTGCTGAAAGCAGGTTTTGTTCTTCCTCTCTTAATTCTGCTCTTCTTTCATTCTTGCTGTATTCCTCTTTCTCAGTCTTCCCTGATCACTCAGATCAGCTTTCCCAGACCACCGTCATGCTGGCATTAGAAATAGTCTCTCCTTTTTCCTCTCCCAGATTACTTTTTTGATGATTTAGCAAGTGATAAACACACAGTTCAGTAACTGCTAAAGCTGGCAAAAGATAAGTGACACATGGCACAGTCTGGAGCAAGGAGAAGAGAGGAAAAGAAGATGTTAGTGATCAGCAACAACAATCTGTTAATTTGGATCAAATCCTAACACAAATCCACAACCTTACAGTTCCTGGAGTCTTCAGTTGAGATTTTCAATCTGCCATGCTCAATAACCTGTCTAACAAATTCCTGATAGCCTCTGCCCCCCAAAAGTTGTACTCTAAACAGATACAACAAACAGCAGGCAGGAAGACAGAGAGACTACTCAAACCTCATCCAACATTTCAGCTGTAGGTCAAGAGCAGGATTTGACTGCTTTGTTCTGAGTTCAGCATCAAACTCTAAAGATGCTCTGATCTGATATTTCCAAGGCTTTCTGGAGTGAATTTTCCCATTACAGACATCCTGCTAGTTTCTTAGTCTGACTTTACTCCAGCAGCGTGCAGATCCTCAACCCAAGGTCTAAAAGAGTACATAAACAAGGTTGAGTCCTAAGTGTCAGTTTATATTAGTCCTCTTACTGTTCCACTATCCTGATCAGATAAGTATTAGCAAGAAGATGAATCACAACAGAATAAATTCCAACGAAAAAGAATTCCATAAAAATAAGTGTTGTTAAGAGTGTACCCTATTAGCACACTAAGATGCAGGGAAGCAAGTAACCTAGTTTCTAAAAACCTAAATCAAAAGGCAATTTTCAGTCATGGATCAGCCTGTTAAGAGGTCCATGCGCTGAGTAATAAATTTAGGTATACAAAAATAAGTGATACTAGACAGATTTCCCATATCATTCCCTCTTCATAAGTTTTACACCAAGAAAAGTGGAACATTTAATCATGATATGTCAAGATGCTATAAATCCTCCAGCATAAAGCATGTGCATTGCTATCCAGCCACTGTTAAGAATGGAAATTTCCCAATGCAACACAGCAGCTGTTCTCTTACACAAATTTGTCCGGAACAATGGTCATTGCAAGCAGAAAAGCACAGAAGTCAATTTATATTTCTAAACCTAAAGCAAAGAAGAATGAAAAGCACGGTGAGCCCCTCCCAAATACTTGGAAATAGATACTGGAACCACCCCCAGGGGATTTTTTGTAGACAAGTGCACTAGAAGAACAGCTACATCGTGTCTCAGCCCGTCCCTTCATGAAGGTTTAGTCAATTAAGCAGGTTTATTGGCTGAAGGTCCAAATAGGAGCTTGGAGCGCAGCCTGAAATATTTATAACATATCAGTATCCTTTACATACTCTGAAAAAAGAAAGTTCACATCTATTTTGTTGAATTATTTGAGAAACAACCACGGTCTTATTGATTTCCCTACACGCAGAACCTAACCTGTGTGGCAGCTACTGACAGTGACCACAAAACTAGCTGTGGCCTTAATAATAATTATAGTATCAATCCACTCTCTAATACTACACCACCAGTCTCACCTACCCACTAGTCACACAGTTATGTTCATTCATCAGCAACAGCCCCGGTTCTGGCTCAGGAGCCCTTCGATACCACAGCCTACGGTATATCATAGTGCAGTAACAGTTTTACCATGGCCTGTCTAAACCCAAATTTAGTCAAACCTCTGAAACCATAACCTCGGTGCTGGAACCAGCTGGTCATGCAAGCACAGTATTAGGCATACCTAGATGCCCCTTTTGGAAACAATTCTGAAAATAACTAAATTATCTGTTCAAAAGCAGCAGTCGATGACCTCCACCAGATAGAATTATGCATACCTGGAATTCCAGTATCACCATTTATAACACAATCCATTGTTACAGCTGTCATTTGGAAATACCAGCAGCAACTAATAACTAAATCTGGAAATCTTATAAAAACTTGCCATAATTAACAAGTTAATAAAAACTTAGGGCTCTACACTCAAACAACCTGACTATCCAGACATTTTTGATTTTTTTTAAATGGTTTTAGTTTTAGAAATAAACCTGAAAAGCCCTGAAATTTGAATTATAAAAATCTCAGTGTTAAATTCGTTGTTACTTTTGAATGAATTTATCAGTCTTTGTTAGCTCCCAGAAAGCACTACATTTCTGTTTTTAAAAAATTTACAACTACCCTGGGAGAATGAAAACGTGAGCTCTAAAAGGTCCAGCAGGCTCATTAGAAATATTGGCTTTCTGGCACACTACCAGCAAGAAACAACAACACAAGTGAAAGATATACAACATTTTCAGAAGAGCATTTCTGCCCCCTCTGTTTTAAACCCTTACTTCCAAACAATAGAATATCTTCCTTGATGTGCATGTGCAGAATAGTAATTGAAAATCCACAGCCTGTTCTTAAGCAACCCTCCTCTGCATTATGCTTTTGAGATCAGTACATTTCTATTAATGCATACCATTTTTTATAAACACCTCTCAGCTTTTTAGTTTACTAGACAATCACTAAAAGAATATCAACCTTTCCAACTTGTTAAATACAATTCAAAAAATAAAAAAATAAAAATAAAAAAAAGCAGGAATAAAAGTATAGCCATGGAATAAATTTAGGTAGAAAAAGCAGTGATTTCCTCCTCCTGCGACATATTTATGTGTATTTGTACATAACAACCTGCATGCAAATACTGAACCCACTTACACTTTTTTTTTCTGTTGAGGAAAAAAGTATACATTTTCCCCCTAATTGGATTAATAGGTTCACATTATTAAATTTGCTGTCAGCAATGCATTATTATCATAAAGCAGTAATTTCAGAGACCTATAAAACCCTGTTGTGAATAATTGTAATTTTTTTTCCATTTAGAAACACAAAGAAATCCACTTTGCCAAGTTAATGTCACATGAAAGCAAAATTCTCCACTACAGTCTCCTTCAAAGTTTCTTTTGCAGTGTTTTTGACAAGTAGAAATAATTGCTGAGAATTTATTCAGGGGTTTACCTATTTGTTCTTTGTAAATTCTGTGTCACCGAACTGCAATTAAAGTTCACACTAGTAAGTCTTCCATGGAGAGTTTTATGAACACTTATGCAACTGATTGTGTCACTCTTAAGGTCCTTGGGCACATCACCTCAATCATATGCTGTTGTTCCTGACTTCTGACTAAATGATTTTGCCTTACAGCACTCTGTTTTAATTTGTTATAATTATTTCACTAAAAATCAAATTTTATTCCTTGCTCTAGCAAATCTCATACAAGAAGCTGCAGTAGACAGGCTCTGTGCATAATAGACAATTTTGCACTTGTCCAGGTACTCATGATCTGTGAATACCAGAAAAGCACAAATAGACTGTCTTGTTTTCAGCTCAATGAACAGTTCATGACACATTTTTCTGCTGTTGATCAGCCATATTTCTGCATTTATTGTTACGGGTTTTGTTCTTTAAGGAGCTAAGTGTAGTCACAACATCCCAAAACTACATTGTGTTTCAAATCAAAAAGAAAATTATAAATATTTAAGGGATCAGAAAATCTAACGAACAGCAGCATGAAGTTGCCAAAGTTTCATTCTGCAAGAGAACTAAACCTCTGTAACTTTCACAAAACTAAGTTGATGCATTTTGGTTCATGAAGCCAGGGTTGGATGCAGATTGGTGACAGTTCTTCCCAGTCTACTCCTTGTGAAACTGTATTCTTTTTCACCCTACCCCTCTGCCTGAGGTAGGAAATCCGTTTCACTGTAGCATTGGGATAGTTGTCTCCATCCATATTGTGTATATAAGCATGTGAAACTTGCAGTTACCGTGACAGGAGCCAGGACAGAAGGCACAGCCCACCAGGGAACACAACCACCAGAAGTGATCAGGATGTTGAAGAAAAGTGTGACAGATAGACAGCTTTATTTTACTTACTAAAAACATTCAACTAGTTCCATTTGAATCAAATAAAGTGAAAGCATCCATTTTTAAGTCTATTAACTGAAAGTAAAAATATGAGTGAAGAGATCTCTGAGATTTGTCCCAGTAAATATCTCCGCTTTGGAAGAACTGTGGTTTTCATCTCAGAAATCTTTCCAGAAGAAAAAAAATTCTAGCCAGCTCTATTTATTTATCTCTCAATTCTTCTACTCACTGTTCTGCTTACATTCCGCTATAAGATTTCTTGTCATTGTCTTTATTTCCTCTGAACTGGTCTCTGTGGTGTTAGTCCCAGCAATCTTCACATTTTTCTAAAGGTAAAGGTTTCAAAATGCCTTGCTTAATGTCCAGATCTCATAATCTAAAATTTGGGGTTATACTCCTAAGAATATTTTCTGGCACATCTGCCATAAGAAATTCTACATTTCATATTGCACCTGATTGAGAATAATGGGGGTTTTCCCACCAATGCGGCCAACGCTTGAAGCCAAGCTTCCTCTTGTCGTTTCCGCACATGGTCTTCACTTTCCCTCATTCTCAATTTATCTAATGTTGATGTGAATTTAATCTTCAGGTTGCTGGTATTAGCACAACAAAGTGCTGTGTACTCCATAAACATTATCATCTAAACAGACAATGCAAACCACAGCAAAAGAAAGTGAAGAAATTGAGTTGAGTGGATTTCTGCATTATCTGCTTATTGCTTTTGTACCTCATACTCCTATAGTCTGCAAAATATTTATAGCATTTTTTACTGAAACTTTGAGATCCTTGATGGGGAGTGGAAAGACTGGAATTTATTGTTCTTTAACCTGATAGAAACTCTAAAAAAAATCCCACTATGATTAACTATTGTAATTATATGTCTATTGCTCAATCCTCAAATCTTCTGGGGCATGAAATTAAACAATTTTGTAGTATCTATATCTTTGCGATATCTTGGAAGGCATCACAGAACACCCTCACGGAAGCACTCCATTCTGCTGTTGTCTGCAGACAAAAGTGGGTAGAGTGAAATCAACGGAGGACAAGAACAACAGACAGCACTGATGAAAAAAACCAGTGTGAAAAGCAACTAGCTGCACTGTGCCCAAACCACACATCTTGCATTTTAAAAACACTTTAGCAGCAGTTTCACTGAATCCAAAGCACAGGGCCTCCCCTACACCCAAACCTCGATGTACTGCCCAGGCACAACACAAGCAGTTCATGCACAGAGGGACGCTTGCTGCCACCTTCCAGTGGTATGTCAATGCTATGAAGGGAGGAGCAATAGCGTGGATCCAAGCCATTGCCTCACAGCACTTTTTAAAACTCACTAGGGAGCTTAAATGGTGGGATCTAGGAAAAAATCAGGTGTACAACTGTCTACGAGGAAAAAGGACATCTATCTGGAAAAAGAAAGAGATACAACACTGTAATTCTCTAATACTTTTTCCAATTGAAAAAGGAACAATGGATAAAGTAGTTCAGAAGCAGCGGGAGAATGAACTGGGGGGAAGGATAAGTCGCTGATCCAGTTGGCATGAGGAAAAGAATATCCTTTTTGTGGAAGGTTGAAACTGTACAAACATTGGTTTGCAGTAGCTAGAACTTTGGGTACTGCTTGACACTATAGTAAGAATTTAATATCAGATTCTTGTTCTTTCACAAAATTTTATTCACAGCACCCATTTTAACAACTGACCATACCATCCCATTACCTAAAATCTGTCCCCTAGATGCCTCCTTAGCTCTTGTCATGAGAAAACAAGATGCAGTGCTCACCATATTACCCACTTCAATTCAACAGCCTGAAGCCAAGTATTCTACTGCTAATGGAATAATACCACACCGTGTGATTTTGAAGTGGACAAACACTATCTGAAGCGAATAAACACTAATTACAAGCACGGGAAGGATTTGGTTCATTAAAAAAATCATAGCTTTTCAGCTTGAGCAAGTCAGAGGAATGTATGTACGCACACCACCATAACCAAGGTCATACTGTTTCTAAAAGTTTTAGCACCACCTCATACAGCACAATATTCCCTTCACAGATATGTCTAGTCTACAGGCAATCATTTTAACTTTTCCCCATGTTAACTTTTTCTTTCTGAAACCCACTGAAAGATCTCTTAAACAAACATCTGACTTTAATCCTAACAAGCCGTATGTTAGACCCTAAGGGTAGTCTAAGACAACAGCAGAGCTGCCTGAAAAGTTACTAGATACTATAATCCACACGGTTGGGTTGCCAAAACCTGCAGTTCATGCTAATTAAAGGGGAAAAGGAAAGAGGTTGAGAAAAACACTCTAAGTAAACCTACTACTAACAAATTTTCAGTCTGAATATACTAGGTTTTTGTAACTAGAGAAAAGCTGAGGAAAAATATATAGAAGAAATTACTTAAGTGTAACATTTTTATATCAAATGAATCCATTTTCCCAACTACATTTAAAGGATTTTTTTGTTTGTTTTCCAAAGCTATTTTTCGCTTTCAATAAACTGCCTGGCAATGCTTAAGGGGCCAGGCTAGAGTCTGTGCAACAGCCCAGAGTCTTATTTTGAGGATTTTAAAATCGATGCCTCAGCTCCCCGCCAGCTCTCCCTACAAACAAGAGTTTCGCCCAACAGAAAAGGCTTCAGTGGTGTCAAGACCCACTTGTACACTTGCAGAGGGTGGTGACAATACATCCAGCATGTATTTCTACTTAGATTTCCTTCCCATGAAATCAAGAAGGCTGCTTTGGTATAACAATATTTATAAAGATTGGAAGGCTATTTTGGAACATAAAATGTCTAATAGATTTATGTCTAAAGATTTAGCATATTTGTTTCCTATTTCAACCTTTTTCCTTAGAATTTATCATTTTTATTTCATAGGGTTAAAGCTTCAGAGATTTGATGTGGCTGCTAGCACACTAACAGTGTGGAGCTGTGTAGCCACAAACTGAAGATGCTATACATCATCTATCCAGAAAAACACAATTGTGACAAAACTCATGGCAAGCCAGACAGAATCCTTCCTCATCTGCCTAAATACAGAGGAGTTGCCGTCAGTCACTCAAAGACACTTCTTTCTTCCAGCATTACCAGCCTTTAACCAGTAATCCCATTCACTCCTCAGTCCATACAGCTCCTATAAAAGCATGGCCTGTTACACTGTGGACTAATTTGTATAGTGTTCTCCATGCCCCAGCTTATACACACACCACAGCTTTCAACAAGTCATCTTATGGTCAAATTATCCTGAAGTAAGTTTTAACTCTAGTTAAGTTGAATTAAAGTAAAAGAATATTAATACTTATTTCTTCTGTATTAAAAAAAAGATAATAAGCTATAGTAATAAATTATAAGTGACAGGTAAACAAACTAAACAAAAAAGCCACACTTGCTCCAGTTTTAGCCTACCTACCGCCCATAGTTGCATTATAGCAAAATGTCTATGTTAGTGGAACATGGTTAAAGTTTCCTAGGCTGACCCATTTTCGTCATTTTTCCTGACAGTGCCTCACTTGCCCCCACTCCAAAACCTATTAAGAAAAGAGTGCACCTCCCTCTTCCCTAGCTAAAACAGATATGCCTCACTTTCTTGGAGATGGAAGCGTTGATTAGACCTCATGCGCTCTCCTGTGCATAACTTCTTCAAACAAAAACTTCTTGACTTAAGAGAAGAATAAAAATACTTTTGTGTCTTCCTTCTGTGATTCGTTGTATGTCTTTCCCTGTAATGTATCTCCAGGCACTGAACTCATATTTTACAATCCATACATCAGGGAAAAAACCCCTTTGTGTCTAATTGGGATACATGTTCTCAGGTTATAACCAACCTCCTGTTTGAGAGCAGACACAACAGTAAGCAACTGCTTCAGGCTGACAATATTTTGGGGAGTTTTGCTCCTCAACTACTTTCTTATTACACCGCTTTCCCTCAAACTCGCTCACATATATATAAACGTTATCAGCCACGTACAAGCACTCACAAGACCAGGTCTTGCAGAATCAGGTAAAAAGCTCTCAGGGTAAATTGACCCACCCAAAAATTACATCATAGATTTCTTATGTTTCCAAAGAAATTTCTTCAGTGCATGCCAAGAAGAAAAGTCAATTACTCCATTATCATCATTAGTTTTGTACTTGGGTAATGCTATTTGTACCAGAACTCTCTCTTTTATTGCCGAGATCTCTGCACTACATTGTGGTCTGCAGTACAGAAATACCCTTGGCCTGAAAAACGCCTATCAAATCAGGTGAGGTTTAGGTTAATAAAAAACTGTGCTACTTGGTGAACAGAAAGTCTCATTTCTATGAGATTACATTTCAACAGAAGATCATTGTGTTCTTGTTCTCATCCCTCTGCCACTGTGTTAGCTCTTAGCCCTTAAGGAGCTTTTTGGTTTTTGTTTTGAGGGGGAGTTCTTAGTTTAGAGAGGTGGGGGCCTGTTTTGCTCTGGATTTGGTTGGAGTTTTTTGTTTTGAGGGGTTTTTTTCTGCAGTTAGTGACAGAATTTTGCATTATTTTTGTTCTTGTCTTTAATTTGAAAAGCCTAAGTGTGAATTTAAGAGTCTTGTTAGTTCAACTTTGAAAGACAAAAAAAAGGATAATAATCTTCAGCCAGCAAGGAGCTGACTATAGGGAAGAAGAAGAAAAAAATATTTCTGAAACCCATTTTAAAGGTGAACTGCAAAAGTTAAGGAAAAAAACTTAAAACAAACAAAAACATCCTAAGGAGCAGAACTATTACTTTAAAGGAAAGAATCATTTCAGGTGTTTGAACTTTGTTCCTGGTTTAAGGCATCTATTGGTGGGCAGTCCAGTGGAAGACCGCACCATTGCAAGGTATGTGAGCCTGTCAAGAGACCCTGAACACAGTACATTTTCAAAGGAATTACTGAAAACAACCTATGTGTCTCTGAAGAGACTTGAGGAACCTAATACCTGTTTTGAGTGGGAGAGAAGTGCCACCCTCAAGCTAGGATGTAGAAGTTAATCAAAACCCCTGTCCTGGAGCACGGAAGGCTTCCCTTGGTTTCAGTGAGCTTTGAATCATGATCACAAGACAGTAGTCTTCATTTTTCCTTTTGCAATGGCACTGAGGATCTTGTCTACTGACTTAAGTAGCTCATAATCTTCAGGAAGAAGAATGCTAGCAGCTTTTTAAGCCATTGTGATTACTTTCCTTCTGAGTCCGGTTAAGGTGTTCCTATTTGTCATTATTGTTTTTCCCCACATCCACATCAACATGCTGTCATTGTTTGAGAAAAAGAAGGTAGGGGAGAATCCCACTGCTGAAGCATAGGATCTCAGGGTTTCCTTACTTTGCTTGTTTTTTGATGTAGGTATCTGTGAAGCTTTCATACTCATCCCCTTGCTAAGGAAAAATCTTGCATCCTCCCCACAAATGAATAAGATGCAGTTTTGCACAGCAATCTCATTAAACCTGTACTCTAGTCCATCCCACTAAAATTCAGCCCAGCTATATCTCCAATACATGGAACCAAGAATAACACACACAGTCCAGCATTTAGATGCTTAGTTCAATTTTGGAGTACCCAGTACAGAAGAGACACGGAAAAATTGGAGGGAGCTCAGCAGAGGGTCAACCACCAGTCAGGACTAGAGTACTTGACCTGTGAGAAGATGAGGAAGATGAGATCGATCATCCCAGACAAGCGAAGGCTTTGGGGACTCCTAACAGCAGCCCCCAGCAGCTATGAAGAGGGTATCAAGGTGACAGAGCCAGCAATTCTATGAGTCTCTGTTCCTATAATTCAGTCATTGGACTCTCATCTTTCACCAGTTCCTCCTGACCACACTTCCTTTTCCATAAGAGAAGATAGCCATTACTTTTGAGCTGCAATTTGTGTACTTTATGACCACATATACTCTCCTAACTTCATTTGCTTTTACAGAAAGCCATGTCACTATAGCAATGCAGTAGTAAAGTATTCAGGAGATGATACATGAATAGTCTTATCTAAAATAGCACAAGTAAAAGAAAGAATACTGACACTGCTATATTTCACAAGAAATTTGAATAATTACTGTGCTGGTTTTGGCTGAGAGAGTGTTCATTTTCTTCACAGTAGCTGGTATGGGATTGTGCTTTGGATTTGTGCTGCAAACAGTGCTGATAACACAGGGATGTTTTCATTCCTGCTGAGCAGCGCTTACACAGAGCCAAGGCCTTTGCTGCCTCTCACCCCACCCCACCAGCGAGTAGGAGCTGGGAGACGACACAGCCAGGACAGCTGACCTCACTAACCAAAGGGATGTTCCACAGTATTTGACATCATGCTCAGCATATAAAGCTGGGGGAAGGAGGAGGAAGAGGCAGACATTCAGAGTGATGGCGTTTGTCTTCCCAAGTCACTGTTATACATGATGAAGCCCTGCTCTCCTGGGGAAACCTGTCAGCCAAGGGGAAGTGGTGAATGAATTCCTTGTTTTGCTTTGCTTGCGTGCACAGGTATTTCTTTACTTATTCGAACTGTCTTTATCTCAGCCCACAAGTTTTCTCACTTTCACTCTTCCAATATTGTCCCTCATTTGGGGGGTGGGGGGTGGTGAGTGAGCAGCTGCGTTATGCTTAGCTGCCAACTGGACAAATCATGACACCTTTTCTGGTTTAAAGACAGATATGTTAACACTCAAAACACTGAAGTGACTGTAAATTAAAGCAGAATGATAGTTGATGGAATTGTAATGGAAAGAATCTGGATGCAAAAACCTAAGGCAAAACAACCAATTTAAAGGCTATTTCTTTAAACAACAAACAGATTCCAGGTATAACAATGTCCTTTTGGGAAAGGCAACTCTCAGTAGCATGCTACCTTGAGGCAAACTGTCAGCATTCCCCTTTCTTGGTTGCTAACCAGTAATTTGCCACTGGAAAGGCACAACCCACCAACCCAAGCCAGTAATTTGTCACAAAACATCACAGGCATTCTTACTAGATGCCAGCATGTAGTCCGTTGATTTCATTATTTATGGGAGGGAGCCTCCACCAGGAGAAGAAAAACCCAGGAAGATGCCGCATGTCTGACACTGCCTGGTACTGAGAAATTCCAGATAGTGCCATCTTGAAGTCAGTCTGGGTTTTCTCACTCTCAGCAATTACAAAGTGGCACTTTCCTCCAAATTACTCATGAATAACTTAAGTCAATAGTGGATTCTAAGAACATGTCACTATGATGTCATTCTTCAGTAAATGGATGAAATCTGAAGAGGCTGGTCCTGTAAACCAATCTTTTCTTACCTTCACTCTCCTGAAAAATTCCTGTTAATGATGAAGATGGTATCATCAGAAATGGCTTGTGTGGTAAAACAAATCACAGGAAATTACAGGGACTTCGATTTCCTGTTTTATTTTTCTGAAGTAAATATCACATTTCCTTTCTCTGTGACAATCCTTTTTAAGCAAGTAAGACCAGGTCATCAAAGGTGATTCAGTGCTTAAAAGTAAAGAGAAAAGCTTAGTGGGATTTTTAAGGTTTTGGGTTTTTTTTTTAACAGCTGTCTGCAATTTCCATTGACTTCAGCATTCCTTAAAGGTTAATGTCGCTTAAACCACTGCAAGAATGTGTGTGGGATATGCAAATTTAAAAAAAAAAAAGCCCCAATAACTAAACCAGCACCCACCATAAAACCAGACATTTGCCCTTATTAATGTTTAGCTTAAACATTTACATGGTTATGCACATAAGGCTAAGCACTCCTTTATCTTTTCAGGATTAGGTTCATAACAAGGAAGCTCACATTAAAATAGTATTCCACTGAATATAATTAACTTACAAAATAAACAAACCCCAGGAACTAAACATAATTATGACACTCATCTTTCCCAATGACATCTGAACAGGAAAAAAAAATATCTTTAAGAATAAAATATAATCATTGTACTCATATTCTCACTTTGAATTACTCCTTCCATCTCTATTAGCAAATTAAGCCTGAACAGAAGTACAAATTAATATGAAATTACTTAAATAACATCACGAAATATATTTTTCAAGTATTTTGCTCAGATGCATTACGATTCTGTTCACACAGACTATTTTGAAATAATACTTAATTCTCAGATTGTCTATTTATTACCATAGCTCACATACATAGCCTTGTGTGGTAAACACTAAATGTTTGCACCACAGTGTGTACAACTAGAATCTAATGAATGTTATCTCTATATAGGACATCAATATCCAAAATACTTTCATACTTCATTAGTAGAAGCATATTCTACATAAAATCATAGAACTGAGTTTTCCTCTATTCTTCGAATTCCTGATTATTTGAAACCGAAGACTTTCTGTTGCCCAGTGTAAGTCCTCTCATTATACCTAAAGGTTCAGCCTGGATATGCGTAATGCTGGTGCTTTAATGCACTGTAGAATCCATTCAGTTGCAGTGTGTTCAAGCTGTCAGTAAATCCAAAGTAAATTAGACAAGGTCATACATCAGTACTTAACTGGAAGACATCACTTTTGGGTTTTTTTCCCTGCAACGTCCTGCTCTCTTTTTGCTACAATTTACAGACCCTGAATCCTGTGTTGCTCTTGTAAATGCTGAAATATTGAGAACCTGAAGTATTATGTAGCTCGGCTGTCATTCAGAGCAAAAAGCCATGCTGGGTTTGCCTGCGCACCTGGTAGTGGTTCTAATCAGTAATGATTCAAATCAAAAAAGATTAGAGGCCTCAATTTTTATTTTAGGTCACTAGGCAATCTCAGTACCCGCAAATACTGTTCACACTGACCCTAGCTCCTCAGCAGTGACCTGAGCAACTCTGTTCAGCGGAAGGTGTTGCTGAAGCTCTGAAAGAAGCTGAGCTGCATTTTATTAAGACTGCCTTAAAGTCAGTGCAAAACATCAGGTATCAAAGGAAAGGGTCTTTCAGGACACCAGAGTCCTTCACTAGCCATATTTAGATCCTCCATGTATGCTTTTCTGCTTGCCTTAGCTGTAGCATCAAGTACATTTTTGTCTGTGAACAGTCTTTCTATACAACATTGGGGAGAGGGGCTATTGGCCTCATGTCCCCACCACAGGTGGGCAGCTCCAGCACCTCCTTGGACCAAGCTTGTAAAAGCTGGTCAGGTGAGCCCTTCCTGAGCCCACATGAGAGGATGAAGACAGACCATCAGCACACAAACCCTCCCTAGCAGTCAAGTCAAAGCAGTCTGAGATGATAAAGCATAGCTCCAATGAATGCTAAACCTGGGCCAATTTTACTTTGTGAAACAAAGCATCTGACTTCTTAGAGGTGTCTGTCTTCTGTTAAAGACAATTTTTTAAAATTCAAAGTGCTGAGGTTCACAAAACTTTTTTGTTACATGTGGAAAAAGCACTTTTTTTTTTCCAGAAAGTTTAAGTCAAGACTATATCTTACAGCTCTGCAACCAAAAAAGTTTTGGGGATTTTCACTCTGAACTCCAGCCTTGGAACACAGAGATACTTATTTTTCTAATGTTTAATTAACTGGATTTGAGTGATTTTCAAACAGAACAAGTAAAATCATGTTAGTCGAAATCAATAGGTGATGTGTTGAATGAGCGGATAGCTTGCAACATCCAACATTTTTAAACCTAAATAAAGTTTCTGTTTAGTAAATGAAGAGAGATCTACTTAAATCCCAAACACATTTAATTAAAATAAAGTAATTATTGTAGAGCTATATTTGAACAGACAATACAGTTGCAGCAATTACCTGCAATTATGCAGCTCCAATCACGGAATAATAGAGGTTTCAATGTCACTAAGCACAATAAGGATAATTACTCTTTCCATTATTCTGATGGGCACATAATTAGCAACTTTAGAAAAAAATCTTCATGGGGATGTAATAGCCACACCTTAACTACAGGCTGATTGAAGATGATAAAGGTATTCAGTACAAAAAGGAAAAGTAGTATCCTCAGTTGGTTCCAACCCAGCTGAACTGTCATGGCCTTCCCACAGAAACAGCATTTATTCTATCATCAGAATGAAGAGACTCAATCACGCTTGAATAAAATCCTATGCTTACTGAACAGAACCTTAAAAAATTAATATTTAATAAAACAATTGAAAAAGTCTTAGATAAAAGCCTATCCTATAACAGATAATATCCAGATCCAGAACAGCAGTGAAGCCACAGATTCATTTGAACTTATAACTGGTTCTTAAATATTACTTTCTTGGTCTGAGGAGAAAAAGATTTGAGCCAAAGTGTACAGTTCCTTTAAAAATGTAACTGAAAATCAGATGGGAAAGAGAGCAGAAACTCTGGTGACAGTATTAACAGACTGTACTCTGGGGATAACATAACTCCTTACTTACAAATTTCTGCATTCACTGTCTCCAGATTGTCAGTTTTTCTGTGGTTCACCTTCAGTGCCACACAGGAACTGCGGCCTTACAAGAACGAGTGCATCTGAGAGCTAGGCATCGCCTCACGCTTCAGTCCGTTCCTCGATCTGTAGCACTGGGCATTATCCATTTTGGAACAGACTGAGAACAAACCTTTACTTCTGCTGGCAAGGAGGCACGCCATATCATGACCACACTAAAAAGAAGAGTCACGTTCAACCAGCTGGACTTGGCCATGATACCACTCAAGAGCTGCCAAGCATGCCTGACATTTCAGCATCCATCACTTCTGTTGACATAACCAAACACTGCTCAGATCACCTGCTTCCTACATGATGGGAATGACCAAGAGTTCCCCTCTCCACATACTCTTCCCAGACACCCATGACCACTGTGGTGTCCGAGCTAACTCCCGGATTGGTTTGCTCTTACCTTAGGCATGGTGCTGACACATCTAAGCCAGGGAGAAAGTTACCCTAGGTTTTCTGCTCAGCCAAACAGGAAAAGGGAGGTGTCTCTAGATGAGGTCTGTTGGATTGAACCCCCTTGGAAGGGTTTATCCCACTTCACTGGCTGCTGTAGCTAAACAGCCAGAGGGTAACTCACCTGCTTGCCTGAAGTCAGATGGGATAAGTCCAGACCTAAGAGAAGATCAACCTTACGTTCTCTGCTGTCCATCCTTAGCAAGGGTGGCACAGCAAAAAACAGGCTGCCCAGGCAGGGTTGCCATGGCATCACACTATTCCTCACCTAGCACAAAGCTTCAGGAAGCCTGACAAATCTGCTGCTGTTCCCAAACCCAAGCTGGAAAATTTTTCCCTCTCTTCTGATGCCATATCTGTGGGATACAAAAGACACACCACAGACACCACCTCACTCCTTAGTCAAGTCTTCAGGAAAACACAGTCTCTCACTGACAAGGACTATCTCCTATCTGCACAAAACTGGCAGCTACAATCATGAAAATTATTCTCAGGGGAAGTAATGTGGTTTTAAAGTGGGATTTCTAAATGATAGGCAATTCTAGACAAGGCCCTGAGAAGCTCCCAAATTTTCCCTTTTATGAGTGGTATAATCTCTTCTGCTTGTTTTCAGAACCAGAACCCCATCTAAGAGTCAAAACTGGCTTTCAAGCACAAATATTTTAGAATGTGAACTGGAATCAAATATACTAAAACTCTCATTTTTCTCTCCCTGGCCTAGACAGAAATGATATGCAACACAGAAAATACATTAGTTGGGGAGGAAGATACCCCTCATACGGTTGCAGTTACAAGGCCTGAAAAGATTAATGCTCCATTTTTAAGCTTGAAAGAAGCAAAGGTTTTAGAAGCGTCTTTATGTGTTTTTCTGTGTTTCTAAAAGTGTTTAGATTTAAAAGAAAACTGAGGAATCATAGTGCTTTTAAGAGAGACTGCTGAGACCTGCTAGATTAATGGCTTTGCCCCCACAATACGTATTTGTATTTCAGACTTGACAGATATCACGCGCTGCTTGCAAGGCTCAGGTGACAGGCTCACCCCAGGCATGGTCCTCGCCCACAGGTTGTTTGCCACGTATCTGCAGGCCAGGACCACAGCCTTCTCTGTCTCCATCTGAGAGGCCAGCAGCCAGCTGCAGCAGCTCAGTCTGTGTGCAACCTGATGGTCAGGAAGGTGGCCAGGTACCTCCAAGGACCCAAGGAACATGCTCCAGCTCCCCACTGGGTAGAGCCCCACAGAAAGGCAAAATCCCTGCTGGCAGCTTGTGCTTGCCAGCACCTGCTGCTGGTGTGCACTCATCACAAGACCTTCATACATGAGTCCTCACGAGCTTCTAGAGAAGGCATCTAGGAGAAGTCAGGATTTTAAGAAGAAGCAAATCCTTACCATTAAGTGCTAACATTGCTACAGAGTAAAACATAATATTCTTATCGCTTAATGGATTTTGGCCATTTTGAACTAAAATGTAGAAACAAACCGAAACTCTATCATGCAGTTGCTCCTCACAACTCAATCTACCACCTCTTCACTAATAGTAAAACGAGAAGCCATGCAGCTTGCCCATTAGGCCAGTAGTTTTTTTGGCAAAGCAAAATGAAGGGAACACTTTCTACATTTGAATGAGGCTCTTCCAGCAAATGTCTGATCAGTCAATGTGCCATATAAAAGGGGTCGTGCTTAATCAAGATTACCGACTCCCATAGGGAGGGCCAAAGTCTCCCAAAGAGACAGTCTGCATCCATGCAGGGAAAAAATGTCCTCAATATGTTGAAAAGTAAAATTGCAGTGACATCTGCACGCTACTGGTCAGACTCTGCTTATTACATGGTATAAAAATGTCGTCTTGTATTAGGTTTTGTGACAACTACCCGTTGCTTGAGTGGATTACAAACATCTCCCCTGGAACTGCATACCAATTGCTGCCTTTCAGTTTGTAGCATTTCAGTAACTGTGCATTCTTCAGAATAATGAAAATTTAGGATAGGAACTTCAGATTTTGTCTACAGCAAATAAAATATACTTTTTCTTTATGTTTGTTCTACACAGCTTCCAGTTTTTTTGTTTTAATACATTGGTGCTGTTTGTGCACTTTCAACTAAGACCACTGAATTATTTTTCAACCCAGTAGTGCTTCCTTTGTATGTTTTTGGGGGGGGAAGATGTTGTTACAACTCTATTGATACTTATTCTCCACTAGTATGTTAGCACCTATGTTTCACTCCTCAAAACCCCTCCAACCCCACTCCACCCCCCCCAAAAAAAAAGAAGGCTGTGCTATTGCAGTGCTCCAGGGGGTTTTTACTTCCTAAGGTTTATTTTTTTCTATTCTTCCTTAATTCAGTTCTGAACTTTGAACAGTTTTCCTTTGGAAGCAGACTCTAGCTAGTCCCCTTATTGTTATTTGTAGGATTTCTCATAATGTTGACTAGCTTTGCATTTACAAAAGTTAGTACTCAGATCTGTTCTGCTGCATTACAGAGGTGGCTTTCAATGTGAGCACTGTCTCCACCTTTCCCTGTGTCCCTGGACATGTAGTGTATTGACCATTTGGGGTAAAAAACCAACCAAACAGAAAAACCACCAGAAAAATACCAACACATTTGTATGGCCCAACTCTGTAAACTGTCCAAAACCCTGCCAGAGAAAAATGCAACAACAGAGAGCTCTAGAGGGCCTGTTCTGCATTGCACTGAATAATTCCCACATATATACGTACCTTCACACACGCAGAATACATGTCCTGCCTTTTCTGTACGTCTGATGAACACAAAGCTTACAAAACACTTCTCAGACATAAGCAGTTACATGACATCCATCACTTTGTTCAGTTACTAGATGCAGGTTCATTTAGTTCTTTGAAAATGAATGAGGCAGAAGAGTGTTTTGCTAGCTCTTTGTTTGGAAAAGTAGAGGGTGATGTTTGATGACTGCAAAGTGCTGTTCATTGCGTTATTCATTCTTATTATACAAACAACACACCTGATTCAATACCTATATATTTATTAAGAAAAGTTTCATTACAGAAGACTCTGGACCAGCTCTGTAGTCTTCTAATTTTACTAAAATTTTAAGAAATCACAAAACCCACAATACTTTTCCAGTTCAGATGAGGAGCGTGTGGTTACAACTGCACTCATTAAAATCCCTGTGAGGTAAGCTTTATGTGGTTAGCAGAAATAAAAATTCCCAAACTCATTATTATATGTAATACCGACATCATCAGGTACGACTGAAATTTATCTTTCCAAGAGCAAAGAACTGTAGAGCCATCTGGCAGAAGGTAGGTGAAGAGCTTGTGTGAGGGAGCCTGTACCACACCCATGCTCTGAGGATCAAAATCACTCTACCGTGTGCCTGACCACCAACCATGACCCTTCCACAGACCAAATCCAGAATAAGAGCTAAAATCCTCCTTCTACTACCCAAGGATCAGTGACTGAACTTGCTGTACCAGAAATGCAGGTCTTATGGGGACCGTTTTAGCCCACGTCTTGAAGTTTTGTGATTACTTCTGAACCAGAGCTTGCCTTTCTAACAGGAGAAGTTCTCCAGCAGCTGTATCCCAGCTCAGTGACCGCCCCAGGTACTGTCCCAGTATCTCTGGGAGCCTCTCCCTGCTGTTCCTGAAGGAGGGGGGCTGTGGGTGTGCCCACCAGCTCCCAAAGCAACACTTCCCCTTAGAAAGAGTCAGGCTGTCTCAGGCACTCTTGCAATGAAGAGCTAAGCCAAAGGGCAAGGATTTAATTACAGAACACTGATTTGTTCAGTGCCCAGAGACATAAAAGTGTTTTAATCCAGCCCTGCCTGCAACCTCTCCTCAAGGCTGCTCAAATCATGTCCTTCTGCAAAAACTTGGATAGGACCCATACAGAGATCTTTTCCCAAAGAAGTGGTTTGTTCCTCACTTTTACCATAAAGAGAAGGGTATAATTTCTGCCAGTTTTTTCACTATTCTTTAACCCATTAAATTCCATAATAAAACAAAACGGAATGCACAGCCAGCCTTCAGGAGAAATAAAACCAGAAGGATCTCACAAAGAAGCCTCAACATGATAATCAAGAATGTTTGTCATTTTCTGACACACTTATAGACAGGGATGATGTGTGTGGGAGAAAAGACCACAGGACAAAATTCTGGCCATCCTCAAATCTATCCTGGATGTGGGATCACACCAATATAAATTGCCAGATTCTCTTCTTAACTCTTATATGCGCATATTAAACTATTTTATAACCTATAAACCTTCATAGAATCATTAAGGTTGGAAGAGACCTCAAGGATCATCTAGTCCGACCAACACTAATAGCTATATTTTATTTAAAATACAAGACCAATATAGGTATGGTACACCTCATGAATCAGCAGAACTCTGCAACAGGAATTATTCGACTGTTATCGATTACCTGAAGCCACACACAGATGCAGAAAAAAAAAATAAAAAGTTTAGATATACAGCCACCTCAGACAGACTACACAAATAGTCATGTCTCTGCAACATCCCCCTTGCTTGTAGCAACTGCAAAATGGATGTTTGCCTTTAAATTGGCTCCCCTCAACCTTCAGCTGCTGGGATTCTCCTTTGCTAGCCTTCTTGCACTCTGAAGCAGGTGGATTTTTCCCTTTCCAGCTTTAACCATCCTTTTTCTTCAAAGCCTCTCTCTCTTCTCCACTTCTTCCCCACCAGAACAGCTACTTGCAGTCTCCTTCAGAGACCACATCTTTCTCTTAAACCTTTCCTGCATTTCTTTCTCTTGACACTTCTCAGACTGCTGGCCCCAAAATCCACAAACTATAGGTCAAACTCTAAAATACCATAAAACACCAGCTATACAAAGCCTGAAAATAACAGCTGTAGTTTGGGGATGTTTCCTGCTTGCTCTCAGCACATATGCACGGCGCTTACACCACTGCAACCCTCACACCTTTTAGTGAGTACAGAGATCTTGACTACTGCTGTGGTACCCTCAGCAGAAGCCCCTGTGGGGAAATCAGACCCCTTGGGCGTCCACATAGTAAGGGAGAGTCCCCACGCCATACAGCACCCACAGGGATGGCCCATCATCGGATGAGAACAGCTTTAAGTTGGACAGGACTCAAAGTGGTGATCCCATGAAAGACTCCACAGCTTGCTTAGCTAGGAGCTAAGGCAGAGCACTGCAACTGAAATTCCAGTGACTCACCACCTTCTGCTGGGCATCACAGGGACAGGGGAAAAGGCTTTCCAGCAGTATATATGTGAAGCTTCCCAGCTTTTGAAGGCTTCCTGCCTGGGGAACCTCACGAGCTTCCCCAGCCATTTCTACAAAGGAAGAGGGGACTGTTCTGATCCAAAGAGCAATGCTGCTGGCCAGTGCTCAATTATGTTTTTCAGTTAGTGTAACTGATCTATTATCTATTCTACCTTTTTAAAAAGGTTGGACAACCTCATGTCCATATGCACAAGGTGTACATCACGTGGGTTGGTTAAACAGTCCCAAATATTTGATGATGAAAAAAAAAAAAAAGAAAAAAAAGAAAACACCACCCCCTCCAGCAAACGAGCTTGAAAAAAGTCAATAATTGTCAGCTTGAAAGTTATAAGGTATGCCCAAAAATATAACCAAAAAAGTGTGGATGCTTTCTCAAGAAGTAAGCACCAGAAAATTAATCACATATGTCTAATTACATATGAAACAGTTTGTAGTTATCTAGTTAAAAATAAAAAAGCCCAAAGGGAACTTAGGAAAGAGCAAGCCTTAACATAGTCTAATGTGTTTAGGAAAATGTTCCTTACACAAATTACACTCCAAAGTTATAACCAAAATTAATGCAGAGAAATGGCTGCTTATATATATTTTCTCTTAAGGAAAAGTAACCTATTTCTCGTAACTGAATTCTTCCTTTTCATTCTGAAATTAATCAAGGGAAAATCCAACTATTCAGATGTTTAATAACCACAGTAAGCAATGCCATGGCCAAACACAAAAAGAACAGAGTTTTTTGCTGAAAATGTGTCAAGAGGAAATAAACAGCTTTCTGGATAAGTAATAATCAACAGCAAACCACAATACCATTACATTTTACAAAGGACAGAGTGGAATGTGTAGAAAGATTGGGGGGGGGGGGGGGGGGGGGGGGGAGGGCAGGCTAAA